>SMJT01000002.1:6076398-6400554 GCA_004349715.1 Crucihimalaya himalaica
AAATTTGGATACAAGATAGATCAATGGATTAGCTTTCATTTGGAAGTGGTTTGAGGCCATTCTAACGGTGCGATCAAAAGTTATGCCAGTTTTGGTGAAGACAGTCCAGTCTGGCGAGCACAGAGCCCTGGTATCGACCGATACCCACCTGGTATCGATCGATACCGACTACAGAAAAGGAAAACACGTGATTTTACAAGTCTGAAGAGTCTGCAACTTGGCCCAAAGGATCCTATTATTTACAATTAAGCCCAGAACGTGTTTTAGGATTATATTTAGGGTTTTCAGCCACTTTTAGAGGGAGATTTAGTTTTGATAATTATTCTGAATACTTTGAGAGAGATTGGTTCCGGGTTTTGTGGGAGACAATTCTGAACCTTGTTCACTCTTGATTTATTATATGATATCTATTCTATTCATGATGTTTATTGCATTCACCATGTCTGAGTAGATTCTCTGTTAGGATTAGGGTTGCTTAAAGGTATTTGATTAATTATTAGATCTGAATTGATTGTTAGGGAATAATCTATAAAACTTTTCACCTAGACTTGATATTAATGCTGATTTTAGCCTCGCGAACTAGAATCTGATGTTAGGTTGTTCGATTGGCACGAAAGTGTGATTGATTGCCTGATCTAGTGTTTGGTGAGCAAAAGCCTCGCAAAGAAATTTGGTTTAGGGATTTTGTGAACAATTGAACTTGAACTTTAATGCTTGTTTAAATTCATAGAATTTGCAAAGAAATTTGGAATTCTAGGTTTAGGCATAGATAGTTTTCGCAACGACAGTTGGTTTACTTTACATCTGTGTTTCAAGTTTGAAAGTGGAGCTTAATATATTCCTGACAATTGATTTGATTTGATAATTCTGATTTGCCTGCAAGTTTTCCTAAGCCTAGCGTTTTCCTCCACTGAATTACTACTTGTTTTAATTGTTTTGTTGTTCTTGATTTCATCTATTTAGCTTAGCTTAATTCACATTCCAGAATCTATTGAGTGTTATCTTGAGTCCTTGTGGATTGACCCCTAAAATACTATAGCGACTGCTTAGATACTTTAGGGTATTAGATTTGAGCATATGAAAAATCTATCAGAAATTAACATATTTTTGACGGATATCTTACGGATGTTGCCGAACCTATTTCAGTCAAAATTTCGTCTGAAATTTTTGCCGGGTGTTGCTGAACATTATTTAAGCATGAAATAAAAGAAAAAAAAATAAATGAAAAAGTCTTAATAGGATCTCTAATATCTTCTACTACTCCAAATATATCATTGTGCGAATTTTCTGAATTTTCAGAAGTTGAACCAGTGTGAGTGAATCCGAGAAGACCTGAACATTATCTAAATGCTTATCCTGAAAAATCAACATTGCTTCTTGAACAGCCCAAGATTCAGCTGTTAACGCTGACAACATGTTATCTTGTAAAGGATGTCGAAAACTCAAAGAGAGATTGCCTATCTCGTATGATACAAGCTACACTGCACCTATTAGCCAAAGCATGCCAAGAAGCATCTACAAAACAGGTAATACAGGTTCGAGGTAGCTCAGAATTGCTTTCAGCAATAGGTTGATGGGTGGGGGTGGGGGGTTTCTTAGGTTCCTGAACATCTCCCCAAGTCTTTGCATCCATAACCGAAATCCAAATTATATCTCCAGGAGAGAACGCCTTGTTTTCAAAAATCAGTTTGTTTATGGATGTCCAAAGATTCTAGCATATCCACAGGAAGAGAGGAGTAGCAGTGCTAGTCAGGGGGGAGATTAACAAGGTTTCTTGAGCTCGAAATAAACTCCAGGGCTGAAACATCTACACTACTATGAGTGTACTGTCCAAACATTAACCGCCAAAGCACAATCCCTGAATAAATGAAGGGTTGTTTCTCGATCACCACATCTTGAGAAAATCGGCATACTTAGTGATCCCGCGATGCAACAAATTCTCCCCTACAGGAAGGGAGTTCTTGGCTATCTTCCAAATCAAATGTCTGACTTTAGGAAGAGCTTTATCTCACAAAATTAGTCCTTGCCAATCAAAATATCTATCAACCTGAGTCAAGTACCCCATTTCCCTTTTGTCATAGCCCGATCTTGTCGAATATCGGCCATTTTTATCGGTAGCCACACCAAAGCCTTTGCTCTTGTCAAAGAGCTAACCAAAAGAGCCATAATAGCGTCCTCATAATGAGGGATAACCCGTCGAATTTGTTCAAAATCTCACTCATTAGTAGAAGTGTCTTTTAAGTCACTAACGAGCATCTCTCTATCACTTAAAGGAGAAGGACCTATGGGGATCAAAGGAGTCTTCATAGATAGACATGGACCTCTCCACATTCTAATGTTTGTACCATCTCCTATACGCCACCTTAACCCTAGCGGTAGTATCTCTTGACCTGCGAAAATGCTCCTCAAGCCATGTGAAGAATTTGAAGTAGTTGTTACCTCCATAAAGGAGGAATAATTACAATATTTCCCTAACAAAAATTTGGAAAATAAGGAGTCAGGGCACTGCAACAAGCGACTGCCTAGCGTAGTGATATATCATGGTTTTTACCCACTTTTAACCATGATATAAGTCCTTTTTCCGAGTCTTTCCAGTAGTTTTAGAGTCTTTCAAGTTCTTTTCAGGATATAGGCACATATGGAGCTAAATTGGGTTATTGGAAGCTTTTGAAGCAATCTGGAGTTGAAGCAGTTCGGGGAGCTGAAGCTCAGCATCGATCGACACCTGAGAAGCATCGATCGACACCATCCTTTAGAAGAGACACGACTAAAGATCCCAGTATCGATCGATACCATTTACAGTATCGGTCGATACCAGTGATCAGAACGCGCAACAAGACCCGAAGATTAACCAGAAGCTTTCCTTATTTTTTGATTAGACTCCAAAACGTGTTTTAGCTATATAATTAGGTTTTTGAGCCTCCAGAAAGGACACTTGTGATTTCTGGAGATAGAGTATTCTGCAATTGAGTTTTTGGGAGAAGAACCTTGAACCCTTTTTGTATTCCTACTCTATCTTATTTATGATATCTATTTTATTCATGATGTTTGTCTCATTCACCATGTCTGAGTAGATTCCCTGTTAGGTTTAGGGTTGTTTAAAAGGTATTTGATGAATTATTAGATCTGATTGATTTGTTAAGGAATATCTATAGAGCTTTTCACCTAGACTTGAGATTAATGCTTATTCTAGCCTCGCGAACTAGAATATGATGTTAGGTTGATTAATTGGCACGAAAGTGTGATTGGTTTCCTGAACTAGTGTTTGGTGAGCAAAAGACCTATTCGCAAAGAAATTTGGTTTAGGATTTTGTGAACAATTGAACTTGATCGTTAATGCTTGTTTGAATTTATAGAATCTGCAAAGAAATTTGGGATTCTAGGTTTAGACATAGATAGTCTTCGCAACGACAGTTGGTTTACTTTACATCTGTGTTTCAAGTTCAAGAGCGGAGCTTATTTCATTCCTGACATTCGATTTGATTGATAATTCTGATTTGCCTGCAAACTTCCCTAAGCCTAGCTTTTATTCCACTGATTTACTTCTTGATTTAATTGTTTTGTTATTCTTAATTACATTCATTTAGCTTAGCTTAATTCCTATTCTAGAATCTATTGAGTGACATCCTGAGTCTTTGCGGTTCGACCCCTATATACTGCAGCTACTGCTTTAGTACTTTTAGGGTATTATGTTTGAGCATATCAAATTTTGGCGCCGTTGCCGGGGACTCTAATTTCACCATTATATTACGGTTTAGAATTTCGACTAAGTTGTTGAGCATCGATCGATACCCCTTTGGTATCGATCGATACTCGTTATTATTTCTGTCACTTACGTGATTCGCTTTCTGTGTTTCAGGTGTATGCAGCATCGAGAGACCAGAAGGAGCAAGAACAAGCAGTTGACCAATCTATCTAACAAAGAGCTAGCTAGCTTAGAGCGTACAATCAGAATGCAAAAGAAACAAGCTGAGATGAACCATCCGATTGTGCTTGCTCGTGATGAAGCTGGGGTTTTGAGAGATCAGGAAGGTCACCTGTGTGACGCACAAGGACAGAGACTTGATCCAGACGGAAGTTGCCCCTGCACCGGTAGCTAATGAGGTTATCCCACCAGCTGCGCGTGGGAATGTTGGGAATGCTCAGGTTAATCGTGCCAGAACGCTTGGGGAGTACAACAGACCAGATCAGTTCTATGCAAACCGATCTGCGATTCATATTCCAACTTTCCAGAGAAATGACTTTGAGCTGAAGCCTGCATACTACACTCTTGTAGGCCAGCACCCTTTTCACGGTCTTTCTCATGAGCATCCCATGGATCATATCGAGAGGTTCGAGGATTTGGTCACCAGTATCAAATACAATGGAGTATCCAATGATTTCCTCTTCTGTAAGCTCTTCCCATACTCTCTTAGTGGAAGCAGTTGCCTCCTGGTTCTTTGACTACTTGGGAGGAGACTAAGACTGCTTTTCTGAACAATTTTTATGATGACGCGAGATCAGAAGAGCTCAGGAACAAGATCTCCCAGTTTTCTCAGGGAGCGACTGAGGCATTCAAGGCTGCCTGGGTTCGATTTTGGTCTTATCAGAGGGATTTTGAAACACCCTAACGCGGTACCATGTACCAGATCAACTCTCGACCATTAAATCCAAGAGTAACGCTTATGCGGAAGCACCACTAATTTAAACTTTCTCTTGACATTTCTCATCAAGTAGACATTCATCTTTAGTAATTGAATAACTTTAACAATTACCTTCATCATACCTTAGCCAATCTTAGGATTATGTCCACTTGTCCACGCACGTCTACGTAAACCCTCGTAGCCGTCCACGACCATCCACAGAATTCCTTGTAGTCGTAAACGTACAACTCCCATTTCTTTGAGCTTCCTACAACAGCTCACGAACGTGCCATCCTTGGACCAGCTACCTCTGTGCCATCCAACGAAATCCCCCTTTGTACTTAGTTATTCAACCAACCACCCCACATAACCAAGCACAAAGAGAGAGATGTTCGGAGTTGCACCGCGCTGAACATCAACCGCGTTCTTCACTTCTATGAAGCCCACCGTAGCCACCCTTGCCCTTTTCACCGAACATTCAATCATCTTTCTCACCATCGCTTGTCCACCGTCCATGAACACCACTCAACGAATCCGCAAACTTTCTTCGACATATCCTTTGTTTCCCACGACAGATCTCGACTGTCTTTGGTTCTTCCTTGACAGATCTCGATGATCTTCCTTTTTACCTCGACAGATCTCGATGATCTTCATATTACTTCGATAGATCTCGACGATCTTCCTTTTTACCTCGATGAACTTTGACGTTCCTTTGTTTCCTTGTCAGATCTCATCGATTCCACGACGAATCTACATATTCCTCGAAGTGCTACGACAGATCTTGTCGATTCCACGACAGATCTACACTTATCCTTGATAGAACTACGAATCCCCTTGACGGAACTCGTGTTCCTCGACGAACCTTCAAGGATCCTCAATCCCGAACGTTACTCTTTCGTGTATCCTCCACCACGAACATAAATCTCACGTAGATCCTCCCAATACTCAAGAATCGAACATGAATAATCGATTAGTCTCGATAGCCGTTGCCTTTTCTCGGTAAACCCTCACTGTTTTCTCGATAATCCTCGATGATTATCGACGATCTCTTTCCCTTTCTCGACAATTCGTCGGCAGAACTTAACAATGTATTACTTAGGGTATTTCTTTGTGTGACTAGAGTCATTCATCACGTTTTCGTGTGTCCCCTTTCTATACCACGAATCACCCTCTTTTTATATCATTGGGGTTTCACATAAAACCCTAATGATTCACTTAATCACCAAACCTTGGTTGGGCCAATCCATTGGGCCTTAATTTGACAATAGATCCACGAGTCCACGACGTCGGTCCATCGATCCACGACGCTGGCTTGTGAATCCTTGACGTCGGTCCACAACTCCACGACGCCGGCCCACAAGTCCACGACGCCGGCCCAGGAATCCTTGACGATTCCCGATTCCATTCGAAGATTCCTTACCTTTTTTGGATATTATCCACTTAGTCCGGACGTTATCCGATCATGTCCGATTATTTCCATTTCTGTCCAAACATTCTATTTTTGTCCGAATGTGACTCCTTTGACCAATCACGCGGATTCCTCGGAATTCCATGTCCAGACGTCCAGACTTAGTCTTTCCTCGACTATTCGGATCATTCCTCGACCAATCTCACTTTTCCTCGAACAATTGGATTTCCTTCGATCAATCTTCGTATTTCAACACTGATCCTCGGACCATCCTCGTCGGTCCTCGAGGATCCTCGATGATTCCAATAGAATCCTCGGACACGGGTGTTACAACTCTCCCCCACTTAGAATGAATTCGTCATCGAATTCAACTTTGGAATCCATTCCAAACCTTTAATTTTCCACAACTTTCGTAACCATGGCCTTTTTACATGGTTTCCTTACCATTGCTTGCAATCTTAATCAAGATTCAATCATAACTTTTACCTTGATACACCTTTCCATTAATATTCAATCATGACTTTTACCTTGATACACCTTTCCATTGATATATCAAAGTCCTTTGAACTGGAATTGCTTTAGTTCTTAGTAAACTCTTACCACTTTACTGATTTTAACATATCCTTTTCAATCGCAACCTTCCCTAGGCTTGATCTAAAATACTTTTTCCCTTAGTATTTCTCGAATTGATTCCACAATTCCCAATCCTAGTCTCTCCAAGACTGAATCGTTTACATTGGATATGTCATTCCTTAGACACCTTTATACTCTTTTCGACTTTTACTAGGAGATTCTCAACACTTTTACTGAAAATGTCTAACCGTTTCCTTGTCAGACTACATTCATCGTGGATTCGTTGGTACCTTCCAGCGTTTTACCATCGATTCGCTGGTACCATCCAACATTCGCAAACACTGTGCGCTTTCGAAGATTTCCAAATCTCTAAACACAAAGGTTTTTACCCTCACCCTCTTTTCCACGTGAATACTTCACACTCATTCAACCTTAGTATCAAAACATCTTCGAATTCTTAGAAACTTAACCACGTTTCTTCTCGAGAATTCTTCGAATTACCCTTTCCTTCCTTAGGTCGCTTGTCAACCATTGCAAGTGTTTCCGTTACACTTTGTTTTCCAAGGACCTAGCAGATTCTTCACAATCCACATCAACAATTCCTGGATCACGCATGATCCTTACAAACATTCTTGGAACCCTTAAGACCCTCACATAACTTCTTGGATTACTTCAGATCCTTACACACATTCTTGGATCTCTTCCGATCCTTACATTCTCGGTTTTGCCTTAGTCCACCACTAAGGTCTTATCACCGTTATGCCTTAGAACTTTCTTTTAGTTCTCAAAGACATATTCATGACAATTCTCGGCGAACTACCTTGTTCCCAAAGAAATTATCAATGCATCTAGTATTGGACTTTCGCGCACTGCGGTTATAACCTTGGCAAGTTCATTTTGGCCCAACATTATCGTCTCAGCAAACTCACTAACTCCCAAGATCGATTTACATTCACATCCACGCCTAGGCAAACTTTCACTAGTTTCCAAGGACGCTTCATATTCCGCCTTTGAACTCGCAAGTTCCTAAGGTCTTCACACATAAGGCCTCAAACTCCCAAAGCGCACCAACAATCCCGCTTATGTCCCAATACTTTTACACTCGTTACCTTTTACCATTAAGTAACTTAACGTTTGCTTCACCATTTAAGATCAAACGTCCCTCCTTTCTTTTCTGTGTTCCCGTGGTCATAGTCAATAAGATTCAATCAAACACTTCGGTATCCAAAGTCAAAGATGCAAGTCAGTTTCTTTCATGTTTCCAATTTCCGTCAAGTGATTGTACGATCAGCCATACTAAATCAACGAGACAATAACGCACGTCTTACATATTTACCATGACAAGCAAACATGTCAAACATCAAAAACACATAGTAAATGATGCTCGTCAGTCTTTCTCATATTTCATCTTGTTAAGTGATAATCCGAACTTTGCCAATTATCCACAAAACTATAATGCGTGTCTTACATATTACTCATGACAAGTAAACTCTCACAAACATCAGTGATAAGGAATCTTATGTAAGATGACATCTTAAACTTAACCATTTATGGTCGAACCTTTCATCTTTCTGTGACCACAGTCAATAAATTGCAATCCCACAACCGATTCACAGTCAATGTTACTTCTCAAACATTCCTCAATTTGTCTAGTGATTGTACGATCAGCCATACTAAATCAACAAGACCATAATGCTCTATAAACATTAACCATCTAAAGTGATTATCCGATCAGCCAGACTAAATCACCAAGACCATAATGCTCTATAAACATTAACCATCTAAAGTGATTATCCGATCATCCAGACTAAATCACCAAGACGTTTCCACATCACCATGAGAAGCAACCAAAGACTTAATGAACCAATTGCAAGAAAACAACTTAGACTTAATCACAATCACACACTCTTTGATTTGCGGCTGTTCCTTTAGCCTAATCAGTTTTACTCGTTTCTGCTTATTCATCATGTAAACATAACTTGGAGTTTTCATCGTCCTTCATGATACTCACGAATTTTTGTCTATTTTCCTTAATAGAACTTCACGGATTTGTTTTTCCTTTACGAAATCCTCCACTCCCAACGTGAGTGACCAACTCTCACGTGGCCGAACTCTTGTTCTTGTGAAGTCTCCCTCACTTCACTTTTCTGACAACTTACTTGTCCTTAACAATTCGGCTTAAGAATTTCCAATTTCGTTCGTGAAACTACAAGTCTCACTTCCAAGACTTCCTTGTCCTTATAATTTTTTTTTTTTTTTTTTGAGAATTCTAGATTTCCATCTAGACATTCAACTAGATCACTTCCCAAGTAATCCATCCTCTCGAAACTGATTTTTACGAATTTCCTTGTTCGCATCAGTTTATTTCCAAAGAAGTATGTGTTCTTACATAACTTCTCGGAGATGCATTTCCTCTAGAACATTACCAACGTCCATGTTAGTTAATCATACTCCACATCCTTCCTTGACCGGGAGTATCCATCACTAACACAATTCCATGGACACAGTCTTATCCAAAACCGATTTGATTCTTTCCTGAACCACTTCTTCGGCAAATTCTAATGTTTCTGACAACTTTTGTTACTTAAGCTTTTCCATTCACATTAAGTTTTCTTTAGAAGTTTTTTTTTTTCTAACTTAACTCCTTCGGATTCGATGCATCCACAACATCCTTAGTGGTTCACCGCCCATAGTCTTTCCGAGACTTAGCGTGATTCAACACTTATCGTGGTTCCATTGCCATTAATATTCACTTCCGAAAACTCACTATTCGGCTTGTCTTTAGCCAAATCGTTTCTACACTTTACTCTTACCTCCACTTTGAGTTTTTCTTCCTTTGACTAGTCATTATTCCTCCATTATGATCCTTGACTAGTTCACCTTCCTCAACCATTATCCAATGACTTCCTTACGTTGTTTCCAACGACTTTGATCAAGGTGCTTAAACCAACGTTTTATACTTAGTCATTTCCAATGACGTTTATCAATCACTCTCGGTGAGTGATTAAGTTAGCAAACCAAAATCCATCCTTAGTCATTTTCCAATGACTTTAGTCAATCATTTCCGATGATATGACTTAGTTGGTTTCTAACTTCGAAAACGTGTACTAATTCCACTTTTGAAACTTAGCATCCGTCCCACATAGAACCACTTTCACTCTCGGGTTTCCTTACCCATTAACCTTTAACTTGATCCTCCTCAGATTTGGTTCCATGAATACGTGCACCAATGCATGTCCTTAGCATTTTCCTCGCATCATCATTGCTTCTCCATAGTAATTACCACATTACCACGGATTAGACTTAGTGATTTCCACTTACCGAATGCTTTTCCTCAGCATCCTCCACGTTGCCAATGCCTTTCTTTTATTATTACCAAGGTACCACTTCTTTCCTTAGGAAGTTTCACCTTAACAATGCTTTTCCTCAGCAATGTTCACTTCCCGAATGCTTTTCCTTAGCATTCTACACGTTGCCTATGCTTTTCACCTTATCATATTCCCGTGTCTAGTCCTTTAGACTTGTCTTTTCCCTTCAAGACTTGTCCTAGAACCATCAATGCCCCTTTCCTTGAGCTAACCACGTTCTCTCCGAGAACCAACTCCACTCTGATACCAAATTGAAACACCCTAACCCGGTACCATGTACCAGATCAACTCTCGGCCATTAAATCCGAGAGTAACGCTTATGCGGAAGCACCACTAATTTAAACTTTCTCTTGACATTTCTCATCAAGTAGACATTCATCTTTAGTAATTGAATAACTTTAACAATTACCTTCATCATACCTTAGCCAATCTTATTATTTTGTCCACTTGTCCACGCACGTCTACGTAAACCCTCGTAGCCGTCCACGACCATCCACATAATTCCTTGTAGTCGTTTACGTACAACTCCCATTTCTTTGAGCTTCCTACAACAGCTCACGAACGTGCCATCCTTGGACCAGCTACCTCCGTGCCATCCAAAAAAATCCCCTTTTGTACTTAGTTATTCAAATAACCACCCCACATAACCAAGCACAAAGAGAGAGATGTTCAGAGTTGCACCCCGCCGAACATCAACCGCGTTCTTCACTTCTATGAAGCCCACCGTAGCCACCCTTGCCTTTGTCACCGAACATTCGATCATCTTTCTCACCATCGCTTGTCCACCGTCAATGAACACTACTCAACGAATCTGCGAACTTTCTTCGACAGATCTCGACTTTCCTCTTTACCTCGACAGATCTCGATGATCTACATATTATTTTGATAGATCTCGACGATCTTCCTTTTTACCTCGATGAACTTCGACGTTCCTTTGTGTCCTCGTCAAATCTCATCGATTCCACGACAAATCTACATATTCCTCGAAGTGCTACGACAGATCTCGTCGATTCCACGACAGATCTACACTTATCCTTGATAGAACTACGAATCCCCTTGACAGAACTCGTGTTCCTCGACGAACCTTCAAGGATCTTCAATCCCAAACGTTACTCTTTCGTGTATCCTCCACCACGAACATAAATCTCACGTAGATCCTCCCAATACTCGAGAATCGAACATGAATAATCGATAACTCTCGACAGCCGTTGCCTTTTCTCGATAAACCCTCACTGTTTTCTCAATAATCCTCGATGATTATCGATGATCTCTTCCCCTTTCTCGACAATTCGTCGGCAGAACTTAACAATGTATTACTTAGGGTATTTCTTTGTGTGACTAGAGTCATTTATCACGTTTTCGTGTGTCCCCTTTCTATACCACGAATCACCCTCTTTTTATATCATTAGGGTTTCACATAAAACCCTAATGATTCACTTAATCACCAAACATTGGTTGGGCCAATCCATTGGGCCTTAATTTGACAATAGATCCACGAGTCCACGATGCCGGTCCATCGATCCACGACGCTGGCTTGTGTATCCTCGACGTCGGCCCACAAGTCCACGACGCTGGCTCAGGAATCCTTGATGATTCCCGATTCCATTCGAAGATTCCTTACCTTTTTCGGATATTATCCACTTATGTCCGAACGTTATCCGATCATGTCCGATTATTTCCATTTCTGTTCGAACATTCTATTTCTGTCCGAACCAATCTTATCCAAACGTGACTCTCTTGACCAATCACGCGGATTCCTTGGAATTCCATGTCCAGACTTAGTCTTTCCTCGACTGTTCGGATCATTCCTCGACCAATCTCACTTTTCCTCGAACAATTGGATTTCCTTCGTCCAATCTTCGTATTTCAACACTGATCCTCAGACTATCCTCGATGATTCAAATAGAATCCTCAGACGCGGGTGTTACAGATTGCCCTCACCACGGTTTTTCACAGGTTCAGTTATTGGGTATCTTCTTCAGAGGTATCGATTGGAGGTATCAGATGTCTTTGGACGCTGCAAGCAATGGGAATTTCAACACCAGGTATCCCGAGGACGCTTATGTGTTGATTGAGAATTTGGCATCCAGCAACAGTACCAAGAATGCAGATTTCGAGAGGAAGAAGCAGAATGGAAATGTTGATGGGTTGCAGATTGCTGAAGTACATGCCAAGCTGGAGTCAGTTCACAATCTGTTATTGGGTAAGCAACAGAAGGCAGTGCATTTTGCTGAGGAAGTTGAGAATATCGATGAAGGTGAAGTAGAGGATGTCAACTATATTGGTTGTAATGATTTTCAGAATTCGTCATACAACCGCGGTTTCAATAACAACTCTCAGAGAGGAGGATTCAAATCTGATTTCAAGTCTTCAAATTTCGGAGCAAACTCCTATGCTCAGAAGCTATTTCAGAACAGTGGGTACACTCGCACCTATGGGAATTCATCTTATCAGACACCACCTCCCAAGACTCAGGAAAGCAAAGTTGAGACTATGCTTGAACAAATTCTTGAGGGGCAACAAAAGATGACTGTTGATTTCAATGGAAAGATGGATGCTTTGTACACTGATCTGAATGGAAAAATCGAAGCCCTGAACATCCATCAGAAGAAGCTGGAAACTCAGGTTGCTCAGACTGCAGATACAGTAAAGAGACAGGATAATTTTCTTCTGGGAAAGACAGTAAATCCAAGGGAGCATGTTCATGCCATCACTTTGAGAAGTGGAAGAGAAGTCATTCCAGGCTTGAAAAAGACTTACTTGCCTAAGCAGCTCGTCGATCTTGCTGGAGACAACGATTACGACGATGCGATTACTGAAATTCCTCCAGTATCGATCGAAACTCACCCAGTATCGGTCGATACCCCTCAACATCGATCGTTGCCTGTTCAGAGTTCTGGAGAACAACTTGCAAAATCACAAGTATTGATCGATACTCCCATTGTATCGATCGATACAAGTTTAAAAGTCAACCAGAAGCAACTACGGGACATGTTGGGAGAGTCTATGTACCCAAGATTCCTTTCCCTCGACCTCCTGCTAAGTCTAAGAAATAATTAGAAGAGGCCAGATGCAGAGCAATGCTAGATAAGTTTGTTGTTGAACTCCCTTTCGTAGATGCTTTCATTACTTCACCAGCCTTCAGGAGATACATCAAGAGGATGGTATCAAGCAATGTGAATCTTGAAGAAGGGGTACTGAGAATCACCCACGAATGCAGTGCGATTCTTCTCAACAAGATTCCAGAGAAACTACCAGACCCTGGAAGTTTTGTCTTGGATTGCACAATCTTCACTGAGAGGTTCGAACGTTCACTTTGCGATCTTGGCTCCAGTGTAAATCTCATGCCGTATTCAGTAGCTAAGAGGATGGGGATGACAGATTTCACACCAACTCGGATCTCCCTGATCCTTGCTGATCGATCAGTCTGATTCCCTGAAGGTTTACTTGAGGACGTCCCGATTACCATTGGGGATTGCTTAGTCCCAACTGATTTCATCGTCCTTGAGTATGATGCTGAACCAAGAGACCCATTGATATTGGGTAGACCTTTCTTAGCTACAGCTGGCGCCCTATTCGACTGCAAGAATGGGAGAATATCCCTCAACATTGGTGATCTGATTATGACCTTCAACATGGAAAAGATGATGAAGAAACCAACCATAGACGGTTAGACATTCTTCATCGACACTTTCAGTGAGCTATCAGATGAGTATTTCATGAGGTTACACCCTGAGAATCCCTTGGAAAGGGCTTTGGTTTTCTCAGCTGAGACATGATTAGTTCCTACAGAGTTTGTTGCTGCTTATACCACGATCCTTAACACAAATGCAGAAGCATCGATCGATACCACATGAGGTATCGATCGATACTAACCTTTTCTTCCCAAAGAACTGAATATCTCTCGTGCCAGATCCGATTCTTTGAGTGATTAGAGTGAAGAGAGAGCTCCTAAGCTCGATCTTAAGCCACTACCATCTAACTTGAAGTATGTTTTCCTTGGCCCTAACTCTACTTATCCTGTGATTGTCAATTCTTCTTTGAACAACGCAGAGGTCGCTTTACTGCTGAGCAAGCTGCGCAAGTATCGCAAAGCTCTCGGCTATTCTCTTGATGACATTTCAGGTATCTCACCAGATATGTGCATGCATCGTTTTCATCTTGAGGACTAGTCGAAAGCTTCAATCGAGCATCAGTGGAGGCTTAACCCGAATCTGAAAGAGGTGGTAAAGAAAGAGATCTTAAAACTTCTGGAAGCAGGGGTTATCTACGCCATCTCTGACAGCAGCTGGGTCAGTCAAGTTCATGTTGTTCCTAAGAAAGGAGGTTTCACAGTGGTAAAGAATGAGAAAGATGAGCTGATTCCGACTAGAAAGATCACCGGGCATCGCATGTGTATTGATTACAGGAAGCTGAATGCGGCGACTAGGAAAGATCACTTCCCATTGCCTTTCATTGATCAAATGTTGGAGAGGTTAGCAAGTCACCCATATTACTGCTTTCTGGATGGATACTCAGGCTTTTTCCAGTTTCCTATACATCTGGATGATCAGGATAAGATGACTTTCACTTGTCCCTATGGCACCTTTGCTTATAGGATGATGCCTTTTGGACTGTGTAATGCTCCAGCTACATTTCAGAGATGTATGATGTCCATTTTCTCAGATATGATCGAGGAGTTTATGGAGGTATTTATGGATGATTTTTCTATCTATGGGTCTTCATTTAAGGGATGTCTGGATAATCTATGCAAGGTACTTCAGCGCTGTGAAGAGAAGCATCTAGTTCTGAATTAGGAGAAATGCCACTTTATGGTTCAAGACGGCATCGTTCTAGGACACAAGGTTTCTAAGGCTGGGATTGAAGTTGACAAGGCTAAGATTCAGGTCATGACAAGCCTATTACCACATACATCTGTGAAGGACATTCGGAGTTTCCTTGGTCATGCCGGGTTCTATCGCAGATTCTTTCAGGATTTCTCCAAGTTAGCTCGTCCGCTTACTGCTCTGCTGTGTAAAGATGTCACCTTCAATTTTACACCAGAGTGTCTCGCTGCGTTCGAAATGATCAAGAAGGCGTTGGTTACTGCTCCTATTGTTCAGCCACCAGATTGGAATCTCCCTTTTGAGATCATGTGTGATGCGAGCGATTTTGCAGTTGGATCTGTTCTGGGACAGAGGAAGGACAAGAAGTTTCATGTCATATATTATGCCAGCAGAACACTGGATGACGCCCAAAGGAACTACAGTACAACTGAGAAGGAGTTACTTGCTGTTGTGTTCTCTTTCGAGAAATTTTGTTCCTATCTGATAGGTAGTATAGTGATTGTTCATACTGATCATGCTGCTTTTAAGTATTTGCTTCATAATAAGGATATGAAACCTCGATTGTGTCGATGGGTTTTACTGCTCCAAGGTTTTGACATAGAGATCAAAGACAACAAAGGAGTGGAGAATGGAGTTACAGATAATCTCTCACGTATGAAGATCAGTGAAGAAGTTCTTATTGACGATTCATTGTCTGAGGAGCGGATATACTTTGTTGAGAGTGGTTCTGATTCGATTATGCCACTACATAAGTTGAGCATCGATCGACACTCTCACTGTATCGATCGATACTCTCAAGATTTGCTGTGGTCCGTTCATGATACACGCATCGATCGATACTCTCACTGTATCGATCGATACCAGCTGTTCTCCACCACCGATACGTCTGCAGATCAATCTGAATTTTAGGAATCCTTGGCTGTCACTTCTCCTGTTGAACCTTGGTACGCCGATATAGCCAATTACCTTGCTGCTGACTACAAACCAAAGCATCTCAAGATGTATGTCAAGAAGAAATTCATGAGAGATGTCAGACGTTACTTATGGGATGAACCATATATGTATAAGCATTGTTCAGATGGGATCTACAGAAGGTGTATAGCTGAATGTGAGGTACCAGAGATTATGTTTCATTGCCATGGATCTGAGTATGCTGGGCACTTTGCTACATTCAAAACAGTTTCTTATGTTCTGCAAGCTGGTTTTTGGTGGCCTACAATTTTTAAGGATGCTCACACCTTCATCTCTCATTGTGATGTGTGTCAGAGAAGAGGAAAGATCAGCAAGCGCCATTATATGCCGCAGAACTTCATTCTTGAGGTTGAAGTCTTTGACTGCTGGGGTATTGATTTTATTGGACCATTTCCTCCATCGCGACAGAACAGATACATATTGGTCGCCGTCGATTACGTCTCCAAGTGGGTAGAAGCAATTGCTAGTCCTACCAACGATTCTGCCGTGGTTCTGAAACTGTTCAAGTCCATTATCTTCCCTCGATTTGGAGTTTCCAGAGTTGTTATAAGTGATGGTGGCACTCACTTCGTCAACAAGATCTTCGAGAAGCTGCTGAGAAAATATGGCGTACACCATCGCGTCGCCACGCCATATCACCCTCGGACCAGTGGACAAGTAGAGATCCCCAACAGATAGATCAAGGAGATTTTGGAGAAAACAGTTGGCATTACACGGAAGGATTGGGCACTGAAACTCGACGACGCTCTTTGGGCCTACAGAACCGCGTTCAAAACACAACTTGGCACCACACCTTGCCATTTGCTGTATGGGAAAGCATGTCATCTTCCGGTTGAGATAGAGCACAAGGCAGCTACCAAGCTTATGAATTTCGACATCAAGTCTGCTGCTCAAAGGCGATTGGTTCAGTTGAATGAGTTGGATGAGATCAGACACTTTGCCTATGAGAACTCCAAACTGTACAAGGAGAGGACCAAAGCCTATCACGACAAGAAAATCCTATCTCGCCACTTTGAACCGAATGACTAGGTACTTCTGTACAACTCTCGTTTACAATTGTTTCTTGGGAAATTGCGTTCTCGTTGGTCAGGTCTTTTCACAATCAAGGAAGTCTGACCTCATGGCGCGGTCGTGTTGCTGAGTGCTAAAGGAAAGGAGTTCACTGTCAATGGACAGCGGGTGAAACACTATTGGGCGAAAGCCACCATTCCAGATGGCCACATAATGCCTCTGGCCGAACCACCAGCTGCCTGACTGATCTCCATGTCGAGCTAAAAGACATTAAACAAGCGTTTGGTGGGAGGCAACCCACTGGTGAGTCTGTACATACGTTTTGATTTTGATTTTTCGTTTTGTTTTTGTCTTGTGTCTTCACGTGAACCAGGTCCAGACGACGAGTATCGATCGACACTCTAGGAGTATCGATCGATACCAAGGCCAAAAGAGAATTGTGCTGCTACGCTGAGCATCGATCGATACCACTTACTGTATCGATATATACTCAGCACCCAGGTAAGTTTTCTATAAAATCCTTTTTTTTTTTTCTTTTTTTCTTTTTTATTTTTTTTTTTTTTTTCTTCTCTTTCTCTCTCACTCTCTTACAACTTTTTTGATTTTTCATCATTTTCTTCTATTTCAAACTCTAATCCACTCGGATTTTTTATCACATTGTCATTCCATTTATCATACCTTTGATCTACAAGGTAATGTACTCGATTTCATCCTTTTAGATTTGTTGACAGATTCGGTTTGGGGTTTCCTTTGCTGTGAAATTCTTGCTCTGTTTCTTGTCATCTATAGCTCTAGGAGAATGAAATTGCTATGTTAGGTTGAAAATGGGTCTGATAGAGATAGAGTACTTTGAGGAATTCGATTTTAGGTTGATAGAGTGGAATTTGCGATGCATCTGTAGGGAACCTGTGTGCCTACACCCCGAGTATCGATCGATACCCCCTTGGTATCGATCGATACCTGCACTTATTCGACACACAAGCTAATCTGCTTTCTGTTTTCTTTTCGATTTCTTCTCAGATGGCTCCCCGCAAGAAGGCACGACAAGATGACGCTTCCGGTTCCAATCCTCCATGCCGCGAGTTCAGTCTTCAGGACGAGGTCGAGGCATTCTGTGGCTCCTATTGGCACGCCGAAATCATCTCCGCTGTTCTGACCCGAGATCACTACAGGGTCTTGAAAGGTGGCTTCACAGACAACAATGGTCCTCAGAGCTTCATTGAAGTCCACATCAGTGACCTGAGAGCTGCACCGCGACGTTCGCCATCTCCCTCTGCCCCTGCCCTTGTTGCTCGGCCTCCCTGGCCTAAGTTGGAGGGGAAGAGGATCATTCCGCGACGCGATTTGGCTTGTTTTTCTAATGAGGAGACTGAGAGTGAGGCTTGCATCTATAGGCCTATAGCTGAGGAGTGGGACGACTACGACACTCTGTTTTACAATGAGTGGCTGCGCGTCGTTATCCTCCCTACTCGCTTCATCAATCCACACACCATGCGCCGTCTCGGTATCGATGTGGAGCTTTTCGAGACCTTCATTTCCTCCACCACCGGATCTGCCGATGGAGACTACCACTTTTCAGAGGTATGTCGTGGAGAGTCTTCAGAGCATCTGGTCCGTTGTCTCTCGCTGCCGCTGCATGTCATCCACTGACGCCGACCACTCCACTCTTGGCCCTTCATCTCGCTATGCTGTATCAGATGACGATGATGATTCAGACGATTAGTCTCTGCTCCTGGGTTTCACATTTTCTTTTCTTTTCTTTTCTCTTGTTTTGCTTTCATTTCTGAACTTGTCTATCTCATTGTTAGTACTTGTTGAACTTATGGCTATCTATTGTTTATGTTGCTTCTAAATGTGCTCTCATGATCTAACAGTTCTTCGTCTAACAATTAGCTTCATTGGACACGGTTTTGGGTTTCAGGATTACAGAAAAAGACCTTGGTATCGATCGATACTCCCTCAGTATCGATCGATACCCATCATTTTCCCACGGTACTTTCGAGCCAACCTTTCGCCATTTTTTTTTTGTGCTTTCTTTTGCTTCCCTTGGGTTAGATAACACTGAGGACAGTGTTGTTTAAGTCTGGGGGAGGTAGTTACTGACATTTGGGTTTGTTTTTTTTAGAGTCAGTCCTTTTGAGTCAAATTTTTTTTTTTATTGAGTCAAAACCTAAGCTGCATGGAATCAGAAGCGGGTACGCGGAAGCGGAAGCATTTGGAAGCGGGGAAGCGAGTTTTTTAAAAAAAATAGGAAGGGAGTACGTGTTGGAAACGTGTATATAATAATTAATAATAATAATATAATAATAATAATAATAATAATAATAATAATAATAATAATAATAATAATAATAATAATAATAATATATAATAATAATAATAATAAAATAATAATAATAATAATAATAATAATAATAATAATAATATAATAATAATAATAATAATAATAATAATAATAATAATAATAATAATAATAATAATATAATAATATAATAATAATAATAATAATATAATAATAATAATAATAATAATAATAATAATAATAATAATAATAATAAATAATAATAATAATAATAAAATACCAAACATAAAATCATAAACAATGTTTTAAACAACAAAATTCCAATACATAATTTAAATAATGTAACTCCTTATTTGTTAATTAGATTTTAAGTAAAGCGTTCAATAAACTGGGATAAAATTTATTGGGCCATAATGAAACATCAAACAACTAAAGCCCAACTCTTTATCATCTTCTTTGACTTTAACGTTTAATAAACAAAAAATGCAGGTGACGATTCCGATCCACTTCGACGAAGCTTCCACGTCAGAATCATGCGCTTCCATTGCGGTTCCAAAGGCTCATTTTAGGAAGCGCGATTCCGAGGCGATTCCGAGCGATTCCGCTTCTGTTTCCGATTCAGAAGCTAGAATCGACGTGTCGTAAGCGATTTCCGTGCTACATAGGTCAAAACCAGTTGGAGATTATGAACCTTTGCTTGATTTCATTGTTTCTGACTTTGTTTTTTTAAGTAACCATTTGTCACAGAATCAGCTCTAAGATCGACTAATGAAAAATCCAAAGACTAACCAGTTTGACCAGGAAACACCCATGTCTCCAGAAAATTTCTTCTAAATCCTGAGCCAAATCATGCACTTCACCTCTGAGGTTGGTGTTTACTGAACTTGATTCATCATTCATATCTGACAAAGGAACCCATGTGTTTGAAAGTTATGTTTATACCTCTCCCTTGACATATGTTGATACAAGAATGTGCATAAAAGATGAAATGATTTCCGCCGAGTAGAGGGCTAAAGAACATTTCCAGTGATCCCATTTTTCTACTTGGATAAGGAATGATCACACAAGAGTCTTGAAGCAAGGGGTAGGAACATTTCCAGTGACCCATTATTCGCCTAAGACTTTTTGATACTCTGAGGAGGGAGAACTGGGGATTCGGTGGCAAACACTATCAATACTCGCGTCTCAAACTTTGATTTGTATATGCAAAGCTAAAAGAAAAAATAAAGAAATAAAGAGAACATAAAAAGAGATAAGTCTGGGGGAGAAGAAAACAATACCAGAAGTATGCAATTTGGGTGGTTCTTTAGTCACGATATCGTATGAGGAAGAATCTAGAAGGTTCCTGAATATCAACAACAGTTTTGAACGACAATGAAGGATTTAGTATGATTGACACTGTGAGATAATGTGTGGATGATGGGAAGCTGCGACTGTTCTACGGAGAAGTACATGGTGGTCAGATCCGAAACTTGTTAGGTTGATGATTGGGAGGTTGGGAAAGGAGTCATTTCAGTATCTCAAGAAAAGGTGAGTCTCTATGTTTTTCAAACCTCTTTCTCTGTTTGGTTTCTGTTTACTTGAGGGCAAGCAAAGACTAAGTCTGGGGGAGTTGATATATCATGGTTTTTACCCATTTTTAACCATGCTATAAGTCCTTTTCCGAGTCTTTCTAGTAGTTTTAGAGTCTTTCAAGTTCTTTTCAGGATATAGGCACATTATGGAGCTAAATTGGATTATTGGAAAGCTTCTGAAGCAATCTGGAGTTGAAACAGTTCGGGGAACTGAAGCTCAGCATCGATCGATACCTGAGGAGCATCGATCGACACCATTCATTTAGAAGAGACACGATTAAAGCCCAAGTATCGATCGATACCATTTACAGTATCGGTCGATACCAGTGATCTGCGCATCAAGACCGAAGATAAACCAGAAGTTTTCCTTATTTTTCGAGATAGACTCCAAAACGTGTTTTAGCTATATAATTAGGTTTTTCGGCCTCCAAAAAAGACACTTGTGATTTCTGGAGATAGGGTATTCTGCAATTGAGTTTTGGGAGAAGAACCTTGAACCCTTTTGTATTTCTACTCTATCTTATTTATGATATCTTATTTTATTCATGATGTTTGTCTCATTCACCATGTCTGAGTAGATTCCCTGTTAGGTTTAGGGTTGTTTTAAAAGGTATTTGATGAATTATTAGATCTGATTGATTTGTTAAGGAAAATATCTATAGGGAAAGGTGGGGGGGCCCCCCTTTTTTTTCAAAACCCTAGGGGGAAACTTGGCAAAGGATTTTTTAAATGGGGGGGGGCTTTATTTTTTGCTTTTTGCCTCACGGAACTAGAATATGATGTTAGGTTGATTAATTGGCACGAAAGTGTGATTGGTTTCCTGAACTAGTGTTTGGTGAGCAAAAGACTTATTCGCAAAGAAATTTGGTTTAGGATTTTGTGAACAATTGAACTTGATCGTTAATGCTTGTTTGAATTTATAGAATCTGCAAAGAAATTTGGGATTCTAGGTTTAGACATAGATAGTCTTCGCAACGATAGTTGGTTTACTTTACATCTGTGTTTCAAGTTCAAGAGCGGAGCTTATTTCATTCCTGACATTTGATTTGATTGATAATTCTGAGTTGCCTGCAAACTTCCCTAAGCTTAGCTTTTATTCCACTGATTTACTTCTTGATTTAATTGTTTTGTTATTCTTAATTACATTCATTTAGCTTAGCTTAATTCCTATTCTAGAATATATTGAGTGATATCCTGAGTTTTTGTGGTTCGACCCCTATATATTGCACTACTGCTTTAGTACTTTTAGGATATTATCTTTGAGTATATCACTTAGCAAGTAAAACATCGTTAAAAGCCTCAAAGTCCTTGAATCCTAATCCTCCTGCATTCATAGGAATAGTCAGGTTATCCTAAGGAATCCAACTCATTTTCTTCACATCCGATTTATCATCCCACCAAAATCGAGTTAGCAGGGATTGAAGTTGTTTGTAAATTGAAGCCGGTAACTTAAAATATGTCATAGAGTGAGTGGCATAGAAGAAAGAATAGACTTTAGAAGTACTTTTTTTCCTACTGGTGAGAAGAATCTTGAAGTACAAGAATGGGAGTGCTGCCTAACTTTGTTCACAATGGCTGCAAATCTATCATTCTTTTTACGCCCAAAGTCCTCTAGAAGACCTAAGTATTTTCATGTCCCTTCCCTCTGAATAACTACCAAGTAGATTCATCACTTTATCACTTTGGCTCCTAGGAACTATTGAAGAAAGAGTTATTTATCCATAATATTTCTCATTTTCTAAGTAATATCCTAAAAACAAAAGAATCCTAGATTATTTATCTAAAATTGATAATTTTCCAATAAAAATGTAATTGTAACTTAATTTGTTTTTTGCCTTTAGTTCATTAACGTAGTTACTTATGTTCAAGAAAAAAATTTACTTATGATGTTGCTATCTCACATTCACACACACACTTTTATGGAAACCGACACATGTTGAAGTAACCGTTATAGAGACACTGATATAACCCTAACAATATGCACCTCTTATATAAGCATATATATCAGTAAAACCCTCAGCGTTTCCATTATTTCTCTGCAACTCCTTCCTAAGCGATTTCTCTGTAAGTTTCCGAAATCGATTCGTTAATTTTCGTTTGGTTTTACCAGAATTTTTTTTTTGAAATTGATGATCTATCTTCCTCCTCGGTTAGTAATTTCATAGTTTCCAGAGTTTCAAAACCTCGTGTAATTTTAAACGGAGAATTTATATTTTCTTCTTTGGTAGTAGTCTTCGTCGAATTAACATATTAGAATTTTTGAATCTCCGATTAACTCGATTTCAGTTAAAATTAATCAAATATTTTATGTTTTTTCTTAGAATTAATTACTTATGGTTTCAAAAATTTTGTAATTTTTTTTTGTTTTAATTTACTTGATTTGAGTAAAATTAATCAAATATATCTGTTTTTTTCTAGTTTCATATTTGGATAAACAAAGACAGAGAAAACATTTTTCTTAATAGATAATTTCTTCAAGGATCCTTAAATGACATTAGGTGAAATCTTTGTATTGTGGTTTACCATTTCACAATCCTTTGTGTTATGTGTTATAATCCCAAAAGATAAGACATACGACATTATTTGTTGCCTTATGTCTGAATCTAAATTGTGAATATCTATTTCTCTTTGGTTATCTAAAAGATCAGAAAACTATTGTCCTAAAAATGGAAAGATAGTACTCATGTCTTCTGTTTGCTCGATTCAAAAACCCTTGGCTTAAACACACTGGCACATTGTATCTATATAATTACAACTTCTGAATAGATTTGCAAGTAAAACCCACGACTTAGACTTTTTTCGGTTCAAAATCAAATGGGGTTCTGGAAATTGTAAATTAAAACCCCTAACGCTTATCACAATGTGAGCTCTATAATTAGACTTGTCCTGTCGAAGTTGATTATATTGCAAACTAGCGGCTTAAAGTCGGGTTTTTTGTTCGAAATCTAAGGGGTTTGGGAGTTGCAAAATGCTCCTTAAAGCTCAAAGTGCTAGGTTCTAAAGTTAAAACAGTCCCATATTACATTGCCTAACAACCATAAACGATTGTCCTGAAACTAGAAATATTGTACCCACAACTTGAACTGTTCTATCAGTTCAAAAACGAAAGGCTTACACCTAATCTCAAACCCACTGCTTTGACATATTTTATTTTGTTCAAAAACAAAGGGGGAATGTGAATCGCAACAACAATTAAAGCTTATCACACACTGGAATTGGAAAGATAGTACCCACGACTTAAATACACTAAGTTTCCTAAATTGATAATCTCAAACTTACCGCTTGTGGAAATATTTTTTAGTTTGAAGGTAAACCAGATAAACATACTATCACGCTGTGACTTCTAGATTTAAAATGGTTTGATAGCAGTTGCATATATTGATTATCTAAAATATGTGACTTAAACTCAAATTTTCGATGCAAAAGCAAAACAACATGGGAATTGCTAAAGCCCTTAATCTTATCTTAAACACACTTTCACATTATGAAAAATGCACCATAAAACTTAACAGTGTTGAGATTTTAAAGTTAAAACTATCCCATATCAAGTTGCCTAACGATTGTAAACGATTGTCCTAAAATTAAAAAGATAGTACTCGTGGCTGAATCTGTTTTCTCGGTTTAAAAAAACCCACAACTTAAACAAACAATGTGAGTTGCTTAAATTGATAATCTCAAACTCACACAAACAATTTACTTGATTTAAGATAATGAGGGGGGGGGGGGGGGGGGTCCGGGGGTTGGGGGNGGGGGGTTCCTCTTGGGTTGGCAAGCGATATAATCATACAGTGAATTAAATGCTATCTTGGTCGTGTATTTATTAACTCTTTTTGCGCTGCCACTTTGATAAACTCAGAGGCGGAGTTTCTTGAGTTCACTGGCTTTGATCATAAATCGGTTGTTAATCGTATTCGGTCAGCTAATGGTGGAAGTCAGAAACCATTTCGTTTTGATGAGCATTTACTTTTTCTTCCCACTTTTAAGAAACATGTTCAATGTGGTTGGAACAAAGCTATTTCCTACAATTCTAGATTGCATAAGATTATGTATAAAAGCTATGGCTCGCTTTAAACATAAATCTCATTTAAATGTTGCTTGTCGTATTAAGAATATCCAACATCATGTCAAGCATGAATCGCCATACTAGATCCCAAATCCCGAATCTCCAACGGGAATTGGCACAAGCTTGTCGTGCTAAAGAGACTTACTTGAAAATGAAGAATAAAAACCAACATGCATGACCAAAATCCAACCGTAACCGTATTGTGGACCGTAACCGGACAGTAACCGTATACAACAGTTAAAAACCGTAACACTTAACCGTAAAAATAAATTAGTTATGTTTAAAAATTATATAAACTTTAATTGTTTATTAACCGTAATCGTAAACCGTTGGTTAACCGTATTGTTAATCGCATGGTTAAAAGTTTTAAAATATAATTGTAATTGTGTATAATGTAACGATACATTTAGAAACAAGTACAAGATACCGCATATGAACAAAATCTACGTCGAAAAAATGATATTTTTTCAAAAACAAATAAGTTGTAATGATACCTTACTCGAAATCACATATTTTTTTGTCGTATTAAAAGCACTAAAATAATTTGGGTAACTCGTAAGTAATCAAGCATTTTCATATTAAATTATTTTTAGTTCTATTTTTGTTATGTATTTGATGTTGATTTTATTTGTTTCGAACCAATACCCATATTTCAAAAACCTTCAACAATACTTGTAAATGCAATATTCACTCAGTTAATTAACTTAATGTAGATGATCAAGAAAAAAAACAATTATTTATCGAATTTGATCACATGAAAATTTTAAAGATGATGCAAACCTTAAAATATATAGGCACCTACCATTGCATTGTCGGGATGAAATTCTTCTTCGTCACAATATTGTTTGTTCAAATCGAATTTACGAGTGGTCCTAGAAATTATCTTATTGATCGGTTAGATATTTTCTTATTTGCTTTCTTTTTGTTATACTACTTCGTTGGGATGAAGCTCTTTTTCATCATAGTATGGTTTGTTTAATTAAATAAAACTCATGATTATTTAACTAATCACTATAAATATTTAAACAAGATAATCACATAAATTTTATATTATCAAATAAATATGATTTGATGTATCATCGTTTAATTTTTATCATGAATGGTAAGAAAACATATGGATTCGTTCCAATATTAATTGTATCTTCTTAACATAAAAGATATTAATAATATCGTAATCATAATTAACTCAAACCGTGGTGACCATAACCATGATTAACCGTAACCGTTTTAACTGTATATATAGTGGTTAAAGAAAATTTATAACCGTAACCGTAATAACTGTAAACGTGGTCATGCCACACTTTTTTCATTTCTTCTTCTCCTTCTTCTCTTCCTTATCATCCTCTTGCTCCTCCGGATTTTCCTCTAGCTCCTTCTCCTCATTTTTCTCTTTCTACTCCGTATTCTCCTTATTATCCTCAATCTCCTCTTTCTCACTCTCTTCTTGCTCCTTCTCCTTAGTCTCTTTCTCCTCATTCACCTCTTTCTCCTTTTTCTCTTTCTCCTTTCTCTCTTTCTCCTTTTCTGGTCTCTCTTTCTCCTCTTTCTCCTTATACTCTTTTTCTTTCTCACCATCTTCATAAAAATTAAAACCAAACAAAAATTCAGTACAACATAAGAAACAGTAAGTCCATAAAGTTAACCAAATACTAACTTGGTACAAAATCACTTGCTGTCCCAGGATGCATACCATAGTACTCAACTTTGTCTAGCTGCGATGACACATAGTATTCAAGCGTTTTCAATCTCGTATCGATGACAGCAAACTTAACCATGATTTGCTTAAACCCTTTGTCCCTTGCTTCCTTTAGTGAGAGAATATATACAACAACATTTGCAGGGACTTCATCAACATTTTTAAATACACCACTTCGACAACCAAAATCCAATACATACAAATATTTCCACCATTTTTTCTTCCTCTGTACAACTAGACGATCTCTCCAACTATCAACAACATGATCAATATAACATTTTCCATCATCAGCATCATTTTCTATGATTCACACCAAAAGAGCTTTCTCATCCGAGTCCGGTTCCAGGATTCTAGTAATATCCTGTCAAATACAAACATTACCAAGAAAGTCACAAACTCTAACCTGAGTACTTACAAGCGCTTCATTTATGTCTTCCAACGAAAAGCCTTTCATGCAACTTTCAGTGAACTATTTGCACATACTTGGACAGTCCTTCTCTGCGGGTACACCTTCTCGAAATTTGCATCCAAGATGTGGAATACACTCAAATACTAGAATCTACACATAAAGATACAATATCTCTGTGTTAGAACCATAAAACTATTATGTTAATACTCAAAATCATAAAATAATCATACAGAAGTTACCTTTAGTGGAATAATGAATCCAGAAAAGCCTTTTTAAGCTTTTGATTTCACGAAACCTTTTAAGTTCTTCATCATGCCTTGGATCTCTTTCATGCAATCATCAAATGTATAATACCCTTAGGAAAAAATTTCACAAGCTTTCAAAACTCAACAACTATTAGAAGGAAAGGATATATGTTTCCATCAGTCTTACAATTCGCTTTCACTACCTTGCATAAGAAATACAAGATACTCATCTTCTTCTTGTCTACAGACCTCCTGCTCTTCATTTCCTCCAACTTCTCTTCAACATCTTTGATTTTTATTCCAGTCTTTCTTCTAAATACTCTTTCTACAAACTTGAAATCCCTCACGATGTCTTTATCGTTTTTGGGGTAATCATGGCAGTCAAATCCGGTTAACAACGCGTGCTCACTTATGTAATACCTATTAGGCACTCCATTCACTACAAACCAGCTGTCTTTGTCCATTTTTGTACAAGTTATGAAGCAGAAGCATCCACATGTCTTGAGTAATGTGGTTTGGCTCCTTAGGCATGTGTAATATATGCTTAAACGTCAGTTGTACTTGTTGGACCATTCGAATCATTTTCAATCTAATGGAGATTATATACCTCATACGTTGTTGTACTTCCTGGACTCCCTCTGATTTCACCACCATCAAGGTTTCTCTCTTCTTCTCCTTCATCAATGGTTTCTTCTTCATCTTCACCACAGTTTTCTTCTCCATCACGTTTTCTTCTTCCTTTTCATCATCCTTTTCTTTCTCCTCATAACCTTCATTAACGTTTTCTTCCTCCCCATCACCTCCTTTTGATATACTTAATACTTATGTTGATTCATAAAGCCCACAAGCATCTTTTACACGAGCCATAACTTACTAAAAACAACAAACAAAATCAAAAGAAATTGTTAAACGGAGTGTGATAAAAAGTACAATAAAATAGACACAAACTAAACCCAATCAATAAAGTATTTATTTGATAAAATAGTCAATTCGATATATTCCATCAATTCAATTCACAAATCAAACAACTAACCTAATCGACGGATGATGGAAAAGAAGAAGTTCGACAGAGGAGGGTTTGTAACTAACCTAATCGACATAGGAGGAAAAGGAAGAAGTTCGACTAAGGAGGGAAACAAACTAAGCTAATCAATGGAGGAGGGGAAGAAACAAGATCGACAACGGAGGAGGGGCGACAGTTGCGACGGGAGGATGCAGGATGTGACGACGGTTGCAATGGGAGGATGCGGGATGCGACGATGGTTGCAATGGGAGGATGCGGGATGCGACGACAATTGAGTTCTTTTCACCTTATTTTTTACATAATTAAGGTAGTTTTTGGTTTTTATATGGATCTGAAATGAATTGGGGTTGGGTCAGGTTATCAGGTTTGAGACGGATGCTTCAGGTTGGGTTGGTAATATTCGTTAATCACAATGATTTTTGGACGTTTCATTCGATTTCGATTTTTTCAAAAATATTTATATAAAAGAAAATTTAAAACACAAGGATGGCATTCATAATTTTTTTTCCTTCGATTGTGGCATTACAACCATTGTTGTACTTCGTACAATCCTGGAGTTTGAGGGGTGGGAGTTTTATTTCGGTTAGGAGTTTTATTTCGTACAATTCTGAAATCAAACTCCCACCATAGATATTGAGGTGTGGGAGTTTGATTTCGGTTTGGTCTTTAAAGTTTTACGGTTTTTGGTTTTTTTTTATTTTGTTATAACTAAAATCCTATTAAACCATTTATAATTATGTTTGTTTTAAGTTCGATTTGGTTTGATTTTTCTTTTGGTTTCGGTCCGTTTTTTTTATAACTAAAAATATAAAACAAATATGGATTTATTTAACAATATAACTAATTTATATATGTTTTGATACATTATAATTATCAAAATAAATTTTGATTTATCTTGTTTGGTTACACAAAAACGGTTTTGATTTGTTTTTCTTTTTTTTGGATTTTAGAATTATAAAATTATATGGTAAATAAATTTATTGCAGTTGAATATTGATTTAAATATTTTAGTTTGGTTTGGTTTGAGTTGGTTCGGTTTTTTTTTGTTGCGTTTTCTTTTCCATAACTAATTTTGATGAATAATGTATGGATTAGCAATATTATATGGGAGTGCTGGTTTCCTTCAAAACGTGGATCAGCAAAGATGGTAGATATATTCATATAATTAATTGTATCTTGTTATAATTATATAACATATATTATTTATATGTATATAATATATACGAATATGTATATGAAATATAAAAGTTAAAATGTAAACTTTAGGAGAGAAGAAGTATAATTGAAATTGTGAAAGGATGAATCGTAGTTGTGTTTTACAATGAACGAATACGTTCATTTATATAGAAGAAATCATAGACAGAAGTTACTATACGTAATAGTAATGTGGGGTCTATTTCAATTTCTATACGTCATCGACGTCGATATTATAACACTCTCCCTTGGAGACCATCATTACTATTGTCAGTCGTGGTCTATCTTCAAATTGCCTCTTAAAATCCTTTCTAAGAAAACCTATTGGAAAAAACCATAGTAATGTAAAAGAGTACGTACAATCGTACAAGCTCCTTCTTGAATGGCTAGGAATAATACTTTATAGATCTTGTTGGTGACGCATTCCAATGTTATGAACATGTTTTCTGAAGGTTAAAGTAGGTAATGACTTTGTGAAGAGATCTGCAGCATTGTCAGATGATCGAACATATTTCACTTTGATTTCTTTATTCTTTTCAAACTCTTGGGTATATGAAAAGAACTTCAGAGGGATGTGTTTGGTTCTGTCGCTTTTGATATATCTTTTCTTTGTCTGAGCGACTCATGCAGCATTATCTTCATATAAAATAGTCGGCTCTGTATTTACACGAATTCCACTGCTTGACTGAATATGTTGACTTATTGATCTTAACCATACACATTCTCTACTCGCCTCATGGAGTGCGATGATATCAGTATGATTTGAAGAAGTGGCTACTAAATTCTGTTTATGAGAACAACAGGATATAGCGCTTCCCCCAAAAGTGAAAACATATCCTGTTTGTGATTGGGTTTTGTGTGGGTCTGATAGACATCCGTATCTGCAAAACCCAACCATTTCACCTTTTGAGTCTTTAGGGTAAAATAACACTAAATCAATAGACCCTTGAATGAACAAAAGACATTTTTTTATCCCATTCAAATGTCTTTTTGTAGGGGGACAAGCAGAATATTGCCAAAAGATTAATAGCAAATGATATAGCAGGTCGAGTGAAATTTGCAAGGTATATGAGAGCTCCAATTGCACTTAGATACGACTTTAGAACCAAGTATCTCTTCATTCTCTTCATATGGTTGAAAGGGATCTTTTTCAACATAAAGTGATTTAACAACCATTGGTATACTAAGAGGATTATCTTTATCCATATTAAAGCGTTTTAAAACTCTTTTACTGTATGTGGATTGGTGTACAAATATTTGTTTATGAGAATGTTCAATTTGTAAACCAAGGCAAAACTTTGTTTGTCTGAGATCTCTCATCTCAAATTCTCCTTTCAAATAGTTTATTGCTTTCTGTATTTCCTCTTGAGTTCCAATGATATTTAAATCATCAACATATACCACGATTATCACAAATTCGGATATTGTTTTTTGATGAAAATACATGGGCATATAGGATTGTTCACACACCCTTCTTTAATTAAGTAAAAAATGTGATTGCATCCATAACAGGAGAATATGTTTCTTCGTACTCAATCCGAGGTCTTTGAGAAAAACCTTGGGCTACGAGATGAGCTTTCGAACTCATTATATCATTTTTCTCATGTCGTTTTCGAACGAAAACCCATTTATAATTGATGCGTTTTACAGCTTTAGGTGTGACCACTATATGTCCAAATACATTTTTTTTTGTTAAGAGAATCAAGTTGAACTTGTATTGCATCTTTCCATTTGATTTAGGCATGCCTCTTTTGACACTCATATACCGACTTTGATTCAGGATGTTCATTTTCTTTACTTATCTCCTTTGAAACGAGATACGAAAAAATGTCATCCATTTTATCTCAATTCCATATCTTTTTGTTATGGATGCAGTTGATGGAAATTTCATGACTTTCTTCAGAATCATGATATTCATTATTGACAGTAGAATCATGATTTTTTTTCTCCCATAGTGTTTTCTTTTATTGTGGAAGTATCATGTTTCTTGGTTTCCTTTCGTTTTTTAGGATTTTTGTCTTTAAAACCAATCGGTCTACCATGCTTTAAGCGTGTTCTAGACTCACGTGTATCATCAATTTCCCCATTTTCTTGTGATATTTCAATTCGAGCGGGATCATTCGCAACTGGTATATGAGACTTACTTACTGTTTTGGTATCTACAAATGCACCAGTTAGTTGGTTTGCTAAACTCTATAAATGCATAATTCGTCGAACTTTCAATTCTGACTGTTTTGAAGAAGGTTCAAGGTGTAACAGTGATGGTACAGACCATTTGATATCCTTTTCCATCCTTATATTTTCTCCCCCCCTAGAATTGGAAATTCTTTCTCATCAAACTGACAATCGGCGAAGCGTTCCGTAAATAAGTCACCAATTTGAGGTTCTAGGTACCGTATAATCGATGAAGAATCACAACCAACATATATTTCCAACCTTCTTTGTGGTCCTATCTTAGTGTGTAGTGGGGGTGCAATGGGCACATATACCACACAACCAAAACATTTCAAATGAGAAATATTTGGTTGTCGACCGAATACCAATTGTAATGGGGAATAATTATGGTATGCACTTGGTCTTATGTGTATAAGTGATTCTGCATGTAAAATAGCATGTCCCCATACTGTGGTTGGATGTTTTGATCTCATGATCAATGTGGTCTCGAAATTAACTGTAGACGTTTAATTAAAGATTCAGCTAAACCATCTTGTGTATGGACATAGGCTACGGGATGTTCAACATTAATTCTCTTTATCATACAATAATCATTGAATGCTTGGGACATGAACTCACCAACGTCATCTAATTTAACCCCTTTGATTGGATAATCAGAAAACTGAGCTCGTAGTTTGATTATATTAGTTAGAAATCTCGCAAATGCCATATTTCGAGATGATAGCAAACAAACATGTGATCATCTACTAGACGAATCTATAAATACCATGAAATAGTAGAATAGTCCACATAGTGGCTGTATAGGTCCACAAATGTCGCCTTGAACTCGTTCAAGGACTTTTGGTAATTCCTAATTGATTTTGGTTGATGATGGTCTTATGATCAATTTTTCTAGAGAACACGCAACACACGTTATTTATTCTTCAGATAAATTTCTTGGGATTTGAATATCCTTGTGAGTTCTCTATAACTTTCCGCATAATCTTGATACCTGGGTGACCAAGGCAATCATTGCATAATGTGAAATCATCATGATTTCTTTTAATCACAAGAGTTGATTCTTGAATTTATGTACGATTAATTCATCATGATTCCCTTTATCATACAATAATCATTGTATGCTTGGGACATGAACTCACCGGCGTCATCTAATCTAACCCTTTTGATTGGATAATCAGAAAACTGAGCTCGTAGTTTGATTATATGAGTTAGAAATCTCGCAAATGCCATATTTCGAGATGATAGCAAACAAACATGTGATCATCTACTAGACGCGTCTATCATTACCATGAAATAGTAGAATGGTCCACATGGTGGCTGTATAGGTCCACAAATGTCGCCTTCAACTCGTTCAAGGAATTTGGGTAATTCCAAATCGATTTTGGTTGATGATGATCTTATGATCAATTTTCCTAGAGAACACGCAACACATGTTATTTATTCCCCTGATAAATTTCTTGGGATTTGAATATCCTTGTGAGTTCTCTATAACTTTCCGCATAATCGTTGTGCCTGGGTGACCAAGGCAATCATGGCATAATGTGAAATTATCATGATTTCTTTTGATCACAAGAGTTGATTAATGAATTTATGTACGTATAATGCAAGCCCGAAGAAAGTCTTGGCAATTTTTCCAATACATGTCATTTTCTTGATTTTTCAGAAGTAATGTACATGTACTTTTTTCATTCTCAGTTGCAGACTGAGTGTCATACCCGTGAAGGTATATGTCTTTGAAGCTCAACATATTCCTTTTCGAATTTGGAGAAAATAATGCATTATTTATCGAGAACCTTGTCCCATTAGGTAATGCAAATTTTGCTTTACTGATCCCTTCAATCAAGTCTATGGGACCTAATATTGTGTTAACAATAACCTTCGTCGATTTCAAATTAGAGAAAAAAAATTATTTTTAAGAATAGTGTGTGTTGTTCCACTATTCGATATGCAAATATCTCCAAGATTTGTCCTGGATATTATTCCATTTGCATTGTGATCTTTTCTGAAATAAACATAACCGATTAATAGAAGTAGAAACAAATTTATTCATAAAACATAAAGCACACAATAATTATACATGATATATGATACATGAAACATAAATTCAGATAATTTCAAACAAACAACGATTTATTTATCGCATAATCATTGGAAATTTGAGATCCGCACAATAGGCATTTCAGTTTTCCATGAGGGCAACCTCATCGAGGTCATTCGCAAAGTCAGAAGCATCAAGGTGGGTTGTACCCTTAGAGTGTTATGCGAAGTTTACTTCCTTTCCTTTGCCCTTGGCTGATTCTTTGTACAAAGCACAAAGATGTGTAGGAGTTTGGCATACCTAAGACCAATGTCCCTTAGTGCCCCATCTGAAACAAGCACTCTCACGTCTCTAAGGAGTATTTGCTTGGATTTATTTTCCTTTCGGAGCTTGTTCAAGGTGCATCCACTGGTATGACTTCAGGCTTTGTGAGTTGAAGTCTTTCCCACTCCCGCGATAGTTTCTTCGGCCACGTCCCCGAAAAAATTATTTTCTCAAACCGAATTTTTAACATCCAATGAATTAACCTTAGGAAATGCTTTAGATTCAGTGGGTCGAGACATGTGATTCTTGATCAGGAGCTCATTATGCTTTTCGACTATTAAGAGCGCCACAATCAAATCTGAGAATTTGGTATATCCACGCAACCTATATTGCTGTTGCAGGGTAATATGGTTCTTGTGGAACGTGATGTACGTTTTCTCAAGCATCTGAGATTCAATGATAGTTTCACCGCAACATCTCATTTTTGCCACAATCCCCAACATGGCAGAATTGTAATTCTTCACGTTGTCAAAGTCTTGGAATCTTAGACTTTGCCATTCATCCCAAGCGACTGGGAGAGTTATGTCCCTTTGATGATCAAATCAATATTTTAGGGACTTCCACAACTCTTTGGGATCCCTCATGTGTGAATAGTCATATATGACACTTTTATTGAGGTGTCTTCTAAGGAAGATCACCGATTTTGCCTTTTCTTGGCTCGTCGAAGTGTTAATCTCTTTTATGGTTATGTTTATCAAAGAGACTCCAAATGCAATTCGAAATTCGTAGTCCAAGATATGTAGTTAGCCCCAGTGATGTCTAAGGCCGGGAATCGGAGCTTCTCAATATTTGCCATTTTGTTATTCTAAAATAAAATCACAAGCAACATCATTAGAATTTTTATTTAATTTTATTCTTAAACACATGAGGCGCTTGAATAAGTAGCGTAATTACAAGAAATACTATTACATAAAAGAGTAAAATAATAACCATCAAAAAAAATTTGGGAGAGAACCCTCCAAAGATTAAACCGTAAATTTCAATAATTATAAAACTTATTACAAAAACTAGAAACGGATGAGGCATTTTACTTTTAAAAGCAAATTCTATTTTTTATAAAAAGATAAAATGTTTGAGTGAAATGAATGAGTAAAAATGGTTTTATATATATATATATTATTTTACTGTTCATTAGCCATTGAGTAGCCGTTTGAAAAGTGGAACATAATAAAAACTATGTGTAATAATTTATTTATGACCGTTAAATTTTGTAAGATGAAACGAATTATACGACTAAAAATTGTAACAAAAATCAATAATAATATACATTAGTTTGTATATTAAATTATATATAGGTGACCGAGCCTCCTTTCATAACAATGATAATATAAACAATAATATGTTAATGATATGGTGACCAAATCATCCATATTAATATAGTAAATAAAAGCGGTAAAAACAGTAAATAAAATATGGTAACCAAAGCCATCCATATGAAAACAGTAAAATTAAAAATAAATAAATTATTGTGATTAGAGTCATCCATATCAAAACAGTGAATCAAAACAGTAAAGTAAATTATGGTGACTAAAGTCTTCCACTTTAAAGCAATAAATTAAATCAGTACATTAAAATAGTAACTATATTATGTTGCGTTGAACAACTATATAAAAATATTATATTAATAGTGGGGCGGCCGAGCCGCACTCCAGTAATTAAATTGGATAGAGTTATTGTACTGATAACGTGTTATAATTATATAACATATATTATTAATATGTATATAGTATATATATGTATGTGAAATATAAAAGTTAAAATGTAAAACTTAAGAGAAAAGAAGTATAATTGAAATTGTGAAAAGATGAATCGTAGTTGTGTTCTACAATAAACGAATATGTTCATTTCTATAGAAAAATTAACAGACAGAAGTTATTATGTGTAATAGTAATGTGGAGTCTATTTCAATTTTTATACGCCAATAACGTTGAAATTATAACATATTTTTTTTTCGGGGTACTTTCGCAAATATTCGAGAGGCCAATAGCACTGCGGCCCTCCCATAATAAGGCAGATCAAGCATCGTGCTTTATGCCACTTTTAAATACTATAATTTTGCCACAATATTAAAGAGTAAATCTAGTAAAATTACATTTGTTTGTTCTGTTTCTCACTTAATAGGAAAGAGGTCATGAATTATATATTTTATCCATGCGTTCCTTTCTTTACTTCTCGTGTTCCATATTTTCTGAATTTTCCATTTTTCTTTGATTTATTTATTTTCATTTGCCTCTAAAGTTTATCATGTTTCATTTTTTTCAACATTTAAAATTAAATTTTAATTAAAAAAACTACATGTAATTGAAACTAAACAATTTTCACATTAAAAGTATATATATTTAATCAAAATTATAATAATTTATGTATGATCTTATCTAGTTTTTGCACTATAAAATTCAAAATTAATAGTTACTAGTTAGTTGTATATTTTATTTTCAAAAGTGTTTTATATCTAACTAGAAATATATATTAAAAATAAACACAAAAATTATAGAAGGCCACATAATTCAGTGACTTGCTTTAGGCCCCCCAAACATTAGGACCGGCCAAGGGCAAAAGAACATTAATACACAGTGACCAAAAAAAAAAAAAGAACATTAATACACACTATACTAACATCTCATAACCCTTAGAAAATTTTAACATGCAAAACTACAAAAGTGAACAAAAATATGAACAACTTGCACATTCCATCCATATTCCTTCATAAGTACAAGAGATTTTATAAATTTTGATATAACTTTAAGTACAAGATACAAGACATTATTTGGACATAAAATTTAAAGTTACCACTTTTCTCTTTCGTTTATTGGATGGACATTTTTTTTAAGAGGAATTTGCTACGGACCTTGACCTCTACGTGATTCTGAAGGTGGTGCATGGATTCGTGACATAACCGGGGTACGGACCATTTGACCTTGTCCCCCAATTAGAAGAAGAAAGAGAGAAACGCAAAATAAAAGAAGAGGAACGAGTGATGTCATCGTAACCATTATTATATTTTCTTCAAAATATCGACTAGCTAATGTTAGCTTATATAATAGAAGTGGAGGGAGGGGAAAGACAAAAAGTGAAGACTTTTTAAAGTCTTTTATGTCTCCGAAATTGCCAAGTATAAACAGTACATGGCTATTTTGAATTGGGTTAACAAGATATATAATTGAGAGACTGAGACGCTGGAAGATATTACGAAGTACTAACATATTAAATATCAACCATGGTGGTGCGTGCTGATGTTCAAAAACGTGTTTTCACTTCAACCATTTAATTTTATATCATTTTTTCTAACAAATTACCTTTAGTGGTTAATGACCTTTGGTGGTCTTCTATTCATTTTTAAGTCTTGATAGACTTCAATTTATACTTCATTTTGATCTACTTCTATTTGTCCGAAATATACGAATATCCGTCGTAATTTAAAACAGAGTAAATATATAAATATTGTATCCTTTTAAAACAAAGCAAATTAAGAATGCCAATTTAAGAAAGGTTGGACATCGGTTTCCGTCGATAGGTTGCATATATACATATTAGTCGAATATAGTATATATATATATATATATGATTCTTGTATCCTTTAATAAAATAAAAGTATTAAAGAAATATATATAGTAAAATAGATTTAGAAACTTCATATTTACTGACAAAATATATAAAATTTGAGAGAAGATGAGGTATCCGCGATATTAGAAACTTTTTTGGATATCCTGTATTTATTTTTAGCAAAAAGATCACATATACTCATTTTTTTCCACAATAATTTCCCTGTGTCTCATCCTACTAAATCGCACGTACATACCCGTTTTCTATTTTTAATTATTTAAAATTTCTATATAAAAAAGGTCACCAAATGTTAAATTTATGGGGTCTAGTTTTTAGGTATTTTTTGGGCTTAATCATGTTATATTTAGAGCTTAACCATTTGCACTATGGTTCAACATACACCCAAAATGTAGTTAAATGGCATAATGGTGTGTTGAAGAGTGTGAAACCGATTTCTTCTTGTTTTGCCTAAGTATTGGAAATACTCTCGGTAAAAGAGAGGGTTTGAGAAACTCTTTATCAAAAGAAAGGTTCGACTCAAGGATATGCAGCTCGATTAGCACGTGAGGCACACGTGAGGTTGTTGAAGAAGTTGCAACAGAGGAAGAGGTTGTTCATCATCTCTAACGGTCCGATCACATCTTTAAATTCTAAGCTCTTGTGTTATCAAGAAGTAAGATTGAGAGAAGAGAGAGATCTTGTACGAGAGAAGTGAGAAAGAATCGAGAGAGAGTTGAAAGATAGAGTTGTAAACAGTTTCAGAAAGATTCTAGTGTATTTCCGGAGACTTCTCCGGCGAGAAGTAGGGATTCCGGTTTGGATCCCGAACTCGTTAAATCTCTTGTGTTCTTTAAAATTCTGAAAACAATCTCTTTCTAAGTCATTCCAAGTTCAAAATCTCCAAGTTTGATTCAAGTATTAGCTCAAAATCGGATCACAAACTCTACAAATTAGTATCAGAGCACACGGTGGTTGAGCAGAAGTGAATCAAGATGTCAGGATCGTTACAAGTCGCGATGTTCGATGGATCGGGAGATTTCTCTCTTTGGAAGACAAGAATGCTTGCGCACCTCAGTGTTCTCGGATTGAAGGACGTTTTCGTTAAGAAACCAGAGGTGGTGCTCAAGGAGGAAGAAGAACAAGATCCAGTGAAGAAAAAGAAGTTGGACGATGAACAAGAAGCAAGGTTAGAACGATGCGATAAAGCAAAGCATCTTATATTTCTGAATGTAGCTGACAAGGTACTTAGAAAGATTGAGCTGTGTGGGACAGCTGCAGAAGCTTGGGATACTTTAGATCGATTGTTCATGATCCGATCTTTACCACACCGAGTCTACACTCAGTTGAATTTCTACAACTTTAAGATGCAAGAAAGCAAGAAGATCGATGATAACATCGATGACTTCTTAAAGATTGTCGCTGATCTGAATCATCTTCAGATTGAAGTTCCGGATGAAGTACAAGCCATCCTGTTGCTGAGTTCACTTCCACCGAGGTATGACAATCTAGTAGATACTCTTAAGTATAGCAACAGTAGAGAACGGCTTCGTCTTGATGATGTGATGGTAGCTGCTAGAGATAAAGAAAGGGAAATTAATCAGAATGGAAGAGTTGTTGCTGAAGGATATTATGTTAGAGGAAGATCTGAAAGTCATAATGCTAATCATTCACATAAAAGCAAACATAGGTCCAGATCTAAGTCTAGAGAAGGTAAAAGAGTATGCTGTCATTTTAAGAAACAGTGTTATAAATGGCAAGAAAGAAATAAAGAAAAAGGAATAGGTTCAGACAAAGGTGAGTCAAGTCTAGCGAAATCAGGAGCAGAAAGAGATCCAGCAATGGTATTGATGGCTGAGGCTGAAAATCTAATAGTAACTGGAGGTACAACAGAAGAATGGGTTCTTGATACAAGTTGTTCTTTTCACATGACTCCAAGGAGAGATTGGTTTTGTGATTTTAAAGAGGTCAACTCTGGATATGTGAAGATGGGGAATGACACACTATCTCAGGTTAAGGGAATTGGAAGTATCAGGATAAGGAACTCACATGGTACTCAAGTAGTTTTAACAGATGTGAGGTATATGCCAACAATGTCAAGGAATCTGATATCATTAGGAACCTTAGAAAACAAAGGTTGCTAGTTCAAATCACAAGATGGAATCCTTAAGGTAGTTAAAGGATGTTCAACTGTTTTAAAGGGTCAGAAAAGAGAGACATTGTATATTGATGTGCTCAAATTTAATACCCTAAAGTATCTAAGCAGTCGCTGTAATATTCTAGGAGTCGAACCACAAAGACTCAGAGAATCACACAATAGATTTCAAGAATCAAATTATGCTAAGCCAAATAGATGAAATCAAGAATAACAAAGCAATTAAATTAAAGATATAAATCAATGGAGGAAAACGCTAGGCTTAGGGAAACTAGCAGGCAAATCAGAATTATCAAATCAAATCAATTGTCAGGAATAAATTAAGCTCCGCTTTCAAACTTGAAACACATATGTAAAGTAAACTAACTGTCGTTGCGAAAACTATTTATGCCTAAACCTAGAATTCCAAATTCCTTTGCAAATTCTATGAATTTAANATCCCTAAACCAAATTCCTTTGCGAATAGGGTTTTTGCTCACCAAACACTAGATCAGGCAATCAATCACACTGTCGTGTCAATCAAACAACCTAAAATCAGATTCTAGTTCGCGAGGCTAGAATCAGCATTAAACTCAAGTCTAGGTGAAAAGCTCTATAGATTATTCCCTAACAATCAAGTCAGATCTAACAATTCATCAGATACCCTTTAGCAACCCTAATCCTAACAAGGGATCTACTCAGACATGGTGCAAACAATAAACATCATGAATAGAATATATATCATGAAAGTAAGAAATAACAAAGGGTTCGAAATCTTCTCTCCCGAACAGAGTTTCAGACTTGTCTCCCTCAAAAGCAAAAACTAGAATTAAAGTATATTCAAGCATAGCCTAAACAGTGGCTGAAAACCCTAAATATAATGCTAAAACACGTTTTGGGCTTAATTGTAAATAATAGGATCTTCTGGGCCAAGTTGCAGACTCTTCAGACTTGTAAAATCACGTTTTTTTCCTTTTCTGCAGTCGGTATCGATCGATACCAGGTTGGTATCGGTCGATACCAAGACTCTGCACTCGCCAGACTGGACTGTCTTCACGAAAACTGGCATAACTTTTGATCGCACCGTTGGAATGGCTTCAAACCACTTCCAAATGAAAGCTAATCCATTTATCTATCTCGTGTCCAAATTTGAGCTCAATCCATCGGTAGAAACGTCTTCAACGAATGCCACAAAGCTCCAGAATGCTCTAAAAACTCCAATTAAGCTCCAAACATGCTAAAACCTGAAAAGACTCTAAAAGACTACGGAAACAATAGAAAGACTCGATAAAAGGACTTATATCATGGTCTTAAATGGGTAAAAACCATGATATATCATATATCTTGCAGGGTGAGTCAGAAACAGATGAGTCAAATTCCTCTGAAACATCTAAAGACGAGACTGCTCTATGGCACAGCAGGTTAGCCAATATGTGTCAGAAAGGACTTGAAATTCTAGTCAAGAAGGGATGCTTACAAAAGGAAGTTATCAAAGAGCTGCAATTTTGTGAAGATTGTGTATTTGGGAAAGCTCATAGGGTGAGTTTTGCATGTTACTAAAGACAAGTTAGGATATGTTCATTCAGACATATGGGGTTCTCCACACAATCCTTTATCTCTAGGAAACTGTCAGTACTTTATCTCGTTTGTTGATGATTTCTCTCAGAAGGTGTGGATCTACTTTCTGAAAAAGAAGGATGAGGCATTTGAGAAGTTTGTTGAATGGAAGAAGATGGTAGAGAATCAATCTGATAGAAAGGTTAAGAAACTAAGAACTGACAATGGATTGGAATACTGCAATCACTATTTTGAAAAGTTCTATAGAGAAGAAGGCATTGTAAGGCACAAGACGTGTGCCTATACACCACAGCAGAATGGTATAGCAGAAAGACTGAACAAAACTATAATGGACAAGGTGAGAAGCATGCTAAGTGAGAGTGGTATGGAGAAGAAATTTTGGGCAGAAGCTGCATCTACAGCTGTGTATTTGATCAACAGGTCTCCTTCAACAGCTATTGATTTTGATCTACCTGAAGAAAGATGGACATCAGCTATACCAGATTTAAAAGGACTAAAGAGATTTGGGTGTTTAGCCTATGTTCACTCAGATCAGGGAAAGTTAAATCCCAGGGCTAAGAAAGGAGTTTTTACTAGCTATCCAGATGGAGTCAAAGGATACAAGGTATGGCTCTTAGATGAATCTAAATGTGTTATAAGCAGGAATGTGGTTTTCAGGGAAGATGTAATGTACAAGAATCTGGACAAAGTTTCAAAGTCAGAGACAATTGAACTTAATCTTGAGGATTTCAGAGTCAGCTCACAGAAACCTGAAGATAATGAGACTGATCCAAGTATTGATCCTCAAGGTGGAGCTACTCTTAATCAGAATGAAGTAAGAAATGCTTCAACTCCAAGCTCAAGACATAATGTGCCTCAGGAAGCTACTCAGGATACTAATTCTGAAGAAGATGAAGCTGAAGACTTGAGTGATTATCAGTTGATAAGGGATAGAGCTAAGAGAACTGTTAAAGCAAACCAGAAGTACAATGAATCAAACTTAGTTGGATTTGCTTACTATACAGAAGATGGTGAGAAAGTTGAGCCTAGAACTTATCAAGAGGCTTTGATTGATTTAGACTGAGATGAATAAAATAATGCTATGGAAGACGAGATGGTATCAATGAAAAATAATCACACATGGGATCTGATAGACAAACCAGAGCATTTGAAACTCATAGGCTCTAAATGGGTATAAACCAGAAAAGCAGGAATACCTGGAGTAGAAGTTCCCAGATTCAAAGCCAGATTAGTTGCAAATGGCTTTACTCAAATTGATGGTACTGACTACACAGAGATTTTTTCACCTGTGGTTAAACATGTATCAATTAGATACTTGTTATCAATGGTGGTTTAGTTTGATATGGAGCTACAACAGATGGATGTCAAAACAACCTTTTTACATGGCTTTCTGGATGAAGAGATAATCATGGCTCAGCCAGAAGGTTTTGTAGACAAGAAGTATCCAAACAAGGTATGTCTTCTTAAGAGATCTCTGTATGGTCTTAAACAGTCACCTAGGCAATGCAACTTAAGATTTGATGAGTTTATGAAAGGAATAGGGTACAGGAGAAGTGCCTATGACAGTTGTGTGTATCTGAAAAAGTGTGATGATGGATCATATGTATACCTACTTCTATATGTAGATGATATGCTTATAGCTTCAGTTAGTAAGCTTCAGGTTGAAGAATTGAAGAAACTGCTAAGTAGTGAGTTTGAAATGAAGGATTTAGGGGAGGCTAAGAAGATCTTGGGTATGGAGATAACTAGAAACCGTACTGCAGGTTTACTAACTCTTTCACAGGAAGGATTCGTGAAAAAGGTACTTAAGTCTTTTGAAATGGATCAGTCTAAGCCTGTGTCAACTCCTATGGGTGTACATTTCAAACTCAAATCTGCTACTGTGGAGGAATATGAAAGTCAGGTTGATAGAATGAAAATAGTACCATACTCCAATGCTATAGGGAGTATTATGTATTCTATGATAGGCACTAGGCCAGATCTTGCTTATCCTGTTAGTGTCATAAGTCGTTTTATGAGTATGCCACTAAAGGAGCATTGGCAAGCAGCCAAGTGGGTCTTGAGATACATGAGGGGTACTGAGAAAAAGAAGTTATGCTATAGAATACAGAATGACTTCTTGATCAGAGGATATTGTGACTCTGACTATGCAAGTGACTTGGATAAAAGGAGATCAACTACAGGTTTTGTATTCATTGTTGGTGGTAACACCATAAGTTGGAAATCACGTCTACAGAAGGTTGTTGCTCTCTCTACAATAGAAGTCGAGTATATGGCATTGACTGAAGCAGTTAAAAAAGCTATTTGGTTGAAAGGATTAGCTGAGGAGTTGGGTTTCTCTCAAAATTGTGTGGAAGTTCACTGTGATTCTCAGAGTGCCATTGCTTTGGCCAAAAATTCAGTCCACCATGAGAGGACCAAGCATATTGACATTAGGCTGCACTATATAAGAGATGTTATAAGTGTTGGCTTAGTTAAAATTATCAAGATTGCAAGTGAATGCAATCCGGCTGATATTTTCATTAAAATACTACCAGTAACCAAGTTTGAAGGAGCATTGGAGATGCTCCGGTTTACTGACAACTGAGTGGTAAAACTCAAAGATCCGGAGAAGGAAATCCAAGAACTAGAAGAAGAGTTAAGGCTTGAAGATCAATTAGTTTCAAGGTGGAGTGTTGAAGAGTGTGAAACCGATTTCTTCTTGTTTTGCCTAAGTGTTGGAAATACTCTCAGTAAAAGAGAGGGTTTGAGAAACTCTTTATCAAAAGAAAGGTTTGACTCAAGGTTATGCAGCTCGATTAGCACGTGAGGCACACGTGAGGTTGTTGAAGAAGTTGCAACAGAGGAAGAGGTTGTTCATCATCTCTAACGGTCCGATCACATCTTTAAATTCTAAGCTCTCGTGTTATCAAGAAGTAAGATTGAGAGAAGAGAGAGATCTTGTACGAGAGAAGTGAGAAAGAATCGAGAGAGAGTTGAAAGATAGAGTTGTAAACAGTTTCAGAAAGATTCTAGTGGATCTCCGAAGACTTCTCCGACGAGACGTAGGGATTCCGGTTTGGATCCCGAACTCGTTAAATCTCTTGTGTTCTTTAAAATTCTGAAAACAATCTCTTTCTAAGTCGATTCCAAGTTCAAAATCTCCAAGTTTGATTCAAGTATTAGCTCAAAATCGGATCACAAACTCTACATGGTGGACAAATTTTTTTGACTAGGAGCACAATATTGCAACAAAAAAAAAACGATCATACCCTTTATCTCTTACAATTAGTTAGTGCATCTAACAGTTGTGCCCTTTTAGATATACTTAGAGTATGGGCTTAACCGTTCATTGCTACCTGTTTGAGAATATAATTGTTAGGCGAGTTATACTTGGAGAATGAGGCTAAGACACCCGTGTTTTATTTGCATCATCAAATTCAGTATAAAATTTTAAGTTAATCAATGGCGTTAAGAGACTCATATAATCTAAACCACACGTGATGCTAAGAGATTCATCTAAGTTAAGAGATGATATCTAAACTACAACATATGTTGTATATATGGTGCATACTGCATATTAAAGTGAATTAGGGGTGTCAAAATGAGTTAAAATTAATGAATTGACCCAACCCAACCCAATTCATGGTTTCTAATGGGTTGAAAATAATAGGTCAAATGGGTTAATAGTTCAAATGGATTAATGGGTCATATGGGTTGGGTTAAGATGGGTTGGGTTAAAATAGATTAATGGATTAAACTGGATTATCCATTACCCAATAATTATTTTATATTACAAATACATTTCTATAATTTAGTGTACCCAATAATTATTTTATATTACAAATCAAATTACAATGTTTGATAAAAAAAAATTAAGTAAGCTACATCTTCTTCTTCATTCGCTGTCTTCGTCGCAAGAGTCGATCAGTTTTTTATCAAATCACAATTTATGAGTTTTCGTTCCCTATCAGTCGAATCCATCGCAAACTCTTCGTTCTCTCTATTGGTAAGATCTTCAGCTAACAGATCTTCGGCATATAAAAATTTGAAATGAAATCTCAGAAGGAGATAGGACGAGAGAAACGGAGAAAACCAAATCAAACCATTACAAGTTCCGACAGTGATTCTGACAATGATTCCAACTATACCGGCGGCGAGAAAAGGTTAGTCGTCTAAACTTTCACTTGATTTTTGATTTGCAAACTGATCTTTGTGGGTTTTGAATTTTTGATGTTAATGGCGATAATTCTTTGTGGTTTTTGAAAATTTTATTTGCAAACTGATCTTTATTTGAGGTATGATTGTTGTTAATTCCCCGTAGTTTCTCTTTACTTTTGTATTTGATTTTAGGCAATTCCTTTGGTATCAAATCTGGGATCTTAGTTTGTGAATTGTTGATGAAATTGCTAATGTTTCTACTTGGCAAATGTTTGTTTCATAGATACTAGTAACAAGTATTTGTATTCTTGTTTGCATTTTGATCTGTAAATATAGCACGAATGCTTGATGTATTTGTTTCCTAGATTCACACAAATCGTTTAAGGATTATATTCCAATAAAGTTCTTTCGTAGTTTCAGCCATAAGTAGATGTTATTTGGTATTGTTGCAGAGATGATTGCAAGATTGCAACATGAATTTAGGGAACCCTCTCACTCTGTCTTGTTTCTTCTACTTTAGAAATCAACCATCGTTTGCCAATTCTTGTTCAAAACTCATATTTTCCAAACACAGCAAGTAGGTAATTTCGATTTCATCGAATTGCATAACATTTGCTAGTCTAACCAAAACAGATTTAGTTTGATTTTTTTAAATTAGTAAAAAGCTGAACTTGGTTTCTATAACTTGGCTACATGAATAAACATTGCTTGATTAATGTTTTCAGTTTTTGATCTATAATTAAAACCTGAAAGTATGTCGACTTTTTGATTAATGGACAGTGAAGGAGAGTTGCCTAATGATAGTATTAATATTGATGGTAGATTTGGGCAATCATCAACACGTACATCTCAGTGTAGAAGTCTAGTAAGCTCTTCTTTTCAAATTGCTAAACGTACTAAAAGATCACTTATGTGGAAATACTTTAGAATAGAAAAAGAAGAGAATGGTGAAGAAAGGGTAGACTGTTTAAAATGTCCAAAAACCTATTAATATTTTCCAATGTTTTTAAACCCGACCCAGACAATGAACCGGAGTAGTGTCCGGGTCACCGGGTCATCCGGTCCACCCGGATCAACCGCGGGTTAATAATTTTAATGTATTTATAGAAATTATATATATATATAGTTTTATTAAATTAAAGTAAATATAATAGTACCATGTTTAACAAAACATACGAAATCCAATAACAATAATAAAGTACTTATACTTTTTAATTTCAAATAGATTATTTATAATACAATATAATCGATTATTAAATTAATACACAAACATTAGAATAAATTATTACGATATGAGAACATTTAAATTATATAGAGTTGATGATAAAAAACTAGGAAAATAGAAAAATCATTATATTAATATATAAAATATATAAAATAATTATGACGGTCACATAAATTAGATTTTGAAAACAAAACATATATAAAACGATGAACTAGTTTGTTATGTATGAGTTGGAAGAAATGATAAAAACTACTTATAGAACATATATAAGTGTGTTAATTTATATGTCTTGATTGAAAAAATTCTAAATATAACTATAAAACCCTATACTTTATTAATTTATTCTCTAAATCAAAATAATTTTTTTGACCCGATACCGGCCGGTTCAACCGGTTCACCGGATCCCGAGTTAATGGCGGGTTTTTTTGGGTTTTATCGGTTTTAAAATTGACAGATTTTGCACTTAACCCAAACCGGAATAGCACCCGGGTCGCGGGTCAACCGGGCGGACCGGGCGGTCCGGGTCGGGCGTGAAAACACTGATATTTTCCCAATAGTGCACATCAAATCTTAAACGTCACCACAACGTATGCTCAAAAAATTCAGAAGATGATAGAAAGGTTGTGAAGATTGATGAAAAATTTGCTAGGGAGAAATTCACTCGAGCGATTATTCGACATGATCTTCCTTTTAGTTGTGTCGAATATACCGAGCTTAGGGATTATATTAGCTATATATATCCGGATTACAAGTGTTATACTAGAAACACGGCTGCAGCTGATGTGGTTAGAACTTGGGAGAAGGATAAAGAAAAACTGAAGCTAGAGTTAGAAAAAATTCCTAGTAAAATATGTTTGCCTTCTGACTGTTGGACTGCTGAATTCTCTGGAGATGCATATATGGTGTTGACCGCACATTATGTTGATACGAAATGGGTACTAAACAGTAAGATCTTGTCTTTTTGTGATATTCTTCCTCCACATAGTGGTGATGTTTTAGCTGGAATAGTTCATGAGTGTTTGAAAGAGTGGGGGATAGCAAAAAAAATTTCCACGCTAAATCTAGATAATGCTACGGCTAATAACTCCATGCAAGACATATTGAAAGATAGACTTAACTTAGATGAAAACTTGTTTTGCAAAGGAGAATTCTTTCATGTGCGTTGTTGTGCGCACATATTAAACCTTATTGTGCAAGATGGTTTAACTGAGATTATTAATGCATTGTCTAAGATCAGAGACACTGTAAAATATATCAAAGGTTCAATGTCTCAAAGAATTGCATTTGTTGAATGTATAGAAGGATCTGGTGAGGTTATTTTATCTTTGGATGTTCAGAATAGGTGGAATTCGATTTATCTGATGCTAGAGAAAGCTTTGAATTATCAGTGTGCTTTAAATAGGTTTAAAGTAGTTGACAAAAACTACAAGTATTGCCCATTGAGTGAAGAATGGAAGAGAGCCAAGACTATCCATGAGATTTTGAAGCCCTTTAACAGTAAAATTTAATGTCAGGGAGAAGTTATTCAACCTCTAATTTATATTTTTCGCATATTTGGAAGATTAAATGCTTGTTAGAAGTGAATAAGGATGACAATGATAAAGTCATTCGAGATATGATTTCAAAGATGAAGGTGAAATTTGATAAATACTGGGAGGAGTATAGTTTTATTCTTGCAATGGAAGCTCTTTTAGATCCAAGGATGAAATTTAAACTTTTAAAACGTTGTTATGATGAACTTAATCCATTCACTTCACAACAGAAAATAGATCATCTTGAGAGTAAGCTTTTTAAGCTCTTTGAAGAATACAGGAGAAAGTTTCCTTTGACTCCAATTGTGAGTTCTAGAAGATCAAGCTCTTATGTTTCTGAACAGGAAGAGACAACCTGAGTGTGCTGGATGTAAGTTTACTCACCTCTTGCCATGAAATTTGTTTCCTTTAGATTGACTACTGAACAAGTGTTTCTCTTATCAATTCTTGTTGACTGTTTTTTTATCTCAATAGTGTTGGCTTTTTTTTTCTTCTCATCAGAGCTCTTAAAATGATACAGGATTTACTCGAGTTAGATGACAACCCAGATCTTATGGAAGTAGGAAAGTCGACATTGGTTATGTATTTAGAGGATCCAAAATTAGAGATGAAAAACCATCCTCATTTGAATGTTTTGCAATATTGGAAAGAAAACAGCCATCGTTTTGGGGCGCTAACATATATGGCAATGGATGTGCTCATCATTCCGATCACCACTGTTGCTTCTGAATCTTCTTTCAGTATTGGATCTCATATAATAAACAAATACCGGAGTCGACTTCTCCCAATCAATGTCCAGGCTTTATTGTGTACTCGTTCTTGGATATATGGCTATAAAGTTGATGGTGAAGGTACAACATTAGATGAAATGATCACATAACTGGTTTGCTTTACTGAATGTAGTTTACATATCTATTGACATTTTTCAATAATTGTAGATGACAATGAGGAAGGCGAGATGGTTATTATTCGATCAAAACAATCAGGTTTTTTTTCATCACTTGTTCTGTTTTAAGCCTTAAAATGTTCTAGTTTCTGCCTTATGATTATACTTTGCACTCTGCTGAAAAATTATATTACGATGATTGATTTTGTTGTACTTTTGATGGTCTTATTCACACTTGGGATCTGCACTTAGGATGGAGTTAATTGGTTTTTTTTTTTATAATGCACAGTGGCCATCGAATTGGAACAGCTGAAGTAGAATCTGCTCTATTTTTTACATCCCCAATGTGCAGAAGCAGCTGTTGTTGGCATAGAACATGAGGTATGTTGACTTTGACTATGCATAAGTGGTTGGCATATGAAGCACAGTGTGAGTGTATGACTCTGATAAGACTTCATACGATATTCGGTATTCCTATGCCAGCTTGTTAGTCATTGAGTGTAAATAAAAATGGCTTATGATGTTTAGGATCTTAAGAGTCTCCTGGCTCTCTAACCTAAGGATACTTCATGGTTATTGACTTATTGGGTTTAATATTGCTCTTGATTATGCGTTCTTTGTTTACCAGTGTAAGATAAAAGCAGAAATCAGTTTGCTTCTTATCAGACTCCAAAAAAACTAACGGTCAAGTCTTTTGCTTGTATCAGGTAAAAGGACAGGGAGCTTTGAGAGTGGATCAATAGGAAAATCCTTCATTAACACGCCAAGTGGTCAACAAAGAGTTTTACAAAAAAACAATAGGAGGATCCATTTAGGATCCATTTAGTATCACTTAGTGAATACTAACCATACAAATATATAAATTATCTATATCTATGTTAATAAACTGTGTACGCACATGTAATCATTGAGATGCCTAGATAAAATCTAAGAGTTAAGGTGACTAAAGCAAGAAAAAACAATTGTGACCCTAATTTCTAACATGTTTTCTTTCTTTCGTTTCATACGCGGGATGTTTTTTCAACATACACTTTTTCTAAAATATTATAATATATATATATATATCAAATTTAGTCTAAATAATATTTATAAATGAAATTTGTAGAGTCGTAATTTGTCTAAAATTTATTAAGTAGAAACAAATGAGAAACAAAATCTTGTTTTTCAAAATATAATTTATATAATAATCTTTAATTTTCTGCTCATGATTCATTTGGTTTTCCCAAACCATGCACTTTGTTATAAAATTATTGCCTTTTAATTTGTTGTGTCTAGCAATCATTTACAGTGCTTTGAAATTTGAGATATTTTTGGTATTATATTCTTGTGAATGGAGACAATCATTTTTATTGCGATTGGAATAATCTTAAAAGCTTATTATTATTCTAGATGAATTAAAACGGATGCAAATTGGTTATTCTTGATGTCTCATTTTCACCTTTTGTTCTCAAATAAAATTCAAAGAACATAAAACTTTATTGGATTTTGCACTTTATTCATGATTCACATAGCTCGATAAGACGGCCTCGTCTATTTCCATGGCTATCTCTTTTTCTCTTTCTTGATATATCTTGCTCTTGTTACCTCTCCACTTAGATTGCATTCCAAGATCTTGAAAATCTACAACTTCGCCCCTTTGTCTCTGTTATCATCTTTATCATCACATCATTTCTCTATTAGACTTCATGTCTTGCCTCTTCATTATTTCTCTCAAATAAACAAATCAAAGGAACAAACAAAAACTCATTTAGAAATGTTGATTTATCAAATATTATAAACATGTAAAAACTTTGTGCACTAAAATGATAGTTTCATGTAAAGAATGTAAGAAAGAAAAAGCTAACATATATATCTAATGTAAAGAATCATGATAGTTTATTTATGTATCTATTGCAACATTAGTATCAATGCCACTAACGAATACGGTAACCTAAAAAATATATATAATATGGATCAAAGATATTTAGTTAATGGAATTAGGAAAGACATACCCAAAAAAACACTAATTCTTTGGGGCTAACATCATTCACTTTAGACAAACTAATATATATCACAGGAAAGAAGTAATCATACATTCGTTATTGGCTCTATGCTCCCAACTACATCACTTATATAGAAGAAGAAATCAACCTGAAACGAAAAAATAATTGAAATTTGTATTGTGATCATTTGAATTGTCATTTAAAAAACGTGAAGAATCATGATAGTTCATTTTGTATCAATTGCGGCATTAGTATCAAGGTCACTAACAAATATGGTTACTTGAAGAAAATATAAAACATGGTTTAAAGATATTTAGTTAATGAAATTAGGAAATACATAAAAAAAAACTATAATTCTTGCGGGCTAAACATCAATCAGTTTTAAAAAAAGTGATCTAACATTCGTCAGGGGCTCTATGCTTCAAGTATATCACCTTATATAGAAAAAGAAATAACCTGAAAAGAAAAATAAGTTGAAATTTGCACTTTGATATTGATCATACATCATTAGGGGTTCTATGCTCCCAACTACATCACTTATATAAAAGGAGAAATCAACCTCAAAAGAAAAAAGAAATTTAAAATTTTTAATTCATTCATTGGTTATTGCAAATTGTATTAATGGGTTGAGTTATGTGTAATTAAAAGAAATCGTTATTGTTTTTTTTATGAATGAGAATATCAAGTGATATAATAGAAAAAAAATAAAAATACACATATTAAAATGTTATAGTCAATTATATTATTTGATTTTCTTTCAAATGTGTTGATGGGTTAAGTTATGGTAAAGTTGTATTAATTGATTTTAAATATTTAATTAAGAGAAATTATTGTTTATATATATAAAGAATGAGAATATCAAAAAGTAAAATAGAGAGATAGTGGAAATGAGTGATGTATCGTGTCAACTTCTCGTAATGAAAATTTCTTTTTGATTATATAAGATTGAGTTGAGTTCAGAAATTGAGACATTAACTATTATATAAACAAGCAATTCTCTTCTCAAATGATTTATGGGTTTTAACAATACTCAAAAAGTGGATATAGAAATTTTTGAATGCATTTCAATAAGTATTACGTAGAATAATCTATAGAAAATGTTAGAGAAAAATAAGATTACTGGTATGACTGAGAAAAAAAGTATGAACGTTGAAAATTATAGTTGTTAAAATTGATTTTCAAAAGAAAATATAAGCACAACTCTAATTGCATTGTAACCTTATTAGTAGTGATATGATTTGCCAGCTAAAGGCCAGGCCGGTCCTGTGAAGATTCATCAATTTTATACAAACCCGATTAATCATTTTGAAGAAACCAGTTTGTCAATAAAAATTGTTCGTGTATTTGACTTTTTCTAGCATAATACATTTGTCATACCCTCGTGTAATCTTCTTAGATAGTTCTCTATTATATATTAGATATAAAAATCTAAAGTCAACTTTCTTTTTCTACCACATATAATAAAGGTAGTACGGAACTAAGAAATTTATCGTTTTGGAGTACGTTTTATAAACAGGAAAATCTAAATAAAATTAAATTAAACTCTCATAATGGTGGAGTATAGCAATTGTTAACTAAAAATGAACTACCAAAATTTCAGAAACCTTGAATATATATATCATTATACACCACAGCTCGATGGTTAATATTGTGATAAGTTAAGCGTGAGGGCAACTTGGACATGTTTGGAATGTTGGGTGCCAGAGTATATTGTTTTCAACAATATAGTGTGAAAGCAAGTTGGGTTGGTGTATATTTTTAACTATAAAGATAAGATTGGACAAGGTAGAAGAATTATAGGCATTTTAGACAGAAAGCTAAGAGATCAAATGACAGTAAAGGCACCATTCTACGTCATTTTCATCGTAGCTTTGCTCCTTTTGTCTCCTCTCTTCTTCGGACATTTAGAAGCAACATCAACCAAACAACTGAAGTATCGGAATATCGGTAAATCAAAATCGTTTATTAACACTTTAATTTTGGTCATACAATCGGATGTGAAAATGCCTAGTTTCTTTCTATTTATGAAAGTTCCATAACTCTTTCGTGCTTTGTTTTTCTTTCTTTAAATCACAAGATCACAAATTAGGAAATAGAGAGGGAGAGGAACATTGGAGGAATGAAATTGTTGTCCAAATAAAAGCGAGCTAGGGTGAAGCAGAGTAAGTCAAGAAGGGGACCTCAAAAAAAGGAACCATATAAGAAGCCACCTTGCGAGCCCCCAACTCATCCAGCATAACAACACATCATATTGTTTCCTCTCTCTTTTTAGAATGCTTACTTAGTTAAACAACTAAATGTTTTTTTATACAACTAAATGTTCGTATACAACAAAATTTCACACCGAAAAATAAATTTATGAAAGAATTGTTTTTTTTTCTTTTTCCTTTTTAAATGTCTGTGTATGTGTCTATTCTTATGTTTGTATTCATTAAACGTAGGAATCAAAAGTTTGATCTGAGATCTTACAGAATCACAAAGTTAGCACGTACAAGAAGTTGTTAGGTACTCTGTGATGATTGATAGATAGATTCTTTAAGAGATTAAGATATTCTCCAAAGTTAATAATATACTCCTTTCATTGGTTGTTAACTTGGAAGAACAGAGTTAAACAATCATCCTTAATCTTGTGTTGAAAGTTTTGAAATTATTAGTTTAAAGCTATAACAAATTAATTCAAGATATATATGTAGGGATCCTTTTAATATAGGGTCTCTTCCCCTCGAACCCTTTACCATAGTACTTATTCGGCCATGCCAATATATAGAGTGTACACGAATCTGAAATTTTAGGGTATATGGATCTGTTGGGTTATGGCTTGAGACAAACCCAACAGGAAACAGTAATTCTTTGGATCTTGTTGTAGGTAAAGCACATGTTTTGGTAATTAATTAGTTTTTTTTTTTCTTTCCTCATGTAACAAGCATTTGGAGGCTAGACCAACTCCTTTATAAAGAGGAAGCAGACTAGATCGGAGGAAATCTCAGAAGCTTCAAAAGTATTGAGGAAATCATGTTCTTAAGGGTTGTCAGGGCCGCCAGAAAGAAGCCGCAAGTAAAGAGGTCGCTAGGGTTGCAGAAAAGAGCAGCTGCAGGGATGGCACAAGAACCACGTAATGACAGTGTGTTGACCATAGACTAAAGTACCACGTGAAGCTCGTGTGATGGTTGGATAAGAGCCGAGTGAGGGGCCACATGGAAAGAGAAAGAGGGAAAGAATTCGCGGGTGAAGAGGAGCTTGATGTATCCGCATATCTCTCAAGGTGGAGTTTGGTTGTATGAAATTCTTGGAAAACTCAGTCGATTCTCTTGGTGGAATGGGTATAGGTGAACTTTTTTAGGAGTTTGAGATAAAACATGAATAAGAGCCTACATAAAAGAACGCGCGTATATTTTGGTGATATAGATAGTCAGATCAATCTTTTAAGTTCTCCTCATGCACCACCATATTTCTAGATATCAGGGTGTTACAAGCGCGTTGGTGCGTAACTACATGACGCTCGGAGTGATGGCTGCGTAAAAGTAGCCAGACATGGCGTGGGGATAGAAAGATATAAAATGTGGGTAAGAAAGAAAGGAAATGAAGGTGGAGCTTGGTTGTAGAGATAGAAAGGTTCCAAAAACCTATGTGATGTTCCCGTGAGATGGCCGCCAGAGAGAGAAACTGTAGGTGTAACGCCCCTACCGCCGCCATTGTACGTGGGCCCACACCCTCTCTCCACCCGTGCTTTTTTCTCATATCTATATCTTGTGGTTGTACTATCTTTCCCAAGACATAGATCACTTGAAAAAGGTGGTTATATTTGTTGTTCTTCCGAAAAATGTTTGTGTCAGAGAGATCGAGAGCGCTAATTTTATTTCATGATCTGTTCTAGTTTCGTATTATCTCAATAGAATAAAGCCTAATAAACTCTAATTGACGTAAATATCAAACAAAATATCACAATATAACGAGTTACAGATTCAGTAGGAAAATCTAAGATGTTGGAAATGGTTTCGTGTTGAATCCTGCATTTTAGATTTTCCAAACTATTATCCAAATTTTAAGGTTTGAGGGCCATGAAGGGGTGATTGTCCCAAATAAGAAGCATTTTTCATCAAGCTCATAACGATTGATGCCAAAAATCATTCTCGATATGTACTAGAAATCGTGTTTTGCAAATTCAAAAAACCTGCTAAGTATTTCGTGTTCATCGTTCTTTCTTTGATTGTGGGGGCTTGCGTAAGGAATTTTCATGCGATGTTCGAAAAATGATTGTAATAACGACCAGCATAATATATTTTGTTTGAGTCGCAAGCTGGACAGATTTGAATTCTAAGAAGTACATTGAGTAAACATTAATAGACATCCCTTTTTGGTCAGAAGATAGATTATATTAAGATCACATAACCCTTAGTAATTATTTAACAAGAAAGACTACAATTCATTATCAAAAAAAAAAACATGCAAGGCTACAACAATTAACAGACTCGTACTGTTCCATCCATATTTTTTTTATTTCATAATTTATTTTAAAAGTAGTTTTTGGACAACTTCACGTCTCTTCTCCTTCGTTTATTGGACGGACTTTGCTAGGGACCTTGACCTCTACGTGAATTTAAAGGTGATGCGCCGATTCATGACGTAACCGGGGAACGGAACGATTCACCTTGTCCCCTTATTAGGAGAAGAAAAAGAAGAACCGACTATAGAATAAGAGCAACATGTAAAGTCATTGAAACCATAATTATCTTGCCTTCATAACATACATCAGCTAATAATATATATCAAAAGGTTGAGAGACGAAATAAAGACGAAAGTGAAGACTTTTTAAAAAAAATTATATTTTTGACACTTCTTGGATTGTCTCGACTTGGCTACTTGTATGGTGCTAACATCCACTACAAGAAAGACACTACTTGATTACTTGGCAAATCCAAAAAAAAATAAAAAGAAGAAAAAAAAAACCCACTTGACTGCCTGTATTGGGCTAACAAGGTCTATTACAAAGACAATATTACGTGACGGGAATATTTTTTGAAAAAATAAAACCTTAACTTTCAAACTTTCGTTGTAGAAAAGCCTCAATTTTGCCTTTCATAAATATATAGCCAATTTTTGTTGATTTTTTAATTTAATCGCTAAGTTTTGTTGATCTTGTCAAATTAATCATGTCATTAAGTCTTCTGACGGAAAACTTAACGGTTGTGTCAATCCACTTAACAATGGATTAATTGCTAGTCAACAAAAGTAGATGATTAAAATGCAAAATCAATTTAAATTAAGGGGTTGTTATTAGTTTTGCCTATTTAGACAGAATTATAAAGATTTAGATGTTGTTAAGATTATAGTATTATTCAATTTATATTTTCCAAAATTATATCAAATTTTGGTGTTATTAGTTTATATAATTGTAAAAGTACTCTAAAATCTTTATAAATTTATAGTTATTGGATTTATGTTATAAAGTCAATATAAGTAGTATGAAAGAATTTTATTTTGTCATTGAATTAAAATATTATATTATTAGTTTATGGATTTTACATAATTTCTTTCACAAAATCTAATCACTAAAGTATTATATATTGATAAGGTATTTTTAAAATTATTCTCTGTATAAAGGCACGAGGGACGTTTCATCATTTTCTACAAAGCTCCATAATTTAACTTATGCTCAATTAGATGTATCAAAATCCATGTCCACTTATCTATACATATACGTTTTAACCAGAGCCATAATACTGAAAATGTGTATACGTTTGTTCCTTATATTTGTAGTAACCTGGCTGGCCCTTTTACACAGATTTCACCACGTGGATTCAAAAGTCTGTATATAATATGTCTTTAAAATAGAAAAAGACAAGAAAGAAGCACCTGCAGTCTGCAGACCCCATAAGCCAAGCTTTTATTTTATTTTGCTGAAGACGGATTCTAACATGAAGAAACCACACAAGAGAAAGAAAAAGATAATGCAGAAATCTTGAAATAGGTATACTTTATGGTGTGCTCTGTTTTAACTGTTTCTGTTAGGAGACAATACCATTTATGGAATTGAGGTTTTAAGGGAGTAAGATATTCCATAATTTTTCCGTCAAAATCGTGATTTGACGGTTTTGGCGGGAAAACCTTAATTCTCCGATTTTTGGCGGAATATTTCGTTTTCCAATTTCGACTTTGGCAGAAAATCAAATTTTTCAATTTTCCCGCCAAAATTGCGGAATTAAGTTTTTTGGCGGGAAAATTGCGTTTTCTGATTTTGATTTTGGTGGGAAAACACATTTCTCCAATTTTCCCGAAAATTGTGGAATTAAGTTTTTGGCGGGAAAGTTGTGTGTTTCCAATTTCGATTTTGGCGGGAAAACATATTTTTCCAATTTTCCCGCAAAAACCGCAAAATCGTGGAATTAAGGTTTTGGCGGAAAAATTGCATTTTTCGATTTCGATTTTGGCCGAAAAACATATATCTCCAATTTTCTCTCCAAAACCGCAAAATTACGGAATTAGATTTTTGGCGGGAAAATTACGTTTTTCGATTTCGATTTTGGCAGAAAAACACATTTCTTCAATTTTCTCTCCAAAACTGCAAAATTGCGGAATTAGGTTTTTGGCGAAAAAATTGCGTTTCACGATTTCTCGGTTTTGACGGAAAACACAGTTTTGAATAATTCGGCAAAAAAATTTTGTTTTGATGGAATTACAATTTTTAAGATTTTGGTAAAAAAAACATAATTCCGAGATTTTATGAGTTTGACGGAAAATATTAGTCTGTGATTTTTACGGTTTTAGAAAAAAAATTGGTGCAATATTGTGATTTTTTTAAATAAAAATATGAAATGTATATATAGTTTATATTATTTGAGTTATAATTGTAAATGAGGGTATTTTAGATATTACAAAATTTTTGATAGTCATCTCCATCCAAATGTTCCAACTTGTTTCATCTTACTCATTTTAAAATTTTTGCCTAAATTTTCCAAACTCATCTAGATGAACCATTTGAATGGTTGTCATTTTTAGCACTAAACGAACACTAATTTCCATCTCCATCTAGATGGATCATCTGGATGAGAAAACGAACAGGACCTTATAGGCAACCTCAAAATGTCTTTTTTTTCAATAACCCATATGACTTTACGGCACCTGTGGAGATTAATAAAATTAGCACATAGAACCACAACATGCAAAGACCATCAAGATGAAATTAGGACAACATCATAAAACATCGTAGATGGATGATATGTGTTTTTAACGTCTTTTATCTCATGTTTAAGTATGTTTTTTGAGTTCGTCTGGCCCCTTTGGCGTCTTTTAGTATTTTTTTCATCGAGTCTTGAGTTTTTTGCAGGTCACAAAACTCTACGCGAGAATAGGAAGCTTGTGCGCGTTTTTCGGAGGATTTCGAGACGATGCATAGCAAGAAGGCAAAGAGACCGATCGGTCGAATCTCACGTAGTCCATCAGACGGAAGAGACCGATCGATCGCTTAATGGACCGATCGGTCAAAACCTAAGACGACACCACCAAACAAAAACGATCGATCGATCCTTCACTCGACTGATCGGTCGAATCTCTCGGACACCACCAGACAAAAACGATCGATCGGTCTTTCACTCGACCGATTGATCGACAAGGGCGATCATACCTTATCTTATCTTGCTATTTTTATTTTATCTCATATTTTCTGTAAAGGGTATAAATACTCAAAAACTTAATTTTAATTCGGACGTTTTCTTTTACGCTTCTTTATTTTTTGGAGAGACATTCATCTTGTAAGCTACTCCCTGGGATTTGAGATTCATCTTGGTGAAAATTTGGAGAAGATTTCTAAACCTTTTTTCTTATTAAATTGTAATTCTATTATGTCTTCTTCTTTAAATTTTGTTATTCGTTTTGTTATGTCGTAGTAGAACTCTTAATTGGGTTCTAGGGTTCTAAGTAGGGGATTTAATGGTTTGATGTTTTAACTGTTCTAAGAAACTCTAACTCTTTGGTTCTTCAATTCACATGTGTTTAATGCTAGAATATGATTGATCACCTTGTTTTAGATCTTAGGTTTATCTATGCATGAAAGTGTTGCTAGGTTGCTTGAATTGATGTGAATGAGCAATATGCTCTTAGCCAACGACAATTGATGTTAGAAAGTATTGTGAACGTAGTGAACTTGATTGATAATGCAAATTTTGACTTGGAGATCTCAAACGACATCTTGTAAAATTGATTAGTCTGATTTAGGGATTAATGTCTTGATAGAGAATTAGTCTAATTAAGTGTTCATGTTCGAGAACGGTTGTTATCTATTGAGTTTCTTGATTCATACATCTTGTTAATCATTAGATCTCTTAAATATCCTATGGCCCGATGTCTTTAATCTATTAGTTTACGTCGTTTATTTCTCAGCATTTTTATTTACAATCTTGAAAACCAAAACACATCTTCTACGCTTTAGCTATTTACGGATCTCACAAGTCTATATAGTATCATTGGTCCTTGTGGATCAACCCCAAACATACTACTGCGTACTTCACCGTGTCCTTGCGGTGTAAGTATTTCGGGTTAATTACTCAAGTAATCAAGTTGGCGCCGTTGCCGGGGACCAACAGTGTTACCTATAGATTTAGGATTAGGTTTTAGACTAGAGCATTTTTTTTTTATCTACGGTTACTTCTTATCATTTTCTTTTCGATGTTATAAGGTGTTACTTAAAAAAAAAAGAAGTGTTTGTTGGCCATGGAATACAATGATTGGCCACAAGAAGAACACTACAAGAAAACAGGCGATTTGCGACGGAAATATTCTGTCGCAAAAAGGCGACGGCATTGCGACAAAATTGCGACGAAACTAGTTTTCGTCGCAAAGTCCACGCAAAATTGCGAGGAACATATCCCTCGCAAATTGCGAGTAACTTGCGACGATATAGCCTCCTATTTGCGATGAATTTGCAACGAATAATTAAAATCGCAAATTTGTGAGGGAATTGCGATGATTTTGCACGGGTAAATTGTTTCCGTCGCAATTTCCTTGCAAAATTGCGAGCAAACATTCCCTCTCAAATTGCCCGTACATTGCGTGTAGATTGCGACAAAATTTGCGACGGATTTGCGACTTTATTGCATGGGTAGAAAATTAGGTGAAACACGTTTTAAATGTTGTACCTAATTATTGCGAGGGCCGGTTTCATCGCAAATACGTTGCAAATTAGACGCAATTCTATAGCAATTCTCTCGCAAAATTTTGACAGGTAGACGCGAGAAGCTTGTCCCTGTTTACCAGAAAAAGAGTATGAGAAGTCCAAAGAACTTAATTTTACTGGATGGTTAAGATATTATGTACGTAGAGTAAGATATTATACATATTTGATATATTCCAACAATATTTAAATAATCTAATTCGTTAATTAAAATTTTATGTATATATATATATATAGGTGATGAATGGATGTGTAAACCAGCCCTTGCCACTATGGTTGCATGAGATGTTCACGAACCAGTTGCGAAGATCAAAACTGCCCCAATGTACTTCACTCGTGGATACACTTTTCATACGTATGATTATGGCTCCAATAAGTCAACCACAAATTATGGAATCCACGTGCCAGGTGATCTAAACTTCTACGGCGTCTTGCAAGAAATTATGGAAGTCTCATATCCTGGAATTATTGGGTTGAAATGCATTTTATTCAAATGTCATTGGTACGATCCAACGGTCGGTCGAGGTGTCCGCACAAACACATTAGGGGTAACCGATGTCAATGCAAACAAAATATTTTCTAACTTCGAACCTTTTATCCTAGTATGTCAAGCAGAACAAGTGTGTTATATTCCTTACCCTCAGAAAAGACAAATGCGGGAGACGTGGTTATCAGTGATAAAAGTGAATCCGAGAGGTCGTATAGTCGGGGAAGTTGATGATGTGGCTATGCAACATGAAAGATCACCAGAAGTCTTTGTAGCAATCGAATCAACCGAGAATATCTTACATATTGATCCAGAAACCAGAGAAGAAGAAGACATAATAGTTGATGAGACGAAGGAAGATGAAGAATCTGACGAGTTCGAGGAGATTGATGATGAAGAAGGCACTGATCATAGTGAACACTCCAATGAATCTGAAAAAGAATCTGATTAATTTTTTCATGTTTTTAAGCAATTTCGATTTTAAATAAAGTTTTTTTAAATCAAATTTTACCAAATTTGCGACGGAGTTGCAAGGGATCACTTTAATTCAACGCACTTTGGTCGCAAATTTGCGAGGGATTTGAGATGAAATAGCGGAAATCGTCGCAATTCCCTCGCAATTTGCTAGGGAATTGCTTGGAATTAATTTGAAAACTCAGCAATCAATGAATATTCAACACTCATTCAAGATGTTAGACCCACAAGATGGTTATTGATGATTAAGTATGATCTAAAATACATTTTGTGGTTGATTGCGATGTTAAAGATTTGGACATGCCTCATTCATAAAAAATCAACATGAAAAGTAGATTTGTTAATGTATATATACAAGTCTTTGTAATTAGAAGTATAACAATGACATGATTCAAAGTTTATTGATTTAAATGATGGGCAAGACAAAATGAGAATTATATACAATTATATGGATCTAAACATGATTATAAATAACACCTATTCAATGTTGCGACGGAATTGCAGGGAAGCCGTCGCAAGTCCCTCGCAAATTTGCGAGGGATTTGCGACAGTTTACTTGAAGCCTTCATAAGTCTCTCGCAAATATTTCGTAGGAATGTCGAAGCAAATTTTGCTACGTATTTGCGACGAATTCTTCTTCGCAATTTGCTTCGATTTTGCGATGAATTGTTTTGCGATAAACGACGCATTCACGCACTTCCGTCGCAATTTTGCGACAAAATTGCGGGGTTATTTTGCGAGATATAGCAACCACGTTTGTCCCTCGCAAATTTGCGAGGAATTTGCGACAAAAATTGATTTGCGAGACGGGATTTGCGACGGAATGGTGTGTCTCGCAAGTCCATCGCGAATGGCCATTTGCGACGGAATTGCGATGTATACTTCCATCGCAAAAAGCCTGGTTTCTTGTAGTGGAAGATGATGAGCCATATGAAGAGTCACCATTTGATGAGAGTGTTCTTACACCAGAACAAAAAAGAGGAGTTGGATGAGCTTTACAAGGAAAATCCTACACTAACAAGGAGTGATTTAACAATTTTGATCCGGTTGAACCTCTTATTATTACAGACGGCATTTGAAGAGAGGGAACTCACTAACTATGAGTACAAGAAGCTCATGCGTTTGAAAAGGTAATATCTTGGGTTCCACCAAGCCAATTAGAAGGTACATACGTTTCAACCCTTGAAATTTATGATATTGAGGATATTCACATGCCATGCATTGAGATATGTAACTTCTATTTTGCATACTACCATGCTCATTGAGGAATTTTTTTGATATGATATGTGAGTCTCAACGACTAGATACTTTAAGAGCAACAAAACTTGCTAGGGATTACCATGACATATGTTTTGATATTGAATATCTTTGTGCTTTGATTGTTCATGATCTCGAGTTTAAGTTTTCAATGCCTGAAATATCTAGACTTCTTCTTGAAGAATCTTACCTAGGATTTGTACTTGATATTGATGAGATTTTGCATAAAGTTGAGAATCATGAGGTTGATTATATTGATAGAGATAATGTGCTATATGAAATTAATGGGGATGAAGTTGATTATTTTGTTAAAACCTCGTTTAAACCTGAAATTGACTTTATTTTTCCTCCAAATGATTGATCCTCGTGAGCATCCAACCAATAAGGACTATTTGAAGATATATGCTATATTTCTAGTAAATTTGGTTGATGTGAATTTTATCTCTTTACCATGGACAGTTGTGTGTTACTAGGTATATATCATTTCTTGTGCTAATAGGAGAAGGACAAAAGGTGCATTGGCTCAACCTTTTGATTCTTATGATTAACATTTTGTTTTGAGCGGTCAAGCTAATGACCTTAAACAAGCGCTTTATGGGAGGCAACCCACCAACTATCTCTATTTAACCATTTTGCTTTCTTTTGAGTTTGTCTAACATTTTCTCTTGGATTAGTTCTCACACCAAGACGATGTGAAGCATGTCTGGGGGAGGATGTCACTCGTCTACTGACACTATCTTTTGTATGTTTTTCTTTCTGATGTTTATCGATTCAAAACCGTGTCTGCTTTATTGAGTCAAAACTTTGTCAAAAACTATGAGCTTTTCTCAGGGAATTGCACCTTGCCTTGTATCATTGTCTTATGACTGCTTCTGCATTGTTTAATGGATGACTAGAAATGCTGGAAAATTCATGCTTCGATCACAATACGGTAATCCCGATCACTTAGAAATTTAGATGATTTAAACTTGACCTTGCTTATTGGAACTTAATCCAGACTTATTATATCTCACTTAGGGGCTTGATAATCATGTAATGGATTATATATTCAGATTTTTCTTTGCATCATTCATATCACTCTCTTTAAACTATGAATAGCTAGACTCACCTTTAGTCTAGTACCTCATTTTGTCCTTACCCATGTTTCAAACTCCATGCATGTTTATGTCATCATCATTATGTGCAACCATGTGCAAAAACTATGGAGTATACATACCAACATAGCTTTTCTTTTGTTAGGATTAGGTTATGTGGGTTGTAGAGAAGCTTTAGTATTTGCGATTGATGGTGATGTCTATGGAAATGAACTGAGAATGTATAATTAAGTTACCTTTTGATGCAGCTTATGTAATACGAGAACCGGTTCCACTCTCCTGCTAAAAAAGAAAAAAACGAATTCAAAGAAATAAAGTGGGAAAACGAGAAGTCCACTCCCCCGCTAAAAAAAAAAACGTATTCAAAGAAATAAAGCGGGAAAAGGAGAAGGAAAGGAGCCGGAAAAGTCAAATTGTTATGTTTAATTTTTAAAAGCATTAGGGGAACTTTTAGTTTCATGAGGATTTGAATTGGTTTGGTAATCTAGGCGAAAGGGAAGATATGTACATCTCAGTTGGTCTGTGTCTCACTGTAATTTTGCCTAATGACTTGCATCCATTCACATTTGCAGGAAACCCGAAACACCTGAGCCACCAAAAACTAACTTTAACACCTAAACCATAACGTGTTTGATACCCTCTTTGTTATAGTGCATGCATTGTTTTAATGAATGTTAAAAGGTTGAGTTTATAGATTCTGAAAGTTCTCTGTGATTCCGGGATTTAGTATTGTTGTTATAGGTATGAAGAGGTACGGCGGAGTACAGTTTGGTATTAACTTTGTATCAGTGGTTTGCAGGCAATCAATTTAAGGTATGATCCCAAGAGAATGTGTGAGTTTTCATGTTTTCAAACTTCTTCTTTCGATGAAAACATTTGCTTTACTTGAGGACAAGCAAAGGTTTAAGTTGGGAGAGAATTGATATGTTGTGTTTTTGACGTCCTTTATCTCATGTTTTAGTATAGTTTTTGAGTCTGTCTTGCCCCTTTAGTGTCTTTTAGTGTCTTTTTGGTCGAATCTTGAGTCTGTTGCAGGTCACAGGACTCTACGCGAGAATAGGAAGCTTTTACGTGTTTTTGGAGGATTTTGGGACGATGCATAACATGAAGACAAGGGGAGCGATCAGTCCATTGAGCGACCGATCGGTCGAATCTCACGTAGTCCATCAGACGGAAGAGACCAATCGATCGCTCAATGAACCGATCGGTCGAAACCTACGATGACACCACCAGACGAAAATGATCGATCGATCCTTCACTCGACCGATCGGTTCTTCACTCGACCGATCGGTTCTTCACTCGACCGATCGGTCCTTCACTCGACCAATCGGTCCTTCACTCGACCGATCGGTCGAATCTCTTGGACACCACGAGACAAAAACTATCGATCAGTCCTTCACTCGACCGATCGATCGACACGGGCGATCAGAACTTATCTTATCTTGTTATTTTTATTTTATCTCATATTTTCTGTAAAGAGTATAAATACCCAAAAATCTAATTTTAATTCAGACGTTTTTTTTTTACGCTTCTTTATTTTTTGGAGAGACTTTCATCTTGTAAGCTACTCCCTGAGATTTGAGATTCATCTTGGTGACAATTTGGAGAAGATTTCTAAACCTTTTTTCTTATTAAATTGTAATTCTATTATGTCTTCTTCTTTAAATTTTGTTATTCGTTTTGCTATGTTTGAGTAGAACTCTTAATTAGGTTCTACGGTTCTAAGTAGGAGATTTAATGGTTTGATGTTTAGACTGTTCTAAGAAACTCTGACTCTTTGTTTCTTCAATTCACATGTGTTTAATGCTAGAATAGGATTGATCACCTTGTTTTAAATCCTAGGTTTATCTATCCATGAAAGTGTTGATAGGTTGCTTGAATTGATGTGAATTGAGCAATATGCTCTTAGCCAACGACAATTGATGTTAGGAAGTATTGTGAACGTAGTGAACTTGATTGATATAGAAAATTTTGACTAGGAGATCTCAAATGACAGTTTGTAAAATTGATTAGTCTGATTTAGGGATTAATGTCTTGATAGAGAATTAGTCTAATTAAGTGTTCATGTTCGAGAACGGTTGTTATCTATTGAGTTTCTTGATTCATTCATCTTGTTAATCATTAGATCTCTTAAATATCCTATGGCTCGATGTCTTTAATCTATTAGTTTACGTCGTTTATTTCTCAGCATTTTTATTTACAATCGTGAAAACAAAAACACATCTTCTACGCTTTAGCTATTTACAAATCTCGCAAGTCTATAGAGTACCATTGGTCCTTGTGGATCGACACTGAACATACTACTGCACACTTCACCGTGCCCCTGCGGTTTAAGTATTTTAGGTTAATTACTCGAGTAATCAATGAACTTTTTCTCTAAGTAGAAAAATTCAAAGCATTACTAACAGAACTAGTCTTACAAAGATGCTATAAAAAAGTTCAATAACAACGGAAAAGTAACACAAACATATAAAGAAATAACTCTTATGAATCATCGTCGGTTCCCTGCTTTCGTAGCTTCTATCCACATAGTAGAAGCTATTGTATCTGTCCAGTTATTAGCATACTCTCGTTGCTGAGATTGGAGAGTTCCTACATCTCAATTACCTTCATAATTGTTTTATTCTTTTTATTCTCACTGTTTTCTTCAGAAAAAACTCATCGGAACGACATTCTCTATGAAGATTATGTAATCCATTACAAGCTAATATAAGTTCCGCTTATACCTTGATAGGAAAAAGTGGTGCTGATATGAAAATAAAAAAACGGGACTTGAAGATACCAAAGATTCTCTCAATCGTATTTATCAAATATGCATGACGCAAGTTAAACAAGTCACTTTTATTGCTAGGGTCACGACCTTGACCTTTAAACTCTTGCAAATGATACTTTGTAAAAATGGAGCTAATAAATTTTCGTTGATTTGCAAATCCGCAATCAACTAGATAAAATTTTCCTAAAATTGATAAATGATACAATGATATATATGGTTATATCTACAAAATAAAAGTAATAAATTTTTTTATGTAATGCAAAAGTATATACCTTCTTTATACTTGTCAAAAGCATTCAAGGTCTTCCATCAGAGCTTTTTGGATGTAATTGTAACCATCTTTAGTGACAGGTCGACGCATTCAAAGCTCAATACGTTTGCTATTTGGAAAAAAAGCTCTGGTTGTATTTTCCAATGGCAGTAGCATAATGTCCATTTCTAATTCATCATCTTCATGACGAATTTCATCCTCTCTCCCAATGATGTGCTCCATGATATAAAAGTCTCTACAGAATAATAATATACTGAAGTTAAATCATAAAAGTAATGAGATGTACTATGCCGCAAATGATTAGTCATCTTTAGCATGAATCACGTTGTATTCCAACACTTTTGTTTTAAAACACTAACAAGAATATACATGAAACTAAAATCAAAATCAATTTCAAAAACTACTTATATGAAACAAAATTCATTTCAAACAAATAGTTTATTCATAAACCAACCAAGAAAACATAGTCTCACCAAACATAAAATAAAAAGCTGAAAAGAATAATTAAGAGCATTCAAATACCGTCAAAATAATCATATAGAGCCAACATTGTTCTGAATCCAACTAAAATGTTTTTCAACCGACATGTCTTTAAAGACATTTTTTCATTCCTAGCGAGTGAATCAAAGTAATTGCTTTGTAGCAAGTATGATTGTCAAAGTTAGGAATCTCTTTCATCGCTTTTCATATATTTTCCCTTTTTCGTAGCTTCTCAGCTTCCTGTTTTTGCTTTTCTTATCTTTTCTCTGCTTCTCTTTGGATTATTTCTTCTCTTTGTTGTATATTACTAAGAATCTTGCTACTCACTATGTGCATTGGATCCTCTTGGTCATTTTTCAGCCTATCTACATTACTAGTAGCTTCCGTTTTAGATCTCTTCCTTGGATGAAGTTTTTCTACGCATCCTTTTGAATTCGTTCCTAGAAAAGATGAGATACCACATTCCGGTGATGTTGATGGCTCTTGAGATGATAATTCGAAGACTTCATCATTGTTCTGGTGAAGATTTATGTTATTATTCACTAGATTACTATACTCAACTTTGAAGATTCGAGTATCAGTATTATCACCCATTCCCATTGAAAAACCACCAGTAGCTATACAACATCCAAATATGAGTTGAAGACCCTCAAATAGTTCATTCGACTCATATCATAGATGTTTATGGCTAGAATGTTTCTGGAGATGAATACAAAATATATCAGTCATAAGCTAATTTTGAAAATTATGCTACGATGCGTAAATATATATATAATCAAAATCAAATACATACCTTCAAATAAAAATCCAACACTTCATCCAAAGCGGTAAAATTTTTCATCTCAAAGTCCATAATTGAAACGTTGAAGATCCAAATAATTTTGGTACAATATAACCTCTATAAATTAATATTCGATAAATTAATACCTCGGTAATTCAATTTTTCTTTAGTTCTAAATTAGTTTTTCGGATCAATTAGTATATCGATAATTTTAAAGTTGATAAATTAATAAAATAATTAAATATTAATATATCGAATTATTAATTTATCGATATACTAATTGACTCGAAAAACTAATTCGGAACCAAAAATATATATTGATTTATCGAGATATTAATTTATCAAATATTAATTTATATAGGTTATACTGTATTATAGTCCCAATAATATTAATTTATAGATGTTTTATAGTATATGATTTTCAAGTACTTCAATCTACTTAGGTAGTGCTTGTGAGTTATTTTGGCATTCAAGTCTTTAATTGGGAACTGGTAAAATGTTTTGCTCGACTGTTATCTTGCTTATGTTACTATTAGCATTTCGGTGAATTTCATCAACAAGTAGATCTATTAGCAATTTTGTATCCTCTGGTTCATGTAAACTGTGTGGATTGTTTTCCTTACTCTTTTGAGAATTTCCCATTAGCTAAGCATATATGTATAGAAAGTGATAAGAAAATATTAATAATCACTAGAATCTCAATAAACGTAAAGTTTGTGAAAAATAAAGAACCACACACAAACACAAAAAAATAACAATATATAAACATACAAAAACGTAGAAGGTATTCTGAACTTAAAAATCGATGTACCTCCAATTTTTGACAAAAGCGTAGAATAATAAAATATGATTTTTTGTAGAGAATATTTATAAAGATGAGAAAAAACAATAGTAAACATAACAAAATATTTAAGAATTATTCTATATAAGTTTCAGATATTCCACAAAAGTTTATGATTATTTTTTAGGGATATTTTGAGATTATGGAAAAATTTGTTTACTTTCTATATCTTTTTAAGTCATCAAAACTTTTTTTAAGGTTGACATCCGATAACACTCCCTAAAGATTTTTTCAACAATCGGAAAGTTGATGCATTTTCAACTATTTTTATAAGTTGGAGGTTTTTATGCATTTTCCATTTTTATTGAAATAATTTTTTTTTACTTAAACAATTTATTTAAAATTTTATTAAAAGAATAAACTAGGAGTGAGAAAAACTTGGCAAAATTTGGAAAGAATGGTGGTTAGCCAAATAATCAAAAATCATTGTTGAAGGAAAATAATTGTATTTGTTTCGATTATGTATACTGAAAAGAAGAATACAATGATGAGTTGTCTTATCTATAACACAGAGAAGATAACATGAAAAAATACAATTATGAATTATTCGTTATTTTACCGTAAAACATGGCATACAATTACCAGTCCTATTTTCAGAGTTGTGCCTAGTACTTTTAAGACTGTAAGCTAGAAAGGTGACCCAAAAAAAGAAAGACCGTAAGCAAGAAAAAAAACACTTTATTTTAACTATAATATAAAACATTAATCTGAAAATTATCTATATTAACACAAATATTTGCAAAAATAACAAGATTAGCACTCCATTTGATAGGTTAACTAGAGTAACCCAAATCTTTTGGTTAATGTTTAATTAATCTGTATTTAGTCTAATGTGAACGATTATGCCATTAACTTTAAAAATTTAATTAATAAACTGAAAGGAAAAAAAACAATATTTGGAATTTTAGAAAAACAAATAAGGTAATAAATTTCATTAATCGTGCATCTTCTTCTTTGTCTCTCTTATTTTTTCACCGGCGAAACCCTATATCTCTTACACACCGCCACCTCTCTAATTTCCGGCGTCATCATTGTTTCCATGTCATCCTTCAGCGGCCGGTTTCGTCCTTGAGCCGTTGGTGCTAGCGTGAGTGTAGAGCTTTACGGAAAAGACTTGATTGTACTGAAAGATGTAATCAAGAGTGTTGACAAGGATTCTGGGACCAAGTGGTTGTTGCTCCAGGTGGATATTATGAAGAAAAATGGTACTCAGAGCTTCTTCGGCTCTCTAGACCCGGTGTTCTTGATGTACTTTCAATAGTATTATCATTTGATTAAGTAGAAATATAGATTTGTGGAATGTGTCTAACTATACAATACAAAGATAAAAAAATTGTAGTCTTATGCTTTCTTTCATTTGCAAAAAACAACAGACCAAAAAAAAAAAATAATAGTGAAGAGGATTCTAGTGAAACCATTTCTAGGTAGTTCTGAGACGTTTTTCTCGAGAACCTTCTAGAATCTTCTATCCGGTCATACGGCAAAATCAGCTCAGAAACTTCTAGTATTTTGTGGGTACCAAGTGGGTTCACGCCTGTCTTGAACATGTTGCCTTCAATGTACCTGCAACATCGAATCAGATCTTCTATTGTCAGAGTGGAGATTGAAGAAAGAAAACATTCAACTTTTCTGCAAAATCAGTCATCTGAAACTCATCCAGATACATTTCACACAACTGTTTTCACATTGTTCAAATTCTTATATTGTTTTGTCTTCGTAAAAGCTTTCTTGTACTATGTGGTTCTCTTTTTTTGTATATAAAAATTTATAAAAAATCGACCACGAAGAAAAAAAATAATTTTCAACGATTTCTATTAATCTGCAAAAAGAAAAATCTGCTATTAAATAACATAAATAAATCTGTCACGGAAAAAGTCTATAGTCGTTAAAATATTTAATCTAGTCATGAGTAAGTATGTTACAACTAAACAAAGAAAAATCTGCCATAAACATATCATAAAAACAAATCTGTTATCACATATAAACATATCTACCAGCATTAGAGTTAGATTAGTAATTATCTATGTCCTAAACAAATCTGCAATTGAACGACATTTTTTTTTAACAAAAACAAAATCTGAAACAACACAAACAAAAAATCTACGAAATAAAATAAGTCAGCCATACAAAATTTTTCACAAAAATTAAAAATGTGGTGTCGCTATGAAATAATTCTGTCGCAAAAAAATAAGTATGTCGAACAAAACTAATTTTTCCATTAAACACAAATCTGTCACAATTAAACATATATAAAATCTGCCATAAAATAGACACAAATTTGTCGCATACACGAAAATATGCCGTTCAAAAAAATATATCATAACATTTAATATAAATCTGTCGCATACTTATTTTATTTACAATAAATATGTGGCAAAATTAGTAGGACATATTTTTTAGAAACACCATTTTTGGATGGTAATTTCGTAAATACTATAGACGATGAAATTTTTCATTAATGACATTTTCTGTAATTATAGTTTTCCTAACACAGCTTATTTAAAAGTGTTATTGGCATATATAATACTCATATAACCCAAATTTTAGATATTAATATAGTCATTAACACAAATATTAGAGTTACTTTAGTAATCTTCCCTACATTAATAGGAAAAATAAACCAACAAATTGGGTGGGAATAGAAATAAAAATTGAGAGTATGAACAAATAAATAAATATAAATAAAGAATTTTTAAGATATCGATGTAGCTCTATTAGTTAAATCAAAGGCAATTAATTGTTCTTTTAACGAAATCGAAAAGTTATAAAGTTGTTAGACATTTTTCTCAATTATGTAATCTATATAATATATAACTATGTCGTAACATATATAATATCAACCATGGTGGTGCTGGCTAGTTCGAAAAGTGTTTTCCCCTCTTGATTTTATTTAACTTCACGCTGATAAGTTACATTTAGTCTTTTTCTTTACTGACCTTTGGTAATTGTCTATATATGTAGATATTTGATCTTATCAATCCGATCTACAAAACAGGCTAGTGAAACCATGGAATCAGAATGAAAATTTATAAAAATAGTTTCAATTTTCAAATGTGAGAATCAAAAGTGTACGCTAATAGAATTAATTACAAAGTGAGAAAATCCTAGCCGCTTCTCTTTACGGCGATCCTGAAGGCAATGCACAAACATCGATCGAGCCCTCCTATGGCTGCAAGATCCTGATGCTTTTGTGGTTCATCTTCTTCTCTCTGCTCAGCGGTAGGAGTTTTGGTTTCTAGATCGTTTCTATATTGATCAAGTTTTCTGTTTTATACAGAGTTCGGATTCTGGATTTTGCTTCTTCACCATTGGAGATCCTATCTTTCTATACTGATTGGTACTACTTCAGATCATGTGTGTTTAGAGTTTCTGCTCTCATTGTTGTTAGTATCGAAGATAACTAATATTAATGAGTGATTACGGATTGATTTGTGTTGATTGATGATAAATGTTGAGGCGATATTTCCGTTAGTAGAAAAGATCAAAGATGAAAGTGATTAAACAGAGCTCGGGACAAGATAAATATCCAGCTCGGGATCAGTTTAGTTTAGATGTTTGTTCTTAAGAGAAATTTTTGGATCCCTTTATTTATGATGTACAAAGGGTATTTATAAGGACTTGAAATTCTTGTCAACCGCCTTGGTTACTCAGCGCGTGTGCGGTGAGCTTCAATCTCTCGCCGAGTCGCACTTGAGTGCTTTTTGGTAAGTCGGCAACTCTTCTTCGGGCCTCAATTGAAAGGCCTAACTAGTCGATGTTTAACCTGCTCAGTGATCGACTTGCTCGGGATTTGACCTGCTCGGTATTGGGCCGAGAATCAGGAAGTGAATTCAATGAATGGGCCTCGAATGTTTGTTGGGCCGGGCTGATAGGATGGTCAATCCTATCTCAAACAATAGCCCCCCCCCAGCTCGGGGTACGAAGGGATGTGAGTACACCGAGATCTATAGGATTCAGTCCGGCGCATTCTTCGTAAAGAAACAATTGCGCAGAAGGAATTGTTCTGATCCCGATCTGTCGCTTCGTTTTCCTGGTTAGGACCGTTGGGTGAACATATGTGTGGGAAAGGTGCGCTTTGTATCCGCGCGTGGAGTTCGCCGCGAGCGTAATCATTCGCATTTCTGATTCCCGCGCCCTAGCCACGTGTCAAGCTCTTATGGTGCGTCGATTAGGGTTTGCCGCGCCCTAGCCACGTGTTGATTTATTATGGCGACGACGAGCTCGAGTCTCGAGGTCGCCGTTTATAATAACTCGTTTGCCTTCTATTGTTTAACTTTTCGCGAACACAATCGATTAAACTCCTTTCTTTCTTCGCTTTTCTCCCGATTTTGTTCTCCGGCGAACCTCATTCCGATCTCGGTTTTCTTACTCTCGATTGGAATTTCTCTCCTTCCGGCGGTTGTCAGTCTTTACACAGGTGCGTCGTTTTCTCCCTGCTTATTTCTGTGTTTTTCTTTCGACGGGGCTCTCCGAGATTTATATAGTCGCCTTCTCCTTCCTCCGGTAGTCATGTCGTACTTATTTGAGGGAATCCGAGCCGAATCGAGTTCTCACTCCGAATCTGCTGGGAGATTTGGGGGTTCATCGGACTCTGACATCCGGTCTCCTAATCCGGTCGTTCCGTTCTTCGAAGAAGAAGAAGAAGAAGATAATATGCCGTTAGCGCGCCGCAGATTGGAGCGAACTGGGAACGTCGGGGCTTCAACGTCGGCACCGCGATCTAGTGTTAGCCAGAGATCGGATCGTGGTGCAGAGGCTTCGACATCTATGCCGGATCTTAGTGTTCGTCAAAGAGATCGAGTCCGTAGCACGGGAGCACATGTTTCGGCTCCGAATCCTGTGGCTCTTCAGAGGGTAGATCGGGCTGGTATGTCGGCACCTGCAGTTTGTCAAAGTGTGGGCCGAGCTGGTGATGTAGGTGCGTCTACGTTGGTACCTGCAGTTCTTCAAAGCGTGGGCCGAGCTGGTGATGCAGGTGCGTCCTCGTCAGTTAGGGTTCCCCCTTCTGCTCCTGTACCTGGGCAGGTCAGAGTGATCAGTCGCGGTCAAGGTCGGGGTGGACAACCTAGGGCAGCGACTGCCCAGAGGGTTCCCAGGACTCCGAAGGTGAGGAAGCTTCCGTTCAAACAAGGGGGGTTCCCGACCTTGACAAAGTGGGAGTCTCTAAATCCGCTCAAAGAGATGTTTCCAGCGTGCGAGTTCAGAGTTCCTAAGTCAGGAGATCGGCCTTGGTCTCCTCCTCCAGGTTTTGTATGCCTCTATGAGAGTTTCTTTACGAGGTTGCACCTTTGGTTTCCCCTGCCCGAGGTGTTCGTTCAATATTGCCGAGCTCGAGACTTGGCGTTCTCACAGGTCTGCCCGACGACCGTGAGAAACCTGGTCGCTTCTTACGTGCTTGCTGCTGAGCACGGGATGGAATTGACCGATCAGCTGTTTGAGTCTTTGACGACTCATAAGAAGAATTCGGGGTACGATGGGACCTACTATGCCGCTTTCAATCTCGGGTCGAAGATCCTGATAGGGAAGCCTAGCAAAATTGATGAGTGGCAGACGTGCTACTTCTTCGTGAAGACTGGAGGTGGATCTGGGTTGGATCCGGATGAGGGCTATCGTACCGTATGGAACTTTATGCCTGGTAGAGCCCCGTCTGTTTAGGTCGGTTCGGAGTCAGCTCTACTCTTGATTACTGACCGTTTGTTTTCTTTTTCAGCGAAGCATAACACCAGTGCCTATCGGTCGGACGCGTTCTCGGCAGCGCTTGGTACTCTTTAGTCCGCGAACGTCTCTTGGAAGGAAGTGTCCGAGGAAAGAGTTCGCAAAGCTCGGGAGGACGTCGCATCAGGTGAGTTCAGGATCTTGTCTGTCCGTTGGTGATTCTCATATATATATATATATATATATATATTTTATTTTTTTTTGTTAACTTTCTCTTATTTCTTTTAGGAAAATTTCTGAAGATGTAGTACGACATTGCTGATTACGCCGAAGAGCTAGCGGCGTCTCCTTTGACAGCTCAAGAAAGAGTCAAAGCTCGGGAAGAGGCTGGAGCTCGAGAAGAGGTCGGTGCCATGGATCTCGGGAATGACGACTTTCTCAATATGGAGGAAATGCCAAGTCCTTAGGTTCCTGCGCGAAGTCCTCATGCTGAAGGGTTCATTCCGACCTCAGGCTTCGTAGAGATCAACCCTCCCACTGAGGTCGGGACCGAAGCCGACGAGGGTAACACTGTTGCTGAGGAGCAGATTCCCATTGTTACCGAGGATCTGCCTACTGGAGATGTGGCTCTTATGGCTGCTGATCGGGACGAGGATCGAGCTCGTCGGGAGAAGGCCAAGGGGAAGAGGTCAAAGAAGAACTCGGGGGAACGTTCCTCCAAAAAACAGAAAACCAATTCAGAAGGCATCAACGCGGGTGGTAGCGGGGAGCACGGCTTCTCCTTCACCTATTCTCGGTCATCAAAGCCCATTTTTGAGAGCGCACCTGACTGCGCCGAACTGGTGAGGGCGATCTTGTGCACTACTGTTGATGTGCTGGTGGTTCAGGAGATGGCGGCGCCATCGTCGTTTATCCGCGCGTCTCATTCCTTTGTGCAGGTAAACTTGGGGTAACTCTCTTTATGTCGTCATGCGATTTCTGACAAGTTTCTCACTTCTGTCCTTGTCGTTCTTAGATGGGAAAAGCGCTCGCCGACCTAGCTCGGGAGTGCGATACGCAAGTCAAGATCGCCAAGGAGGAAGCAGAGAACTTTGCGACAGGAGTGGGAATTAAAGCTGCCGAACTCGACAAAGAGCAGAAGAAATCTGCTAAACTTGCAGCAGAGGTTGATGAGTTGCGGCGTAGGGAAGCAGATTTAGAAGCCGAGCTCACTAAGGTTCGCTCCGAGCTGATCGCGGAGCAGGATGAGAGCAGGGCTTGAGTAGCTCATGTAGAGGCCAAGCTTGAGAAGAGTAAATCCGAAGCAGTCATTGCACGTGCAGAGTGCGACATGTTAGAAGCAGAGAGTCTTCGTCACAAGGAGAGAGAGAGACTGCTTGAGGAAGAGTAGGACGAGGTCGTTAGACGCTTCCAAGCACACAAGGCCAAGGGTGCCGCCCAGCTTCAACTAGTTCGGGACAATGTGGAAGCTCGTAAGAAACTCGAACGTCCTATACCTCTCTTTACCCAAGCTCGGGGTCTACGACGATGCCTCGAGACTCTTCAGAGTAAGGAAGGGGTTGTTGTTCCGGCCGTGCTGCTAGCCAAGGTCGCAGAAGATGAAGCCAAATATGAGGCCGAGCTTAAGCCTAATCCGGTTCCCGATCTGCTTCCTTCAGATTTTGAGGTATCTGAAGATGCTGCCCCGTGACGCCAGGTCGGCCGCTACCGTTTTTACCGCAGTCTGTATGGGACTAATCTTTGCATGTTTACGTCGGAGGATGCGGCCGAAGTGCAGGCGTCGGGGTTATCCCCCTTTTCTCTGTAATAGGCCATTTAGTTCGGCTTTTTCTGTTAGTTTTGTAGTAAAGGTTGTAGGTCGGCGAGACGCTGTAACCGTATAATCTTTTAATGAAAATTTTTTGTTGAAAATGAATTGCTTTTTCGTAACTTATTGCTTTTTCGTAACTTAATACGGTGTGAGAGTGAGCTCGGTCACATGTTTACTCAATTATACGCTTATAGTTTTGTGCGTAGAAGAGTGGGCGAGTGAAAACTCGGCTTCACGCTTAAGGCTTGTGCGCAAGAGATGTGCGAGTGAGAACTTGGCTTTGCGCTAATGGTTTGTGCGCGGGGTATTTGCGAGTGAGAACTCGGCTTTTGCGAATGATTAGCTTTTGCGCTTAAGGATTGTGCGCGAGTATTTGCGAGAGAGAACTCAGCTTTTTTTTTTTTTTTTTTTTTTTTTTGCGAGTGAGAACTCGGCTTTTGAACACTTTGCAAAGTACTAAGTCGCCCTCGTCGAAGTGTCGTCCTTTGACTTTTTTGTTGTAGTATTTGGAGGCGAGCTGTTGGTAATTTTGTATCCGTAGAAGGGAGTTATTCATGTGTTTTTCTAGAAAGTCTTCCTCTGTTTGGTGCATATCGTCGTTGAGGGCGGGGTTGTGCACGAGCATAGATCGGCGTAGTGTTGGAATCTTGACCTCGGATGGAGCCATCGCTTCCATGTCGTGAGATAAGGAGAACGGTGTGCGGCCGGTCGCGGTGCGTGGTGTCGTACGATGACTCCAGAGGACGCCATCGAGCTCGTCTGCCCAAAGTCCTTTTTTGGCGCCGAGTCGCTTCTTGAGGCCATCAATTATTGTTTTATTTGTTGCTTCGGCTTGCCCATTGCCTTGCGGGTACCGAGGTGTGGACTTGTTCAGTTTTATTCGCCATTTTGCGCAGAAGTCGTCAAAGAGTCCCAAGATGAATTGTGGGCCATTATCTGTAACGATCTCATATGGGAGTCCATGGCGGCAGATGATGAACTTCCAAACGAACTTGCATACGTCGTCGGCTAGGATGTTGTTGTAGGATTCGACTTCGACCCACTTAGTGTAGTAATCCGTCATTATGAGTATGTGGGCTTTTCCTCGAGATTAAGGCATAGGTCCTACGATATCCATCGCCCACCGCATGAATGGGTAAGGTGTGGTCGCCGTGTTGAGGAGCTCGACGAGAAGGTGTATCATCGGAGCGTGTCGTTGGCATTGTTCGCATCGTGCTGCGAACTTGTCGCAATCTTTGAGCATCGTCGGCCAGAAATGGCCTTGGTTTTTTATTTTTATTACGAGAGCTCGGCCACTGGAATGGTTTCCTCCCGCAACTTCGTGTAGTTCGTTCATCACTTCGGTCTTTTCATTCCCGTGCAGGTAGGTTAGGAGGACTCCGGAGGAGCTCCATCAATATAGACCGTCGTTGAGGCGAACGTATCGTGCGCATTTTCGCTTAAGACGCCGAGCTTCCCATCTGTCATCGGGGTCACCCCGTTCTCTGTATCTCTGTTCGCCAATCTGTTGAGATTGGTTCCGCAAGTGGCAGAGGGAGATGGTCGGTGGCTTGTTGTTCGTCTATGTGATTGAGCTCGGTTGCGGATGCATCTTCGATGAGTGCAACTCCACGAGGGAGAACGATGCTGGGATGGTCGATGCTTTCCACTGGTATAACGCGGCGCTGAGTTGGATCACTAGTCGATGCTAGGGCAGCAAGCGCGTCGGTGGAGATGTTCTCTCCTCGGGGTATTTTGGTGAGGCTAAATTCGTCGAACTCAGCAGCCAGGTCCTTGACAAGTCTGAGGTAGGCATTCATACGCTCGTTTTTGGCCTCGTATTCGCCGCTGAATTGGTAGGCCACGAGCTGTGAGTCGTAGTGTGCTTGGATGCTTGTGACTCCAACGCCCCTTGCTAACTTGAGTCTGGCGATGAGAGCTTCGTATTCAGCCTCATAGTTTGAGGCCGGGAATGCCAAGCGGAACGACTGCTCCAATACTTTGCCAGTCGGTGACTCGAGTTTAATACCGATGTCGGATCCATGGCGAGAGGATGATCCGTCAACGAAGAGGTCCCACTGGACGGAAACATCGGTACCAATTAGCTTGGGAACCAACTCGATCAGGAAATCCGCCAAAACTTGGGATTTAGGCTCGTACTCAACGTCGTATTCGCTGAGTTCGACTGCCCATTTGGCAATCCAACCCGACTGACTGGGACTGTGGAGGATAGTTCTCAGGGGTTGGTTGGTGAGAACAGTGATCGTATGAGATTGGAAGTAGGGGCGCAGTTTCCGAGCTGCGGTAACGACAGCGAGGGCAAGTTTTTCTAGAGCGGGGTACCGTCTTTCAGCACCGTCCAACGATTTACTTACGTAAAAGATGGGTTTTTGCTCGCCTCTGTCGTCTTGAACAAGGACGCCGCTGACCGCCGAGCTGGAGACTGCGATATAGAAGTATAGGGTTTCTCCGACCTCGGGCTTTGAGAGAACCGGGGGGGGGGGGTTGACAGGTACGTCTTAAGCTGCTCGAAAGCTTCCTCGCACCGTTCATCCCATATAAATTCCTTGTTCTCGCAAAGTAATTGGTAGAAGGGCAGACACCTATCCGTTGATCGGGAGACGAAGCGATTGAGGGCAGCGATTCTTCCCGTGAGTCTCTGAATTTCACGCTTGTTCCTTGGTGAAGGGAGTTCGAGAACTGCTTTTATCTGCGCGGGATTAGCCTCGATGCCGCGTTGGGTAACGATGTATCCCAAAAATTCTCCGGAGGTGACCTCGAAGTTACATTTTGCTGGATTTAGCTTCATCCGACATGGTCCTTCACTAGTAAGGATTTGACGAGCATGTCGTTGATGTAGACTTCCATTGTTTTGCCGAGCTCGTCCGCAAACATTTTGTTGACGAGGCGTTGATAAGTGGCTCCGGCATTCTTCAAGCCGAAGGGCATGACTTTGTAGCAATACGTTCCCCGATCTGTTATAAAAGCCGTTTTATCTCGATCGTCTGGGTGCATGCAGATTTGGTTGTATCCCGAGAAGGCATCCATGAAAGAATGGAGTTCGTTCCCTGTGGTTGCCTCGACAACTTGATCAATACGTGGCAAAGGAAAACTATCCTTGGGACAAGCCTTGTTGAGGTCGGTAAAATCCACGCAGACTCTCCACTTGCCCAACTTCTTTTTGACGACCACAGGATTGGCTAACCAGTCGGGGTAATGTATTTCTGTGAAGGATCCAGCTGCAGTCAATCTTTTGATTTCGTCGTTCACCGCTTGCGCCCGCTCGGGGTTTAGCTTGCGTCGCTTCTGTTTTATCGGTCTATACGTTGGGTCAACGTTAAGTTTGTGACTAGCGATCACAGGATCTATCCCGGGCATGACGGTGGTCGACCATGCGAAGGTCGAGACGTTCAAAATTAGAAAGGCGACGAGCTCTTTGCTCATACTTTCATCGAGGTCGGCCCCTATTTTGACGCAACGTTCTTTGTTGCTCGGGTCGATATTCACTTGGGTCAAAAGATTTCGAGCAGGTTAGTTATGGAGGTCGGGATCTCTTGAGATGTGGCAGTCGATGACCTGTCATGTTTTGACTGCTTTACGCAGCTTGTGCCCCACTATGAAGCATGTTCGGGACATCCGCTGATCACTTCTGATCGTACATACTGTGGAGCCTACAAGAAATTTGAGGCACTGATGGTAGGTAGAAGTGACTGCTTTCATCATATTGATCCATGGGGTCCCGAGGATCATGTTGTAAATCGCGGTTTTGTCTATCACTTCGAACTTAACGATTCTGGTCGTTCCTCTAATATAGATCGTGAGCTTGACTGTTCCGATGGTGTCAGTCGTGTCACCATTGAATCCGGTGAGGGATCGTTTGGATTGCTTGAGGGTGATGCCGGTGAGGTTCATCTTGTCCCAAGTATCCTTGAAGATGAGATCGACCGAACTCCCGGTATCAATCAGGACCCTCCCGATCTCGCAGTCCGAGACCCGTAGTTGAATGACCAGTGGATCGTGATGTGGGTGGGATACCCCGTGTCCATCATTTGCGGTAAAGGTAATGTCGGCCTCCCCCTCGGTCGAGCTCGGTGATGGATTTTCCATTTGTTTTAGGCTCTCCTCGACTCGTTGTTCGGACATTTTGATCGACCGATTAGAGTCGTTGCACTCAAGGGGACCGCCCATTATCATCCCGTTGAGCTGCCTAGCGGGAGGTAGTGTTTGCATAAGCTCTTGTTCCTCTTGAGCGTGCTCTTGGTGATCTCCAATTTTCTCAGCGCGGGGTTTCCTATCTACGTCTCGATCTCGTGATGGAGAGCGTCGTCGGATGTCATCGTTTTGTCCCCGGGGACCGTTGCGTGGAAACTGGTCGTTGTTCCCGCGCTGATTGTTGTTCCGACCGCTGAACTGTTGTTGGCCATTGTTTCAGCGATTTGTGTTTCCCCGGGGGGCGGGGCGGTCATCTCGTTTGATGACTCCTTTTTTGTACTACGCTAAAAGAGCTTCATGGAGCGATCGGTATTGAGAGGTCGGGTGACCTTTCATCTCATGGAACTCGCAATAGGCTTCTTTGTCCCTGGGTTGGTAATTGGCGCTCTGCCACTTATTCCAGGAGAGTGGGGGGTTCAGTTGCGAGTTCGGCGGGTTTTGTTGTAGATTTGGTGGGAATTGTACGTCATTGCTGACCGCAAAAAAAGGGAGCCGCCGACGGTGAATCCGGACTATCGCTTATGGTGAAGGCTCCGGCTCGTTTACTCCTTTCTTGTAAATATTTGTCATCGTAGTGTTGACGGGGTTCGTAGAATTCTTCCCGAGCTTTTTCTTTCAAAGTGGTTGTTTTGGTCGGAGCGTGTTTTTCAGTCATGAGGGCTCGTTCCTCTTCAATCTCGATGAATATAGAAGCTCGGCAAAGGGCGTCTTCCAATGTTCGCGGCTTGTTTAGCTTCATGTGTTCTTTGAAAGCTGATTCAAACCATAGACCGTTCCGAAGGGCCGGCAGGGCGGCGTCATCCGATACGGTAGCTCGGGACACTACCGTTTTGAATCGGTCAATGTACGACCGGAGAGTCTCCTTGGGGCCCTGAGTTAACGCCCAGAGGTCGGCATTGGACGTTTCTTGCCGAATGAACATTGAATAATGCTTAAGGAAAGCGGCTGATAGCTGGTAAAAATTGTAGATCGAGTGCGTCTCTAGTCGGGCGAACCAGGTCAGTGCCGGGCCGACGAGGTTTTCCACGACGAGCTGGCAGATGCCAGCCCCTCGCTCTTCGGGGGCGAGCTGATGACGTCCCGTAGCGACTACAAATGCAGTCATGAATTCGCTTGGATCCATCAGTCCATTATATGGGAGGATTTTAACCTTCCCAGGGTATCTGATCGACGTGCTCTGCAGACCGGGGCTGAATGGGGTGTTTTGCGTCTCACGGAGGATTCGATCTATTTCGGGCGCTGATCTAGTCGCCTGTTGTACGGTGGACTTCATTCGGCTGAGTTCAGCTCTTATGCTCGCTAATTCGCGATCTCGCTCCTGGTCGGCGAGAAGTTTTTGGAGTGTTTCAGGGCTTCGACGCTCCTGCCTTCTCGGATCGCTGGTCGGGGCGGCTTCGGCTAACCGTTCCTCCTCTCTGTGTGAGGATTCTGGCGTGTAGCGCCTTGGCTCCTCCAGGTTAAGGCGGGTGCGCAGGAGACGATCTTGTTCGTCGGACACCGAGGAGGCGTTTACGAACGAGGTCGGGAGCCTTCGTGCCTCTTCTTCAGCTGCACGATCAATCGTGGGGTTACGTCGAGGCGCTACGTTGTCTAGGCGCTCATGGCAGATATTCTGACCGGCCGCGAGCTTGGCGAAGCGCTCGTTGTTGCTTCGAGTCGACTCGGTCATCTGGGTGATTAAGGTTTGTAGAAGTGCGTTCGTCATGGTGAGTTGACTCCCTGACGTGAGGTCTGCATCGGGATGTGATGGCTGGGTTTGGGCCATCGTGTCAACTCTAGCATCTGTTTCAGGTAATGGGCATCTTGTACCGGCGGTGGCGAGTTCAGGCTCCGTTACAGTTGGGACCTCTGATGAGAGAATCTCGTCAGCCAGCGTCTGTCCGAGCATTTCAGTTCGGGCTGATGTTGACGAACCGGGCTCTCTTTCGGTCGGTATCTGCGGTAGAGCGAGCCTTTCAACGTCCGACGAGCGTAGTAGAGTTGATGATTTTCTTCCGGCCATCTGTATGATTTATTCTTTGCGTGAAGGAAATATCTAAACCGCCCTCCTTCTAGCGCCAAATGTTAGTATCGAAGATAACTAATATTAATGAGTGATTACGGATTGATTTGTGTTGATTGATGATAAATGTTGAGGCGATATTTCCGTTAGTAGAAAAGATCAAAGATGAAAGTGATTAAACAGAGCTCGGGACAAGATAAATATCCAGCTCGGGATCAGTTTAGTTTAGATGTTTGTTCTTAAGAGAAATTTTCGGATCCCTTTATTTATGATGTACAAAGGGTATTTATAAGGACTTGAAATCCTTGTCAACCGCCTTGGTTACTTAGCGCGTGTGCCTAACTGAAAGGCCTTGAAATCCTTCTCAACCGCCTTGGTTACTATAAGTCGGCAACTCTTCTTCGGGCCTCAATTGAAAGGCCTAACTGGTCGATGTTTAACCTGCTCGGTGATTGACCTGCTCGGGATTTGACATGCTCGGTATTGGGCCGAGAATCAGGAACTGAATTCAATGAATGGGCCTCGAATGTTTGTTGGGCCGGGCTGATAGGATGGTCAATCCTATCTCCAACAATTGTCTCTCTGTAGCTGATCGACGTGAAGGTGCCCAGTTCTCAAGTGAAGGAGGCCTACTTGCGATCTGGTTCCCATTCGCGTTTCTATATTTTGTTTCCAGACATCCGGTGGTCTATTTTCCCGATCGTGACGGTGTTCTGTTTGAAGGCTTGCTTACAATCGAGAATCTGTCTTTCACATATAATCAGTACTCTGCCTCTACTCTGTCCCGATAGAACACTTGTGGATCACGTTTCAGCTCAGTTTCAACGATCTCGTTTGCAACCGACAACATAAGGCTGTTTGTGTGCTTATTTCAGAGTCTTCACTGTTCCATACAGTTGCTTACATTCCGATTAAACTTGATGTGGTTGCTTAGTTTGTTTATTTTTTCCATTCAATCAAATCCGGTTGTGTGATTTTACTCGTTCATGAGTCTCTCCTACAATAATGTCATGCAATCTGAGCATGTCACACAAACAATCTAGATCCTGGGTTCGAGAAGACCCAATCATTATCCCAGACGTTGATAACTCAACCCTCATTGAAGCTAGCCGATTGACTTTAATTGGTAGAGTTACGAATCCTAATGTTCGAAAACTTAAAGGATTACTTGGGTTTATGCCATCTATTTGGCCTACAAAAGCTGTTTTCATCGGTCGAGAGATTGGACGAGAAAAGTTCATCTTCAAATTCAAATCAAAGGAAGACCTTCAAAGTGTTTTGAAGAGAGCTCCCTTTCATTACAAACATTGGATGTTTGTTCTTCAAGATGGGAACCCATTGATTCAGATGGCTTTGCTTCATTGATCCCTTTCTGAATAAGGGTGCAGGGGATAACACTTTAATACTTGACTAATGTGGTTTGGTAATCAATAGGAGATAAGCTTGGCAAAACTATTGACTTCGATGCGGGAAAAACAAGAGTGAGGGTGGAGCTTAATGCGTTTAAGCCGTTAACAACCAGGAAAGCTATTCGCACACCAAAAGAAGATGAGGTGTCCATCACGTTTGAATATGAGGGCCTTGAGAAACACTGCTTTAACTGCATGAGCTTACTCCATCAAGAAACTAGCTGCCGGGATAAGCTAGTTCGAGAAGGAAAGTCTCCCTATCGTAATGCAGATGATATTAATCAACTTAATACGCGGTAAAGCATGGAAGCGGACAAACTCAAAAGGGATGCTAGAAAGATAAGAGATCCTATAATTGCTGCACCAAATCGGATCCACTTGCGAGAGCTCCTGCCATCATCACAAAGTCAAGTAAAAAGAAACCGATCTCCTTCTCCAGAGGGTCGACGTCATTCTCCTTCTCATACTAGACCACATTCTCCAAAGACACAGATGAGATCAGCTGGTACTATGATACAAAGTACTCATATCGTAACAACTTCTCAAGAAGCGTTGCTTCTAAAAGTCGACACTCTGTTTATGATTTAAGAGAGAAGATCAGTCGATTCATTCAAACTCTCGGCCTGGTTCCTATACTCACCAAAGAGATCGCAATGACTACCATTCACGGGACAGCTACAAACGCCAGCATGATACAGAGAGCCGCCCAAAGCCTCGGGCTAAGACTGCTTATGATTCCCAGATTATAGCCATTAGTGAAGTGTTTCCTTCCCTCCAAGAATCCAAGGCAGCAAGACACCAACTCCGGTAAAGACAATCTCAAACGAGCGCGTATCCGCAGAGGTCTTCTTTGCGTTAGCTGACATGACATGAAAGCACCACCCTGCCCTTGACCGAATTGAGTCAGCAACAGTTGCAGAACTTTCCCTTAAAGTGAGGGAGAGGAGACCTGCTCTGGAGAGGATTGAACAATCAACTGCTTCTCTTGCTTCAGTCTTCAATCGTTTAGGTAATTCAAAAGATATGGACGTAATGATCACTTTGAGTGGTGCACCTACTGTTCCTAAAGACAAGAAGATGTTATCTGCTGATTGTGAATCACATGGTAAGGATTTCTCTATTGATGAATATGGAACTAATGTGTTTGTTCAGGATATATTACCCTCACGCATAAATCGAATCTTTGAGAATGAATAAATTTAGAACAACAATGACATTGTCGAGCTCGAGCCAATGAGTCAAGGGCGAAAGAAACTAGGTCCCAAACCAGGTTCCAAGCGTGAAGATAAGGCAAAGACACCATTCCGGCCAGGATAAACTACTGGTAGTCCGCTATTGGGAGGTTCAACTCGGCATCGATCTTCTATCCCAACCCGGGTCTCACCAAGGAAGAGAACCAACTCTGGTGTGACTGGCAAGGCTGCTACATTTGGAGGACCTTCTTCATGTATTATACCTCAGTATGAGGATAATAATACTACTCTTGTCGATTTGATTAATAAGGTCTTAATGCCTTTTGTTTGTAAGGTTCGACGGTTTTCCCATAAACCGTCCATTGACAATGTTAATGACCAGTTGGAACTGTCAAGGGCTTGGGAGCACCCATACAATTCGACGTCTAAGAGAAATACAACTTAATTTATTTCCAGACATAATGTTCCTCATGGAAACAAAGAATCTCGATGACTTTGTTTTCAATGTATTTTAATGGATGGGATATGGTAATCATTTCACAGTTCCGCCAGTTGGTTTGAGTGGTGGCTTCATGCTCTATTGGAAGAGTGATGTCGACCTAGAAATATTTTCGTCTTGTACGAACTTCATTGACACTCGGATAGTGTACAAAAATAAAACGTTTTTTATTTCTTTTGTTTACGGACATCCTGTTAGTAGTAAACGCAAAGAAGTGTGGGATGCTCTCTCACTGATTGCTTCTAAACTCGAACGGGAGGTTGGCTGTTGACAGGTGATTTTAACGACATAATGGATCACAGTGAAAAGAAAGGAGGGCCGAAGCGACAAGAAAGTTTTTTGTGGATATTCGAAGCTTCAACATTCAGAATGGTCTCTGGGATGTTAACCACTCGGGTAATCGTCTCTCTTGGCGTGGTATGCGCTATGACCATTTTGTTCAACTTCGTCTCGATAGAACTATGTCAAATATTGTATGGATAGAAGACTTTTCTCCTTGACGAGCTGAATATCTGAGGTTTTAAGGATCTGATCATCATCCACTTTTAACTTTATTGATGATTCTGGAGTCAGAAGGCGAGGAATATTTAGATCTGATCGTCGATTATGTGAGAATGAGGATGTACACCAGATTATAGATGAGATGTGGAGGAGGTGTAACAATCAGTTCGTTGAGGAGAAAATCATTGCTTGTCAACGCCGTTTGGTAGCTTGGACAAAGGTTAAAACAGTGATAAGTGGATGAAAGAGAATCAAGAACAATTCGAACACGCCCTTTCTAAAAGTACTCTAGATATTCCTCATATTGAGAAGCTAAAATTGAGTTGGAAGAAACTTATAACGCGGAGGAGGCTTTTTGGAAGCAACGAAGTCGGGTTCTCCGGTTACAGGAGGGAGATATAAACTCGTCTTTCTTCTTTCAAGTCACCAAAGGTAAACGAGTACTTAATCTTCTTACAGTGTCAGAAAATGAGAACAGAAAAGCTTTTTATAAGGAGCATGAGTTTACGAGTTTAATCTCGCATATTTTTTGTGATTTATTCACGAGCAAATCTGCAGGCGATAGTGAAGTGGCTAATAAAGTGCTTACACCATGTATTACGCAACAGCTGAATGATAAATTCATTGCTATACCTAGCCCAGAAGAATTTCGACTAGCGCTGTTTGCAATTAATCCAAGTAAGGCCCAAGTCCGGATGGTTTCTCTGCAAGCTTTTTCCAATCATTTTGGAAATCTATTGGTTCTGATCTAATTACATAAATCCAACATTTTTTCATCTCTGGAAGTTTTCCAGCTAGTCAAAATCTTACCAACATTAGACTAATTCCGAAAGGAAATATCCCTAAGAAGGTATCCGATTTCAGACCTATTGCTTTATGCAATGTGTACTACAAGATTGTAGCGAAAATTCTTACGAAAAGGCTGCAGCTAATTCTTTCGGGTTTGATTTCAGAAAATCAAACGGCTTTTGTTCTGGGACGAGTGATTGCTAAAAATGTACTAATCACTCATGAGACTCTCCAGTTTCTCCGAACATCGAAGGCTATAGTTGATGGCTTAATGGATGTATGAACAAACATGAGTAAAGTGTAAAACCCATATCCGATGATTCTGTCGAGGAACATCGAGAATCATCTAGGAAGGTCCGAAGATCTTCGAGGACAAGTAAATTTGGTCGAAGCTGGTCGATGTGATCCAAATAATCGAGGAAAAATAAGTCTGTACACGGATTTCTGATAAATCTGCGTGGTTGGTAGAGTGACTAACGTTCGGACAAGATTTGGTTTAAATGGAAATGGCAATGTTCAGACAAAAATGGCAATGTTCAGACAAAGATGGATTATCTTCAGAAGAAAATGGTTAGGGTGCGGAGAAAACGGATAATGTGCGAAGAAGATAAGAAATCTTCAGAGGGCATCAAAAATCGTTGAGGATCTTGGGCCGGCGTCGTAGACTCGTGGGCCAAGATCGAGGATTCACGGGTCAGCGTCGTGGATCAATGGACCGACATCGTGGACTCATGGACCAAGTGCCAAGACTGGGCCCAATGGTTTCACCCATCCATGGTTCGGTTATTAGGGTGATTATTAGGGTAAATAATCGTGAAACTCCTAAGTTATAAAGGGACGTATAATCTCCTCAAACCCAAAAAACACTTAAGAACTCTGTGTGATTCTGTCAAGTTTCTGCTGCCTATCATCGAAGAGCTATGAGGATTTGTCGTTTGTGATCAAGGATTGACGTGGTTTAGCGAGGATCTATTGTGGACGATCGTGGAATTTTGGGTATGTATCGATTTACTAAGTGATATCGATATTTTTTTTAGTATCATCGAAGGAAACGATGAGTTAATCAAGGGTAAATGTTTATGTCGAGGTATCATGACAGACTACGGAGATCTGTCGAGGAACTTACGTTCGACATAGAGAGCTGTGGGCGATTGTCAAAGTTTTCTGGTAAGTGTCGATACAACTTTGCATTTTAACGATAATTACTTAGTATCATCGAAGGAAAGATGATCTGATCGGTGATATTTATTTATTATGGGAGATCGAAGGTTTTTAATGAGGAAAACAATAGATCCATAGAGAGAAATTGTAGATCTGCGTGGATCTGTGAAAGTGATCGAAGATTAAGCATCAAGAGGTGTAAAAAAAACCTAAGTCTGTGAATCCGAAGTGAGTGCGTGACTGTGCCTAAGTCTAGATGTCGTTTCTTGCATGATTTTCTAAGTCTTTAATATTGCGAATGTTGCTTGTCATGTGTGAATGTTTATGGTACCAAATTAAGAATGTTAAGTGATTGTTCCATGTGAACGGTTACTAAGGGAATATTAAGAATGTAATGACTTGCATTATAGACTTAGGAAATTGTTTGTTGCGTATCTATGACTAAAAGCCTAGTGAGACTGGACGACCACTCCACTAAGCAAATTCGTTTGCTTACACCTCCTATTTGGATGCAGGAAAAGAAAGTAATGTCGATGTTACCTATTGTGGCTGACCAGCTCGTGGAGACTAAGGCAAGGAAGAGAAGGATGGTGGAATGGGGGTAGTTTTATGTTTGAATAATGTTGGTCTAGTGTTAAACAATGTAATAGCTTATTAGTTAACTTATCATTGTGCTAGAACCTCTATTTAAAACCTAATAAATTCAGTTTATGCATGCTTCCGACTTGTATAAATTAACAAACGCTAAGAATGTGAAGTAAAGTTGAAAAATGTTGAAAACACATAAGTGTAAAAATTGGGAAAAATGACTGAGGGTGTTTCAATTTGGTATCAGAGCGTCTTCGGTTCTAGGACATTCTAAGCATAGCTGGGTTAGTTGGGTTAAATCCATCCTTCCAATGCCAAGGTCCCACGGTAAGTCTGGTCTTTGAAACTAAGTTAGTGTGGAAAACTAACTTAGTAAAAGTTTTGCTAAATGCAGATGGCCAGAGGAAAGAGAATCGTTGTGAGGAGGAATGTGACGGGTGAAAACTTGGTTCAAGGTTCGGAAAGGAATACCGAACCAGAGCAAGTTGAGAATGTGGTTGATGCTGCCTTCAAGATTTTGGGTAATGCAGACGGTGTGGAAGCTGATGCTGGTGTTGCGGCTGGTGGTGGTGTTGTTGCTGTCGATAATGCCTATACTGCTACTGCTCCAAAGGATTTTGGGCAAGTGATGGGTATGCTGGTAGAGATTTTGGCAAGATTAGGAATTGTTGCACCTGCTCTGATGGTACCACAACAAGTGATAGAGCCGTTAGTGGTGAATCAGCCTCCTGTCGTGAATCCACAAGTGGTGAATGGACCAGCAGTGGCAAATGTGGAGGATGAAGTGATGTTGCCGAAGATCCCACCTTACCTTAAGGTGATGGATCAAATGCAGAAGTTCGGTACTAAGTACTTCTCCGGTGGTGCAATACTTATTGAGGCGGATGAGTGGAGAAGTTGGATAGAAAAGAACTTCGCTTCCTTTTGATGTCTGAATGAGTACAAAAAAGACATTGCTGTCCACTACTTGGAAGGTGATGCTCATACTTTTTGGGAAGGAGTGTGTGGAAGATTGAGGAATCCGGATTGTTCGTGGGAAACTTTTCACAATTAATTTCGCACTAAGTACTTTCCACCAGATTCTTTGAATAGGCTTGAAGGTGCATTCTTGGATTTTCGTAACCAAACATGTGAGGGAATATGAGGCTGAGTTCAACAGTCTCAAGAAGTATACTGGACGTGAACTTGAGGATAAGAGTGTCCAAGTTCGTCGATTTATGCGTGGGCTGTGGCTTGAGCTCCGAAACCGCTACCTTGTTTGCAATTATCGGATTGTTGCTGAGTTAGTAGAAAAGACAGCCATGATTGAAACTGGCATGGTAGAAGAGGCCAAGTTGTTGGGTGAATCAGCGGTTGCTCAGGTGATACCACAAGGGAAGTTCGGAGGTGGTGCTCGACAAAAGAAAGGTTGGGTGAAGAAGTCATTTCTGGGAAAGTTATCGGGTGAGCGTCATCCTTGTGCAACATGTGGGAAGATGCACTTGGGTGTGTGTAGACTTTACCAAGGAGCTTGTTTTGTGTGTGGTAGCAAGGACCACAAGTTAGATGATTGTCTTAAAAAGAAGGAAAATGCGCAGGTTTGTTACCATTGCGATGAGGAAGGACATATCAAACCGTATTGTCTTAAGTAGGTGCAGTAAACTGGTAAACGAGCAAATGAGGAGCTGCCACCACCGCCAAAGAGGCAAGTAATCATGCCACGGATGTATGATATGACTGAGGAGTCTGATAAGCCAAGCACTTCTCGTCCGATCACTGGTAAGTCATATCACTTACCTAAGTAAATTTCTGTGTGAAATTTGAGTGTTGCATGTTCGGAATAGGTTTTTACGATTTTAGATGAATGCGTAGGGACTATTTCATGGGTGGTGTGGCAACTTGATTAGGTCAGTCCGGAAGCTTGATTGTCTCGGCAATTCAAGGGAGCAAATGATGGAAAAGAAATGTGAAGCGTACCTAGCCACGATCACAACAATGTAAGTTGGATCAGAGGTGGTTCTTGAAAATATTTCGGTGGTGTGAGAATATATGGACATTTTTAGATCTTTAAGCGGATTGCCACCATCACGTTCGGATCCACTTACTATTGAGCTAGAGCCTGGTATGGCTCTAATCTCTAAAGCTCCCAATTGGATGACACCGGCAGAGATGGCTGAGTTGAAAAAGCAGCTAGGTAAGCTAATGGAGAAAGGTTTTGTAAGGCCAAGTAGTTCATCATGGGGTGCACCGGTTCTCTTTATGAAGAAGAAAGATGGAAGCTTTTGACTTTGCATTGATCTTGAGATGGTAGCAGTTGTGTTAGCCTTGAAGATTTGGCGTTCTTACCTCTATGTTGGGAAAGTTCAAATTTTCACGGATCATAAGAGTTTAAAGTATATCATCACTCAGCCAGAGTTGAACTTACAGCAAAGATGTTGGATGGAGTTAGTCGCATACTACGATCTTGAGATTGCTTACCATCCGGGTAAAGCAAACTTAGTGGCGGATGCACTAAGTCAAAAGAGAATGACTGTGGACGCCGAGAAAGACATAAAAGTCTTGGTAAACATGGTTGGAGACTTTCGTTTAGCAGCTTTATCAGACGAATTTGAACCGTTGGGCTTAGGTGCTGCGGACCAAGCAGACTTGTTAAGTCGGGTTCGGTTGGCACAAGAGGAGGATGATAATCTTATCAAATGGTCAACGAATGATAAGACCGAGTGTCAGATTTCGAACAATGGAACCATTTTGGTGAATGGTCGATTGTGTGTTCCGAAGGATCAAAATCTTTGTGACGAGATTTTTAAGGAAGAACATCAATCCAAGTTTTCGATACATCCATGTTCCACAAAAATGTATCGAGACTTAAAGCAGTATTACCATTGGAGAGGTATGAAAACAGATGTCGCTAAGTGGGTGGCTGCATGTCAGACATGTAATCTAGTTAAGGCTGAACATCAGAATCCTGCTGGATTGTAGTGAAGTTTACGGATTCCTGAATGGAAGTGGGACATGATAACTATGAATTTTATCATGGGATTGCCATCATGAGATAAGAAAGATGTTATTTGGGTCGTCGTCGATAGGCTGACCAAGTCAGCACACTTTCTTGCGGTGAATAGGAAGGATAATGCAGAGAAACTCACGGAGTTATATATGAAAGAGATTGTTCGGTTACATGGTGACCGACGAGCATAGAGTCAGATCGATATTCCAAGTTTACTTCAGTGTTTTGGAGAGTGCTACAGAGAAGGTTTGGAACAAAAGTCCACATGAGTACAGCTTATCATCTGCAGACGGATGGATAGTCCGAACGAAAAATTCAGACACTTGGGGATTTGTTATGAGCAAGTGTGTTGGATTGGGGTGGTAAGTGGAAAGAACACTTACCGCAGCTGAATTTTCCTATAACAATAGTTATCAAGCATGCATTGGGATGTCACTCTTTGAGACATTGTATGGACGACCTTGCCGAACGCCCTTATGTTGGACACAAGTGGGGGAGCGCAGTGTTTATGGTCGAGTTTTAAAGATCAAGATGAAAGAAGCTCAAGATCGATAAAAGAGTTATGCGGACAAGCGCCAAAAGAAATTGGAATTCCAAGTTGGAGATATGGTTTATCTCAAGACGTTCGCTTACAAGGGTTAGGATCGCGCAGAGTTGAACACAAAGCTAAGTCTGAGGTACATGAGACTATTTCGTATTTTGGAAAGATCGGTCCAGTGGCTTATAGGTTGGAATTGCCACAAGATATGAAACCTTTTCACAAAGTTTTCCACGAGGAAATATGTAACACACCATGAGAATGTCATATCCAAACCTCCGCCAGATTTGCCAAAAAATATGACAATTGTTGGGAGATCGGTTCGGGTTATTGGAACAAAGTTGAGGACGAACCGAAGGAAAAAGGTCAAGTTGATTCAAGTTGTTTGGGACTGCGATGGATAAGAGAAAACAACGTATGAACTGGAAAAAGTGATGAAAGTGAACTTTCGAAAGTGGTTTGACAAGCAGATATTGGCTAAGAGAAAAGCTTAGTTTCGAGAACGAATCAATTCTAAGTGGGAGAGAGTTGTAACACCCATATCCGACGATTCTGTCGAGGAACGTCGGGAATCATCGTAGAAGCTCCGAGGATCGTCAAGGAAAAGTGAATTTGGTTGAAACTTGTCGACGAATGATCCGAATAATCGAGGAAAAATAAGTCCGGATAACGGAGTTCTTATAAATCCGCCTTGAGTGACTAATGTTCGAACAGAAAGGTCAATGTTTAGACAAAGATGGATAATATTTGGACATAAACGGATAGGGTGCGGACAGAGTGGATAATGTCCAAAAAAGATAAGGAATCTTCAGAGGGAATCAAAAATCGTCAAGGATTCCTAGGCCGGCATCGTGGACTCGTGGGCCAGCATCAAGGATTCACGGGCCAGCGTCGTGGATCGATGGACCGACGTCGTGGACTCATGGACCAAGTGCCAAGATTGGGCCCAATAGTTCGGTCAATCCATGGTTCGGTGATTAGGGTGATTATTAGGGTAAATAATCGCGAAAACCCTAAGTTATAAAGGGACTTATAATCGCCTCAAACCCTAAAAACACTTAAGAACTCCGTAAGAACCCCAAGTTTCTGCCGCCGTTCTTCAAAGATCAGTGAGGATTCGTCGTTTGCAATCGAGGATTAACGTGGTTTAGCTAGGATCTATCGTGGAAGATCGTGTAATTTGGGTAAGTATCGATTTACTAAGTGTTATCGATATTTTTCTTTAGTATCATCGAAGGAAACGATGATTTAATCAAGAGTGAATGTTTATGTCGAGATATCACGATAGACTGCGGAGTTCTGTCGAGGAACTTACGTTCGGCATCGAGAACTGTGGGCGATTGTCGAAGTTTTCTGGACAACTTTGTGTTTTATCGATAATTACTTAGTATCATCGAGGGAAAGATGATCTGATTGGTGATATTTATTTTATGTGGGAGTTTGAAGGTTTTTATCGTGGAAAACAACAGATTCGTCGAGGGAAATTGTAGGTCTGCATGGATCTGTGGAAGTGATCAAGGAATAAGCATCAAGAGGTGTCAAAAAAAAACCTAAGTTTGTGAATCCGAGGTGAGTGAGTGACTGTGGCTAAGTCTAGATGTCGTTTTTTGCATGATTTTTCTAAGTCTTTAATATTGCGACTGTTGCTTGTCATGTGTGAATGTTTATGGTACCATATTAAGAATGTTAAGTGATTATTCTATGTGAACGGTTACTAAGTGAATATTAAGAATGTCATGACTTGCATTATAGACTTAGAAAATTGATTGTTTGTTGCGGATCTATGACTAAAAGCCTAGTGAGACGGGACTACCACACCTCTAAGCAAATTTGTTTTCTTACGCCTCCTATTTGGATGCAGGAAAAGAAAGTAATGTCGATGTTACCTATTGTGGTTGACCAGCTCGTGGAGACTAAGGCAAGGAAGGGAAGGATTGTGGAATGTGGGTAGTTTTATGTTTGAATAATGTTGGTCTAGTGTTAAACAATGTAATAGCGTATTAGCGAACTTATGATTGTGCTAGAACCTCTATTTAAACCTAATAAATTCAGTAAATTCAGTTTATGCATGCTTTCGACTTCTTGAATTGAACAAACGCTAAAAATGTAAAGTAAAGTTGAAAAATGTCGAAAACACCTAAGTGTCAAAGTTGGGGAAAATTACTTAGGGTGTTTCATAAAGCCTATGACCGCATCGAATGGAGTTTTTTAGAGGTTGTGCTATTAGAACTAGGATTCCATCATGTGTGGATTAACTTGATTATGGAGTGTGTAACTTCGGTATCATACTCGTTTATAATCAACATTTTCCCTCAAGGTTTGGTCAGACCAACACAAGGATTGAGACAAGGTGACCCCTTGTCGCCTTATATCTTCATTCTTTGTACTTAGGATTTATCTGGATTATGCCACAAATCTCAACAAGAAAGACGTCTCCAAGGAGTAAGAGTGTCGCTGCACATATCCAGAATAAATCATCTTCTTTTCGTAGATGATACAATGTTCTTTTGTAAGACATCTCAATCTAATTGCGAAGAATTAGCTTTAATTCTTAACCGTTATGAGTTGGCTTTGGACAATATATCAATTTGCGAAAATCTTCAATCAGTTTCTCCTCTAAGGTGCCTAGAAGCCAGAAGATAAAGGTCATGAACCTACTTGGTATCATTACAGAAGGAGGAACAGGTAAATACTTAGGCCTACTGGAAATATTTGGGCTAAAAAATAAAGATATATTTGCTTCTATCATTGATAAGGTTAGGCAAAGAGCACATTCTTGGACCTCAAGATTTTGTTGGCAAGCAAGTTCTATTAAAGGCTATCCTCTCATCCATGCCTACTCACTCAATGACGTGCTTTAAACTGTCGGTTTCTATCTGTAAACAGCTTTAATCCTTACTAATTCGTTTTTGGTGGGATGATAATCAGGAAGCGCGGAAAATAAGCTGGATTGCTTGGGAAAAACTAACTCGTCCACTGAATACTGGAGGCTTAGGATTAAGAGAATTTGAGGCGTTTAATGATGCTTTTCTCGCCAAACTAGGCTAGAGATTAATTCAATTTCCATCTTTGTTCGCGATGTCCTAATAGGCAAATATTATCATGATTCCTCTTTTATGGAGGTCACTTTTCCTTCAAATCTTTCCCATGGTTGGAGAAGCGTCCTCGCTAGTAGACAAGTTTTGAAATTCGGAGTGGGCTGGCGTGTAGGTGATGGATCAAAAATTAAGATATGGTCGGATCCATGGCTCTACGGAGTTTCCTATGATTCCTATTGGACCTGCACCATCAAATGCTAAGGAGTTGTTTGTAAGTGATTTGAAGGATACCTCTTCAAATCAGTGGAGTTTGGATAAGATAAGGATCTATTACCTCAGTTTGAGGAGTTAATTACGACGATCCCAACAAGTGCTACAAAGCGACCCGACGCCATGGTTTGGCTATCGGTAAAAAATAGGATATATTCGACCAAATCTGGGTACGAAATGAGAACTGTGATGACTGTTAATCAAGTGGAGAAAGATTTTAATTGGGAAAAACATATATGGCTAGCAAAGACTCTATCTAAGGTGAGGCATTTTCTATGGAAATTGGTTAAGAACTCACTCCCAATAATTGAAAATCTTGTTCGGAGAAGAGTTAATAAGAATGATGCTTGTAAACGATGTGGGGAAAACGAAACAGCTATTCATGTGTTTAGGGATTGCCCTTTTGCTGCTGAAGTATGCAGAATTTGCCTATTTCTCCTACACCATTGGGATCTAATGTGTCTGTTTTTGACTTTTTTTTCCAGGCAAAGGACTTTCTTAAGCTTCCATCGATTGGTTGTTCATCTCTTCTCTTCTCTTGGCTCTAGTAGAATATTTGGACAGCTCGGAATAAGTTTGTCTTTGACAAAAAAAAAACTTTTCACACCACCGGAGGTAATTTCAAAGTCGATTATGGATGCAAAGAAGTGGGTTGTTGCAGAAGATATAAAGAAACAGCCTCAGCGTATACAAGTGGAGGAGGGTAGCACCCGGGAGCTAAGTCAACATCACTATTCTTGCTTCGGTTATGCGTCATGGCAAGCTATATCACTTAGATGTGGCATAGCTTGTGTTGTTAAAGGGAGAGATTCTGACTATAAATTTACTCCAACAACAACTAGGAGGAATGTGAGTTCAACACTGGCAGCAGAATCATGGACCGTTAGGGAAGCTTTGCTGATTCTTAGGGAGAAGCGATTAGATAATATCCAAATCCTAACTGATTGCCGAGAGTTGGTTCAACTTCTAAATTCACCTCTCTCGCACAGTGATATCCATAGCATTCTGGAGGATTTTTGAGAGCTTATTATGTCTTTTTCGAACATTGTTTTTTCTTTTATTCTAAGATCGAATAATGTTAAAGCGGATTATCTCGCTAAGTCGGCACTTGTACCGTTTCTGATTTGAATAAATTTATCTTTGTGACCCAAAAAAAAAAAAAAAGCAAATTTAAAGAACAGTTTCTAAATTAAAAAAATCAGATCTTTTATATAGTATATACATTTTTTTTAAGAAAGCAATATTTGTTGGGTCCTATTTTAACAATGGTTGTGGGTAGGAATGTTAACATTTATATCCACTCCATTTAAATATTATCTCTTTTAAACTCATTTAAGAATGCAACCAATTCATACCCATTCCTTTAGACTTATCAAAATTACATTGACGCTTTTAAACTCATATAAGCCATATGTAATTTCCTATTATCTTTTTATTAAATAAGAATAGTATTTTCCACCAAATTAATGAATTTGCATTTGTTGTCAAAATTTTGGAATTTTCTTGCCAAAACAATGAAACTACGTTTTTCTGTCAAACGAAAACAAACATTTTTCTGGCAACACCGCATTTTCCCGTCAAACCCGCATTTCTTGTAAAAGTCATGGATTTGCATTTTCTATTAAATTTCAGAATTCTCTTATGTTGCCAAAACCATGGAATTGCATTTTTCTCCAAAATCGTAAACGCATGTTTTCCTGCCATAATTACAAAATTACATTTCCCCACTAAAAGAAAAAAAAAAAACAGAATAATGGAATCACATATTCCAGCAAAATTACAAAATCGTATTTTCACATTAAAATTTGCAGATAGCAAAATCGTATTTCCCCACCAAAATTGTGGAGTCATGTTTTTCCAACCAAAATTTGAGAATCGTGTTATCCCACCTAAATTTCATCCTACTGTCATTTGCAGTTATGATTAACGGATCTCCATCTAGCTTAAGAACAGTAAATGGAGAAGGAGGTTAGAATCAAAGAACAGTAAATGGAGAAGGAGGTTAGAATCAAAGAACAGTAAATGGAGAAGGAGGTTAAAGTGTATTTCATTCTATCTACATTTGAACTAATTGAGTGTATCCAGTCTTATCTAGATTAAACTATTTCATTAAAATAGAATTGATGTTTTTTTTTTGCAAATTATGAAAAATTTCTTAATGAAATATCTTATAAATTTTATATAATTATTATTTTTTAAACTCAAAGCTTTCATCTATTATGAAGAACTCAAACGGTCAGCGTACAAAGCATCAAAAATACAGAGAGGAATGTTATTATGAAACACAAAGACCGATTGTTCCTCACGTTGCCTTTTATCATTACTTAATTATAAATAAAACTTAATATATATTAAAATATATGAAAACATAAATTGGTAACTGGATGATCCATTTATTCTTGTTAAAAGTGTTGCATGGAAACGGAAATGAATAGGTGGAAACGAAACGTTTTCGAAAACATGATACAACGTTTAAGAAAACAGAGAATGTATATGTTTTCGAAACACCAAACATCAAAACCATATCAAAGAAAATAATGTTTGAAACAACATAAATCTAAAACATAAATATTAAATAGTTTTACTAAAACTCTGAAGGATAGAGATTAAAACTCTCAAATTCAAATAATTTGTAAATGGAAAATGGATTTCAGAGAGAGTCTCCATGCAGACTAGGGTACCATATATATCCTAATTCCTAATATTTTCAGATTATTTATCTATTAAGTTTCCGAATTTAAAAGTAAGATTTCATCGTATTTCCTAAACAGGAACGTGAATTTCCATCTCAAGAAATTTTTAGGAATCGCATTTCCGTGACTTTTTATGTTTCCAGAAATTTATGTTTTCAAAACTTTTCGAAAATGAAAAACGGACCTCAGAGAGAGTTTCCATGGAATCTACTTAATACTCATTTAGTAATTAATCTTAATGTAACTCACTTAACCTCATTTAACTTTATTTGAAAAATGAGTCTTTATAAATTTATTTTCACATATCATATCCATTTACTAACCCAAATTACTATCTCTGGTCGTCTGCTTTTTATTAACAAATTTTGGTTTTTGATAAAATGTAAAATATATTCGCAAAAATCTTTTGTACAACGGATGTTTGATCGTTTTTTCATGTTTCAAAGAAAAACAATTTTAAAGAAGAACTGCAGTTAGATCACGCTTTTTATCTGGTTCACTGGTTGCAAACCAAAGTGTCATGCATTTTTCATATCGCTTGTCCCCCTGTTCCTTTTTGGAAAAGAAATTTAGTTAAGTTTTAATGTAATCTTTTTTATTCTACTATAAGTTGTGATTTTCATAGTATATGAACTTTTTCTTTCATGTTTGTGTAGAGTATCCGAAAATGTTAGACTGGCCGTCATCATTGCTCTCCATGTAAGAACCTTATAACAACCCAAACAATAGCAATCCCACCTTGTAAAGTAACTTATTTATAGACCTCACAACCTATATATCAAACAAATGACATAACAGAAACAAATGATATGTATAGGTTGATATATAGGTTGCGAGGTCTATAAATAAGTTACTTTCTTTATAAAATCTTATTTTCTTTAAAAGAAATTGCATTGAAATTATTTTTTATTATTTTCTTAATTTAAATCTATGGTTTAATTACGGTTCAGACTTCGACCATGAAGTCTGGAACCGTAATTAAATGTGAAATTTTAATAAAAAACGATAAAAAATATTTCGATCAAAATTTTTGAAAGATTAATTATTTAAAATCAAATCGAATAGGTTTAAAAATAAAATTTCATAAAACTAAGTCATTTGATGTAAACTATGTGATGCATATAGGTTAGAGTTTGTCAATGGGTAAGAATCCTTGTATATATCTTTAGGGTTAGACTTAGTTTGATATGTTTATGATATAAAATGGCGATCCTTCGTATAGTTGTTAGCTTTTGAATATATTATACTATTTTGATGTCAAATGTTAGTATTTGTTAACAAAAAGTGAAAAAAACATTCGAATTTTAGAGTTTAGGGCTTACAGACTTCTCGAGTCTTGGGTGAAGTCTCACGGTAGACTTTGAGTGTGAAGTCTGTAAGATTTTGATATCGTAGACATCTTTGTAGAAATCTGAAATTCAAATAAATCCAAAATTTTGAAAATTTTCGCAAAATATTTGGAAAAATTGGAAAAATTCAAAAAATTATAGACTTCGCTAGGGAAGTCTGCGACTGTTAATGGTTTTCTAGAATATAATCAACCTTACATTCTTTAATTTTATAAAAGTTTCTGAAATTTTAATTATCATATTTGGATAATCTTATTTTTTTTAGAAGAAATTGCATTGAAATTATTTTTTATTATTTTTTTAATTTAAATCTAAGGTTTAATTATGGTTCAGATTTCGCCCATGAAGTCGCGTGTGAAGTCTGTAAGATTTGTTGTCGTAGACTTCTTTGTAGAAGTCAAAAATTCAAATAAATCCAAAACAAAGTTTAAAATAATTGAAACTTAAGTTCTTAAACAGATATTTAGATAGATAAATTCCCTATCTAGGGACAATTTCTCTGTGTCTTGCAGCTATCATATCAAACATCACGAAGTCGTCTCTCAAATCTTCAACCTAAGTGAATATCTCTTACCGCTTCATCTACTAATACATAGGACCAGTAGGAACCTTCATTGAGAACTGAGCAAGAGTAGGCGCGGAGAATCTTGACTTTAAAACACCAATTTGTTTTGCTTCCATTGGCTATTTCATTTGCTTCGGCTAGAAGGTTGTAAGCATCCATCGTCTATGGAGGTGGAATGATTAATAGATGGGAAACTGAAAAGACGGACGTATCTTAAGGACGTGACTTTTAAAAAAGAAAATGCAGCGTTTTTGGTTCTTTAATGTTTTGTTTTAAGGGTTACAGACTTCTTCAGTGATGTCTGTATACGAAGTCTGTAAGCAAAATCTCCAAATGAAGTCTGAAAATGACAGACTATAAACTGCAGGCGCAGACTTCACATGCAGACTTCTCCGAGAAACTTCTTTGGCAAAGTCTACTAATAGACTTCGTCTGTAACTAACCGATTTATCAAAAAATTTAAAAAATTTTCAGAAACTGAAAATACTTTTAGGTTGAAAATTTTGGGGGGGAGAAATATTTACATTTACTAAACAAGATAATACTAAAATTACAATAGTTAATCTGGGTTAAAAAATTAAAAAATCTCCATCGCTCTCCTTCTCCTCCGAATAACAAAACGTCGCCGAAAATCTCTAAACGCAGACACTCTATCTCGTCTCCTACGATCGTCGCCGTCGTAAGTTATCGATATTCTTCCTACCTGTGGGAAAACCCCAAAACGTCGACTCCTCACTCTTTCTCGCTGGAAAATCACCATATGACGACACCCTCTCTGCGACGCACCCTCTCTCTACTCTTTCTCTAAACTGTTTCTTCTTCTTTTTCTCTATATAATCCCATCTTTTATTTGATTCGCAGATCTGAGAATCGCAACCGTCTATTCACATCTTAATCTTTATTCATCTACAAATTCTATTTCAGTTTAGCCTCTTCGTCTGTCCCTTTTCTGATCTCAGATTTATAGTTACAAGAGTGTTGGAGACTTCATAAGGGAAGTCTATACGAAGACTTCACCGGCGAAGTCTTTTACACTTCACAGTTATCTAACTTTCCGTTTTTTCTTCTTTGACATAGGTTTGTAAAATGGCTATTTCGCGCGAAATAGCTGAATATGAACCGAAGACTGATTTTCACCATATGCTAGAGTTTCCACCCAGGCATTTCACCAAAGACGATGAGCCGCAGCCTGAAAAAAAGATTGGCTACTACAGCGGAACACCTAAGCTCTTGAAGCTGTCAAGGGTGCACTAACTCTAGCTGAATGGGAAATGATTTGGACTTCCCCTCTGGTTATCTTCCTAATGTACCACGAACAACAGATCGCATGGGCATCGAGGTTGGTCCACTATATGCTCGGTTTCCAACTTGTATGCTTCAAGAATCATGAGATTTGGAGTCTAGTTGGTGAAGTCCTAGTCAGATTCTCTATAAACGAGTTTGAACACATCACCGGGCTCAATTGCGAATATGTGGAAAATCTTACGACTCCGGGGCCTGAGGATGAGATCACGGATCAGATGAGAGAGTTTTGGGTAAAGCTTGGAGTCGATGTGGTGGGTGGACCAAGCTATGAAGACTTGGTATCAGCGTGTTGACGCTGTTCTCAGTGGGATACGGAAGATCGCGTGAGGTTGGGCTATCTAGCCATCCTTGCCAGCTGCATTGATGCAAACCCTCACCATCAGGGCATCAATGTAAACCTTGCTAGGCTGGTGATGGATCTGGACAAGTTTGCTGCATACCCTTGTGGAAGAGTAGCTTTCAAGATTTTGATTTTTTTAGTGAAGGCTGCGGATATCACCAGGACTTATCACATCATCGGGTTTGTCCAAGCATTGCAGTCTTGGGTTTACTTTGCCCTACCGGACTTTGCAACAGAGGTGGGAGATCTTCTCCCCGGTAACCCAACACCACCTTTTCTAGCTTACAAAGGATCAAGAGGGAGGAAAAACCTCAGAAATGGCATCCTCAAGAAAGTATGTTATCAAAACTCTAATATGTGGTGCCATTTGAGACATCTTTCTAGAAATCTTTTTTAGACTTCACACATGAAGTCTGTTATTATATTATCTGATCTCTCTCTATTCATTTTATGTTTGTAGACCAGAATCTGCAGCTTTGTCGAGAAAGCATTTGAGGAGATGTTCCCACGGTAAGATGATGATGAGGAGGATCAGAGAATTGTCAACATTGTGAAAGCAATGTTTAGACAATTGTCAATGAATCCTTGGCAGTGGCAAAAAGGAAACTGGCCATCTTTAGGTGTGTTGCCCTCAAACTTCAAGGAAAACAAGGTGAAGGATGAGCCGTCTGAGGGCATGTATCATGGCATTAAGAGAGAGCTAGAAGCTCCTGAAGAGGGAAGTCTGAAGAAAGCTCGTATATCCTCTGCTGCAGAATTTGAGAAGTGCATATGTGATGCGTTGAAGGATGCAGTTGACGCTCGACTCAACATGTTTGAGGCAGAGTTGAAGGGGCAGTTGGTTGAACTTGGAACAAAGATTGTCTTACTCACTGACAAAGTAGACGATTTGAGTTGTGCTTTTGATAAGTTCACCAGCGGAGCTATGAAGAAAGAACCCAAGGAAGTGAAAGAGAATCCTCTGGAAAAGCAGGCTCCATCTGATGCCAAATCAAATGCACCTAACGATGGGGCTAGTCTTCCTCCCCATAACCCAAAGATTCCCAAAAAGAACATAAATCAGCTTAGTAAGAAGGAGGATATTGAGGAGTCTAAGAAAGAGAGGAAAAGTAAAAGAGTAGCTGCCAGGAGTAGTCAGTCACAAAAATGATGTGAATTATGAACCTTCTTGGCTTATTGGATTGTTGTTGGCATGTTTAACTCTTATTTCAGAAACTTGTAAATTTTATATTTGAATGATGTTTGTTAGTGTGCCTTATCCATGTGAAATTGCAATAAAACGATGTTTGCTTCCAACTATGCAGAGTAGTGTTAACAAGGATAGTGAGTCAAGTGTTGTGATGGTGGCTAAGCCCAAACAGAGCTTGAAGGAGAAAGCAACATCGCTCATGGCTAAGAAAATGAGTGATCAGCTAAAGATGAAAGAGAGGCTGGTTGTTCGCCCTGGTACGGAGACGATACTTCCGGCTAAGCCGGTTGCATGCGGCAAGGGCTATAACCCATTTGGTTCTATTAACAAGGACCAAAAAAACAAGCTAATTGCCTTCTTGGAGACTTGCCCGTAAGTCGCACTATCTAAGAGTTTTAAACCTAGTTTATGTGACGTGATTTTGAATGTGTGTTTGATTTCATTTTACAGAGATATGAAGAAGATGAACCCCGATTAAGACTCAATCATATTCTGGTACCTCACGCTGCTGTCTCCCACAAAATGGCTTTGGGACATGGTGAGACTTCGTATAATAAGTCTGAGAGTGAAGTCTCATAGTGAAGTCTCCCAGTGAAGTCTGAGGGTGAAGTCTGACAGTGAAGTATAAACTTCATCCTGGACTGTAATTCGATACTTCATTCTCAGACTACAGTCTGAGACTTTACTCTCAGACTTCATATGGAGACTTCTGTTTTTTTTTTATCGTTACTTGTATGGTTCCTTTACCATAACTAATTATTTTCTTACTGCAGCACATTGATGCTGGAATCAATCTACTAAGACAATGGTTCACGAAGCATCCATAATTGTTTAGTAGTTACAGAATCTTCTTCATTGATTCTATCTTCTCCACGTTGTTGAAGTCTAATTACCAAGAATTTCAAATGACTGGTGATGAAAAGGGTTTAGGCAGATTGCTACCTCTAGGGGCGTTTGATCTTTACACAGGAGAGCAACCAGAGTTCTGCAGATCTAACAAGATGTGGGGTGTAGATGTGGATGAAATCTACACCTTCCTTAAAATCAAGGATAGGCATTGGGTTGCGTTAATGATTCAGGTTTATAAGAGACACATCGTTATTTGGGATAACGATCTAACTGTAAGCAAGGATGAGGAGATTGAAGCTGCAGTATATCATGTTGCGATATAATGGCTTATCTTATGAACCTTCTTGCTCATGCGGATCAAAAAGCTAAGCACACTTATGTTCCCTACACATACGAGCGGGTTCCACAGACAGTAGTTCCTAAAAACGTTTAGAGCGGTGACTGTGGAGTGTATTGCCTGAAGTACATCGAGTGTCATGCGCTTGGCATACCATTTCCTCCAAACCTCTTGTGTGATAAGAACATCAAGTTCATAAGGGAAAAGCTGACTATAGAAATATACAATGAGTTTGGCATAACAGGGACTGAGAAGCGCGGTTACGAAGGTCTGGACTTATACGACGAACGCTGAGCTTCTCTTTTAACCGTATATTTTGAAATCTTGTATATAATTAAACTCTCCCGGCTGCTATTGCGAGAAATTTTTTGTCACCCAATGGAACAAGCCAAGAAGTTATTGTAATATTATTAAATTAGTTTGTCATATATGATAGTTAAATGAAATACAACCACAAAAATACAAAAAGTTTGAAAAGGAGACTTCAAATGCGGACTTCGCATGGAGACTTCACATAAATCTCCAAACAACTAGTAAGAGACTTCTAGTATAGATTTCACGAGTAGACTTCATCTGGAGACTTCGTTTTCGTACTGAACACCCAATTATATACTTCTCTATGAGACTTCAAGCGCAAACTTCTACTGGAGACTTCATCTTCGTACTGAACAACCAGTTAGAGACTTCTCTAGAAGACTTCAAGCGCAGACTTCTAGTGGGGACTTCATCTTCGTATTGAACAACCAGTTAGAGATTTCTTTATGAGACTTCAAGCGCAGACTTCTATTGGGGACTCCTCATTTAGACTTCAAGAGCAGACTTCTTATCATTATTACTCCCTTCAAAACACGCAACCTACATCTTTGAATCACTATTGCTGAGTTGCAAACAATTTTAATTTCATCTATTGCTCTCTAAAAAAAACTCTAAAACATGGCGTACACAACAGGAGTCATCAAAAGAGGTTTGAGAAACCTCTTGAAGAATATGCATCCTCAATTCACGGCAGGTAATCTCTATACAGCTTTACCAAAATTTCATTTCAATATTTTTTCAGATATTAAAGTTCATGCAAACTTCTAATTTCTTACCAAATTCTTTTAGGACATGTGACTGATGACATATTCTATTGGGAAGGTACGATATTTGGCCCGCACCCCTTATGAGGGAGGGGTTTTCAAAGTGACTATTCATTGTCCGCCACAGTACCCGTTGATACCCCCACATGTAAGTTTTGATCATATTCCAGTTACACAAATGGAACTTAAGGAACGCAAGCATGTTTAATAGTTAGTAAAACACATAGGGACAATTAGTAATAGAATAAGTCAATATCATGTAATTGGAAATTCCTTAAATATCGTGACAGTTCATATGGTTAATGTAGGTTGGTTTCAACACCGAGATCTACCACCCTAATGTGGATCGCGGGAGTATCCTCTTGAAGATGCTCCTACCTGATCACTGGAGTCCCATAAACAACATAACCAAAGTATTAGAAGCTCTTGTGAAGATGTTGACTGAGCCAGAGTTGGGTGAAGGAGATAAGTTTGTGGAATCCATTGCTCAAGTCTACATAACCGATCGGGACCGTTTCAATGAGAAGGCACGAGAAATGTCTAAAAATTTTGCGGGAGGATCAAAGAGCACCTAATCCTTTGGCTTTCTATGAAACGGATGGAGTTTATGTAAATTATATTTTCGAATCTTTAATTTATTTTTTTTTTTCTTTTGAAATGGATTTGGAACTTTATTTCTTTAGTTTATGTTAATTATCTTTATTTTCTCGTATTATGTTAATTATCTTTCAGAACTTTTGATTTCTTATTATGTTAATTATTATTGGAACCTTGATTATGTAAATCAAATACAAAGTTCGAAAGCCAAAAAAAATACAAAAAGAACTGGAAATAACTATATAAGTAAAAGTTTGAAAAAAAGATTTTAAAAGTAGACTTCACGAGTAGACTTCACCTAGAGACTTCGTATTCATACTGAACACCCAGTTAGAGAATTCTCCAAGAGACTTCCAGCACAGACTTCTACTAGAGACTTAAGCTGCGTACTGAACCCTAATTAAAGACTTCTATAAGAGACTTCATTTACAGACTTCAGACTTCATCTGCGTCCTGAACAACTAATTACAGACTTCTGTAGGAGACTTCAAGAGCAGACTTCTACTGGAGACTTCGTCTGCGTCCTGAACTCCTAATTGAAGACTTCTACAGGAGACTTCAAGTACAGACTTCTTCTGGAGACTTTGTATGCGTCTTGAACTCCTAGTTAAAGACTTCTGTGGGAGACTTCAAGAGCAGACTTCTACTTTCTCTCAACCTTGAAACTCTACGTAACATAAAAAAAAACAAAGTCCTTTCAAAAACAGTAACCCCTAAAAAATAGAGTCCCCTCAAAAAATATACATTCATGGAATCACAAACAAAGATTTTAACTTACACAGTTATAGCGAGTATGTCCAGATTGCCTGCATTTTGAACAACTATATTGTTTGTGAGCCTTCCTTAGTGTTGGTGTAGGCTTTGATTGGTAACTTGCGGAATGGTGGAATTGCGTTTTCTAACGCGATTCCGCAAGAATTTTACCAATCAGAAAAAGTTGTCTAATGACTATAAAAACGCAAAAACACAGAGTTTGCGTGTTTGATGAAAAAAATATAAAGAAATATTCATTAAGCAATTAAGCGAAGATCTAGTAGTTTAACTCGTGTAATAGCAAAATATTAATTATTTTTCATTTTTCTATGCAAAAAAAAAGTCAACTTGAGCCCCCGAAAATTAACTCCAGCAATTTTCACTTCCTCCAACCACTAGTAACCAATGCATGCGTATTACGGTTGCATGTTATTAAATAGCTAATAAATTTTAAATTTTGTTATTAACTTTACATGACTCTATAAATTTGATTAGCCACCTTTGCAAATAAAATCACACTAAACAACTACAGTTCTTTCACCCAAAAAAAACGATAGATCTTTGCTTTTTTCTAAATTGCATGTGTTATGGATTCTTCACTTGCAAACCCATCTGCTTCATCAACTTCTAAAACCTGCAGAGAGGTATGTCAAGTATAATACGTGTGTATATATACATTTTTATTATATCATGTTTTGCTTTTTACACTATTTAATGAGATTCAAATATATAAAGATTCTTAATTAAATCATTCAAATATATATACATTTCTTATTTTTATCATGTTTTGGTTTACTCTAGTTAATGAGATTTAAATATATAAAGATTCTTATTTAAATCAAGTTCATGTATGAAAAATTGTAGTCTTACAATCAATGGTAAACGAAGATGATACTTTTAATGTTGACTAATTATGTAGAATTTATTTATGATTAATTATGTAGAATTTATTTATGATTAATTATGTAAAATTTATTTATGATTTCTAAAACCTTGCCGTTGTATTTGTGTTTTATTTGCATTAAGTTTTAGATTGAACCTAATTAAAATTTTCTATTTCTATTGTCTTTTCAGAGGGATCGTCTAAATGAGCTGCACTCACAAGGGTTAGACATGTTAGACGAAAATGAAATCTCGGAGCTGTTACATCTTGAAGAGCATGTCATCGTCGAAGTACTTATAATGCCTATTATTGAGCATTATCAAAAATATTACAATCGGAAGCCTATGGGAAAAGAGTGGGGGATCGGTTGGGCTCTAATCAAAGTTCATATATACGAAAATCCAATACGCTGTCACGATTTGATAAGGATGGATAGTCGCATCTTCAAAAGCCTATGCAAAAAATTACAACGTGATTATGGCCTCCGCAACACAAAACACATTTGTGTGGATGAAAGTGTTGCAATTTTTCTTATGACATGTGCTCATAATATGGTGCAACGTTTTGTTGCAATCATTTTTGGGCATTCTCAAGAAACTATCAACCGGAAGTTTCATGAAGTCCTTGAAGCATGTTTTTCACTTGCTGGTGAATTAATACCCCAACAATCACAACAAGATCTTGAAAGAACTTCTCGGGCATTGAGTTCAGATAGCCGCTACTGGCCTTACTTTCGAGTATTTATAGGAGCTATGGACGGAACACATGTTCCAGTTAAAGTGCAGAAAACAGAAGCACAAATGTTTTGGAACCGGCACGGCTACACAAGTCTTAATATTTTGGCAATTTGTGACATGAACATGCTATTCAAATATGCATGGATTGGAGTGCCTAGATCTGCCCATGATGCAAGAATATTATTGATGGCTATGAGCGACGATCCAACTTTTCCAAAGCCTCCACCAGAAAAATATTATCTCGTAGATTCTGGTTATGCGAATAAACAAGGATTTCTGGCTCCATTTCGTGGCGGACCGAGGTACCATCTCCAACAATTTCGAACTAGTGGACCACCACGTAATCAAGAAGAAACGTTTAATAAATTACACTCTTCACTTCGCTCATTCATAGAACGTACTTTTGGCGTGTGGAAGAAAAAATGGAAGATTTTACATGATCACCCTAGATATAATAAGAAAATACAAAATAAAGTGGTGCAAAGTACAATGGCGCTACACAATTTCATTCGGATTTCTCAGATTCCAGATATTGATTTCGACCAATCATCACAAGATAACATTAGTGGGGAAGAGGAAAACAACGAGGCTCAAAGGACAATACAAGCCGAGGAAAGAAATGCGGGTCAATACATGCAAATTATAAGAAATGAGATTGAATCTATGATTTGGGCTTCACAACATCATTAGCTATATATATATATATATATATTATGAATGTATTAAACAAAATGAGTGTTATGTATTTATGTTATTACTCTAATATATTTATAATGTTTTAGGACAAAAAGTAAAATATTTATAATGTTTCATTTCTTTCTAATTTTAAATATATTCTTAACAATTTTTTAATTATCAAATGACATCTAAAATATAGTAATATATTTTTCTCAAAAATAGTAATTATATTCCGCCATTCCGTAAGATTTATCCAATCGCATAATTAACATCTTAAATATGGTGAGATTCATATTAAATAACTTAATCTTTTAAGTATTTATATTTTTTCTTTAAAAAAAAATATATTCCACCATTCCGCAAGATTTATCCAATCGCACAGTTTTTTGTTTTTCCGCAATTTTTCATTTTGCAGATTAAATCATTTCGCAACATAATTTTATTTTCCGCCATTCCGCGATTACACAGTGTTACCAATCGAAGCCGTAGTCTTTCTTGTGATTTCAAGCCACGTTTACCACCTTGACTTCTTCTGCCTTCTAGGAGGACGTCGGATGAGTGGAGAGAAAACTTTGACAAACTCGGGCTCTTTGATATCAACGGTTTTGGGAAAAATGTTGCTTGCGTACGTCGAATACAAATATTCTTTTGTGTATGACGGACATACAAGGGCGGCAACATTCATTTTAAGCTCAGGAGCAGCATCAATAGCATGCGAGCAAGGTATTTTCTCAACATCATACACACCACATCCACATGCATACTCAGCGCCTCTCACGAAGTACATAAGATGCTTTCCCTTGTACTTCGTGATTATGCTATTCTATAGGTGATAATAACATATCCCGCTTGTTGCCCATGGCATAACATTTTCAATGGCATTCTTAATCGAGACGTGCCTGTCGGACACTATGACCAAAGGAAATTGATCGGAGACACATCCACTCAACTTGGTGAAAAACCATTGTCATGATTCATCATTTTCAGAGTCTACAATAGCAAAAGCTAATGGAAATATTTGGAAATTCTTGTCCTAGCCGCAAGCCACTAGCATAACACCGCCATACTTCCCCGGTAGATGACACCCATCCACCACCATAACTCTTCTCAGAAACTGAAAACCACTAATAGAGGCTCCATGAGCCATAAACAGATATTTGAATCTGTTTTGATCATCGACCACAAGATCAGTGAAGGTTCCAGGATTGGCTAGCCCGATGCGATAGAGATAAGACGGCAGCTGCTCATATCCATCTTCCGCTGTTCCTTTCACCAATTGTTGTGCAAATATTAAAGCTCTATTGAAAGTGGTATAATTCATCTGCATACCATATTTATTCTTCATTGCAGATCTAATCATCTTTGGCGTTACTCCATCGATTTTTCTCCATTCTTCATAAAACAATTTAGCAATATATCTCGGAGCATGACGTTTGCGCAGAGAAATTTGGTCCGCCACATTGCAAGTATGATCTTTTTTGTACAAGGTAACCCAAAACTTTTTTGGTTCGTTTTTCACAGCCGCTCTAATCTTCCAATTGCATCCTTTCACACCGCAAATGGCTGCAAACAAATTTTGTGTAAACTTATGCACTTTGAACGTGAATTTTGATATTATCGTCGTCAACCGCAGCTCGGATACAAGCGCATCCTTTGTAGAAAAACTCCTAGTCGTATAGATTTCGTCTGACCATGTCATGTTGGATCTTGGGCCTTCACCAACAAAACCACCTTCCGCAACAAGACACGTATTATCATCATCAACATTTTCACTAACATCCTCATCCTTAACTTTCTCATACACATTATAATCCTCAAGGTATTTGTCTTTAACCTCACCAGCATGAGATTCTTCTGCATCATTATCATCATCGTCTTTGACGTTACCCTCACCACCATCAGATATATCCATATCTTCGTCTTCAAACTCTTCTACATCCTGAAGGTCTTCGTCAACACTTTCACCAGCAACCTCATTGCCACTAGCCATACCAAAACGACTCGAGACGCAAAGGCGTACAGCATGCGTTTTACATAACTCAACCAAGGACCGCACTTGTCTATCATTTGAGACATGCATAGGTGGTGTAGGACAATCCGTGTCCGTTAGTTGCAACATTGAATTCGGCAACGAGTAAGTTAACTCGACGAAGTCGTTCTTGTCCAGCTCATAGTCTGCTAGTGCCATCTCAATGAGTTCACGGTGTGTACAAGAATCACTCAAGAAAAACATTCTCCCTCCTTTGGGATGATCCACCTCAAAATGCCACTTACAGTCTCTCATCACCCATTCTCCATAGACAGCAGGTACATGAACCATTTTCTGAAAAACATTTGAAACAACACAAAGGCAAACTGTTAGTTTGTTTGACAGTAGACTTCAAAGGTGAAGTCTGTTGAAAAATAATTATCAGAAATTCATAAAATCGATTTAAGATAGAATATAAGACATTGAGATGTGAAATTCATACATAAACAACAACAATAACTAATACACATGTAAAAAATGTAAAATCTCGAAAATGCAAATTATATATGATACAAATCTATTTTTTAAAAAGATAGTGCAAGAGACTCTTCGAACGAAGTCTACGCACAAACATCCTCTGTGAAGTCTAAAGTTTATAAGCTAAACACCTAATAAGTTAAGAAAAAAGATATTAAAATAATTATGCAATTAAAATAGTTCAAATTTCTAAAACATTAAAAGCCATACGTAACACACATGTTAGGACAAGAAAAAAAACTAATTACAAAAAAGCTAAAATTGCATTTTTACTGAAATTATCATTAGAGACTTCAGAGGCGAAGTCTCTAAGTAGACTTCTTCGATGAAGTCTGCTTTGCTATCTAAAGAAGACTTCGCCCGTGAAGTCTGAAGCAAGGGTCTAATTTTGCAATTGACAAGAGTTTGACCTTTTTAGCAGACTTAACAGAGGTCTCCTACACAAGGAGACTTCGTCAGAGAAATTCGTCAGAGATGTCTATACCAGTTTGGGGTCTAGTTTTGCAATTGACAACAATTTTGACTTTTTCAGTATACTTCATCTAGGAAGTCTTTTTGGTAATGGACTGTGCCTGTAAAGTCTATTACGTATTTAGACTTCCACGATGAAGTCTTTTTGCCTTCAGAGTCTTCTTCGGTGAAGTCTACCCATAAAGTAGGGTATAGTTTTGCAATTGACCAGAGTTTGACTTTTACATGAGACTTCGTCTGAGAAGTCTATGTAGAAAAAGGGTTACTTTTGGTTTTCAAACCCAACCACCAGACTTCTCCTTCTGCGCTATGTATTTTTGTGAAAAAATTATGCGCCATGTATTTTTGTGAAAAAAGAAGCTGGAAAGGGTATTTTAAGACATTTCGGAAAAAAAAATGGAAGGAGTCTAGTTTTGAAATTGACTTCAAATAAAGGTTTTGTTTAGCAAAAAACCTTTCGAATTAGTCAATATCTAAAAAAATAATATATTTTTTCCGCACATGGTCCGGATAGCTAACTAATATATATATAATGAAATAATGTAGATATTATCTACATCCAAATATAACATTTTATTCATACTAAAAACGTAAGATATAAGATTTAATTAAGTTTAGTAAACTCTATTTATTAACTTTTTTGTTAAAGTATGTCTAATTATAATACAAACAAAAAGATTCTGGCGAGATGTGACGTAGATATCTTTCCTGCAAATCAGATTCCCAGGCAACCTTGTCTTCTACAACACTTCTCTTTTTGAATGTTCAGAATTTAATGTCCCATCTCTAATTTATTTCACTTCTCTATATTGTCTTTTTCTAAATACATCTATATTGTCTTTCTCTCCCATCTGTCGGACCAAAGTATGAAGTATGGCCACTTTCTCCAATTCCTTTTTTAATGCAAACGTGTTGGTAGTGGTCTTGGATCATTCAAAGCTCCAGAAAGTGTTTGATTCTGATCAGATAAACGCATAAGCATCTCAATCGTGTAGTTGTTTAGTTGCCGCCTAGGTGCCATTTAGCTTAGATTTACATACAGAGAATTTAGTGAAAAAAACCCATCAATTATTACCCAGTTTATTCTAAAACTTTCAACTAAAAATTAATTGAAATTAATATTTCATCTATAGAAATATTTTAATCTAATCCTGTTTGTGAAATTAATATAATGGACCTTTCAACTAAAAATAATGAAAGTGGCCAAAAAAACTAAAAAAAAAACTAAAAATAAATGAAATTAACCTTTCAACTAGAAATTAATGAAATTAATAGAGAATTTATTTGTCTTACGTTATATCATCATTAAAAATATTTGATCTACTCCTATTATAATGATAGACAAACCTGCGACATATGCAATTACGATTAACAATTTCCAATTACACGATGCTTTTATCCTCGCAAAACTCGGATCCACAACGGACTATTCTGCATGTATGATGACATGTCCTTTCTGCAACACACAAGACCACGATGGACGGCTCTGCCTTCAATACTTTGGAATCTCCGATAAGTTTTGCATCAATAATATGCAAGAAATTGCCCTATCTGAGAATCAAACCAAAAATTTGGTGTGGAAACCTTTAATTCCTTGGTCATGGGACTTCAACTATTATAATGATAGGATGGGCACCGTGAAACATTTTTGGTTTTAATATATTTATAATATTGGATTTACTGTATACTTATGATTGTGAATGTTCTTTTATTTTCGATGCGTTTAGTGATAGGGTTCAGTTGATGCGATACGTAGATGCACATAACTATTTGCATGCCAATTTTTAAGATATACAGGCTCTATATATTTTGTGGAAATAAACATAAGTAAATAATTGTGCGATATATATATGATACATGTCATGTGCATCTCCCGAGGAGAATGTACTCAAAGCATTACTGCATCCACCGAATCGAATAAATTTTCCTGATCAATCCAGCACATATGTTAAAATTGTTCTTTGTTGAGGCATTGTAAAAACAGATCCCTTTGTACCACAACATTTTTTTCCTATGCAATCAAAGGTTATAAGAAGACTTTAAGAGATTGTCGAGGGTAATTTGTACCTGCTACTAGAAGGTTAGGTAAATAAATTACCGTTTCCGCTTCATGCAAAGAAATTTCCGATTACTCCCTATGGCAGTGCTACCATAATCTCCAAGACCATCATTTTCATGTCTTCTCTGTTCACCCCTTCTACCATGATTACTACTTGGTACACATCTAAAATCTTCCCCATGCGATAACCATATATAATTCCCCAATGTAAACATTGTCCATTACAAGTGATTCCAAACTACATTCTTCGTTAGAAAGCTCTAATTATTATATTTGACACAACTACATTAGTACTTCTTTCAACCATCTCTCGTATCTTCATCCAAACATTTTTACTTCTATTCTCTAACTCTAAATATGTTGTAATATGTCATTTTTTACCCAAATTCCTTGTTGAGCATATGGATGAGGAGGTGAGTATACATAAGAAAATTTTTGACATTCCAATTTGTCCAAAATTTTTTGGAATTTAGACTGATACCTTCACATGCAACGCTTAATTTTTTTGATAAAATTCCGACTAAATTATAAACAAAACAATGGTGGGAAATAACCCATACAGGGTACTTGTTACGTTCACTATTTTCTGACTAAATTATGTCCAAAGCAATGGTCAGAAATTCGTAGGAAATATCTCATATAGGACATACATTACATTGTTTTTTTGACGATTTTGTGGTGACTTTTCTTACCAGTTTCATACATTCATAACTTTTTTTACTCAAGTTTTAGAAATTTCAGGCGAATATCATCGAATATTTTTCTAGAAATTTCCAATGATTTTATTATATTTGGACGAGTTTTTCCGATAATATTTCTTCCCTCAGAAGTTTGTCTGAATTTTGTCAGAAAATGGTCGTTGAAATATCCTATATTTTCTTGTAGTGTAAAAAATCTAGTTTTGCCACTTTGAGTGCACGTGTAGCTCATGTAGAAGGGCAAGAAGCAGAAAATATTAACACAATATTCTCAAATACCTATTTATATACCCATAGTGAGTGTATTTAACAAATATTAACGGGAAAATAGTCATAAAAAGCATCATCTTTGTCATTTCGGCCATTTGAGGCATGTACTCTCAGATTTCTTTAAAAAACACAAACTTTAAGTTGACTTCCGATTTAAACACACTTTTGTGTTGACTGTGCCATAAAAGGCACTTAGTTAAGTCAACTAACAGACCAAATTAACGGAGATAAGTCAACGTTAACAGATTCTGCTAAACTATCGTCTTTTTAATTTTAAACATAAACTTTCGGATGACTTTATTTAAATCATAAAACTTTGAATTGAGTGGGCCATTTGAGGTACGTTGTTTTGAGTTTTTTTTTAAACGCAAATTTAGGATTCAAACCCCTCACCTTTGAGATATAACAGTCACGGTTTAACCACTTGAGCGGTAATGTTGTATTGGTAGTTTTATACAAACACACACACACACATATATATATATAACCTTATATAAATATTAAAACTAAAAACTAAAAACACATTATATATATATAACATTTAATTATAACTTATAAGGTTATACCTTAAAATGAAATATGTAAAGTTATATATATGCAAATATACCCAAAATAAGCAAAATATCTCATATACATTATAACCTTATAATTATAATTTTATAATCACATCGTTTTGGTTTTTTTTTTAACGCAATCTGAGATTTGACCTCCATATTTGAGACAAAACAGTCGCAGACTAAATTATAAAGTTTAACCAATGTTTTTAATTATTTTCTTAAATATTTTAATTTTTATCATTTAGTCTGTTTTGGGTTCCTTTTTTAAAAAGGTAATATGGGATTCGAACCCTTCACATTTGAGATAAAATAGTCACAGACTAAATTATAAATTTTATCCAATGTTTATAATTTTTTTTTTTTAATATTTAAATTTTTATAATTTAGTTCGTTTTGATTTTTTTTTAAAACGCAATCTGAGATTGAAACCCCTCATATTTGAAAGAAAACAGTCACTAACTAAATTATAAAGTTATAATCATAAGATTATAATGTATATGAGATATTTTGTTTATATAAGGTTATTAAATGTGTTTGTATAAAACTACAAATAAAACATTGCGGCTCAAATGATTAAATCGTGATTGTTTTGTCTCTAAGGCGAGGGGTTCGAATCCCAGATTTGCGTTTAAAAAAAAAAAACAAAGCGATGTGCCTCAAATGGCTCAGTCAACTCAAAGTTTATGATTTAAATGAAAGTCAACTGAAAGTTTATGTTTAAATTTAAAAAGACGATAGTTTAACGGAATCTGTTAACGTTGACTTAACTCCGTTAATTTGGTCCGTCAGTTGATTTAACGACGTGCCTCTTATGGCTTAGTCAACGCAAAATTTGTGATTAAAACGGAAATCAACTTAAAGTTCAAAGTAATGTTTTTATGACTATTTTCCCAATTATTAATCTTTAAATTAGACTATTTATTTAAAATTTACACCCTCGTTTTTAAAGCTTTCTAACTAATATTATAGATAAAACATATACTCAAATATCTAAAATACTTAAACTAAGAATTTCCGTATACTTTTTTACGTGTTTGCTATATATATATATTGTTTTATGATTTTTTCTAATTTAAATTTTGGAGGCGGAATGATGTTTTGAACAAATTCGACTATGGCTCTGTTCGGAGAAGAGACGCAGCGATTGTCTCTGCGATTAATTAACACGATGGTGACGACGACAGTCAACAAAGCAAAACGACGACGGCAGAGGTAAAACGATGATGACGGAGGTGTTAATCTCTCGAGAGAAAAGTGTCGTTGGGGAAAGAGCGGAGTCGCTAGAATTTTAAGCGACTCTTTTTCACAGTAGCGGCTACTCTTTTCACAGTAACAACGACTTTTTTTTAAAGTACCAGTGATTCTTTGAACAGTTACGACTCTGTTTTTGTCTTTTTTTTTTTGTCGCAGTCGCTTATCGAACGACTAAAAAAACAGGGCCTATATACTGGTGCAAGCTCATCTACTCTCGAATTTCACTAATTTTAAAGACTTCAGTAGCTTTGACCAAAACTTTGCACAAAAGATTTAAGCATTTGTTGATTAAATATATCACCAGAATTAAAGAAAATTACATAAACCCTAACTAAAAATTACAATTTAAATGTGGACAATTTAATACTTTTAGAATGAATATATATACATGGAAGTGATTTTGGGTTCATATTACAAGGGATGAAAACGCGCACACACAATTTGTGATGTAGTGGTCAACGAAAAATCCTACGAAATATCGAGCATAATAAACCAGCTGTCAAACGTAAAATTATCATTGATAACCAATAGTCAACTAAAATACTAGGGACCCACTAACAAAAGTAGTCGAGGCGTTACATTCTCTCCACCATTAAGAAGTGGACATAACATACACTAAGAGTGTGACAATTGCTTTGACAAGACTGTCGGAGTTATGTGTTAAAAACTAAAATAGTCGACCAATTGTTTTTGTTGGCTACTGACATAATGACCAAGTCCCAAGAAGTAGAAGACGTGGACCAATGGAGTTACAACAATCTTTCTTTATGACGATAGTCTCTTATCTATCTTTTCCAAAAATGATGCCCCCTCTCCTTTTTGTTTAAAGGCTCCTATTGCTTTTTATCTCTTAAGTAACTTTGCTTTATATAACTAGACACTTTCAGTTTATTTTGGGCCAAAGTCTTCACCTCTTACTATTTATGTATTAGATAAGCATGGATGTTTACGAGCATAAGGTTCTCGTAACCTTCTTGTATGGCTGATATTTTCTTCTAATGTTTCTTGAAAATTATAACTCATTTGGTATCACAAATAAAAGATCATTATTAGAAAATAGAATAACAAAAAAAAGAGTATCGGTTGAATGCACACTAGTTAAAAAGGTATTTTAATACGTATATACTATACTTGGTAGTCTATACGTAAAGTATAAAACATAACACTTCATTTCATGGAGAATAATAGTACATCACACACCATATAAGTAGTACACACTCATTTACCTCCCCCTCTCATTTATTTATTACATATTAAATTACTATGGTCATCAACACCGTTCATTATACCCGAATCATAAAATGGTTATTATAAAATACTATAGATGCATAAATCTCATCAGAGTATGCAATATCAATCGGTTATAAGGGACGAAGAAGCCATCTAAGTTCTTCTTCCTCCGCAGCCACTCTCCCTCTGACAATTGAAGAAAACCGCAGCCACGGGAAGGCCGAGATTGTAGATCTCAGCAAACTCACGAGTGTTGAAGTTCTGACGCCACCCTGGTGCATACACTGTTTGCCTCCCAAGCTGTCGAAACAATATCATCACGACACGGTGAATTCCCGCAGAGGGACTTGGATTTTCGTAACACACAATCTCATTGCCTGAAAGAAAGAAAAAATCATCAAAAACATTAGAATTTTTCACCTAGTAATTAATGAATTAAGTTTTTCTTGTTACATGTATATAACTCTTTCTTATTTTCTACTGCCTAGCGACTCTATATAAATTGTAAAACTCACCAAAGGTTGTTCCAGTTGTAGCAGGGATATCAGTCACCAACCTGTAATGAGAGTATCCAAACACATTTATATGCCATTGCACCGCCACATAATTAAAACAAAACTTGAGGTTAATATAAAATAGAGTCTTCGATAGTTTCATTTGGTGCATGCAGATATAAAAAGTGAGACTACGAAACGAGATGTGATTTGACCCAAAAATGAAGAGAGATGTGTAGTGTGGTAGCTGTGATATATAACAGGAAACCTAGTGCTGCTCACCTAAAGTCACAAAGACACGTCATCATGCTATTTCAAGGCATGTTCCGTACAACCACCAGTGTAAAGTGGAATACCAAATCTTAGTACAAGTCATGCCTTGTATATACTTTAGTAGAATCTATGTGTGGTTCAGTAAAATACACACGCCACACAACACACAGATAGATAGATATACATATATATATATATATATATATATATATTACTCTGAAGCTCTATTATTTAAAATCTACAAAATGTTCCTCTATTGATATTGATTTTATATGTGTTGGGTTGAGTGCATAAATATCTATGTTTGAGATTATAACTTAAAAAGTGAATGAAAGAGGTGTATTAGTGCACAAACCAGTGGAGATATTCTCGGAGGTGAGGGTTGCTAGGACTTGGAACATCTGGATCCACCATGACCTTCATTAAACAAATAAGAAGAAGAATACTAAGAGATAAGATTTTTCATTTTCAAAGCGATCAATAAAGCGATGGCAAAAAAATAAATAAGCGATCATAAAGCAAAAGCTTTTTTTTTTTTAAGTTTGAGGAATTAGATAGCACAAGAAAGAAAAAAAAAATAGAAAAAGGTAGTAACTAAAATGACTATATATAGTAGCTTTTTGTAATATATATGTATATATATTGTGTTCGTTTTGCTTGAATATCCTTATTCAAACTGTCATCAAAATATTCCACAACAAGATTTATCAATATATATTTGTTTAAAAGAACATAAATCTTGTTTATTATATATTTTGCATATTCGAACCCCAGATATTTTTGCCTTTTAAAAAGTATCTCATAATTTTTAAAGAAAAAAAAAAGCCACACGAATACATATTAAAATTATTGGGAAGAACAACGTAAAATCCCAAGATTCTTACCCAAAATAGAAAACAATTATGCAAGAAGTTGGTTGGGAAAAACATCTGGGATTTAAATAACTAAAAATCCATTTAAATGGAGAATTTTGGTAGACAACAAATTTATCTGTGTTTAATTTAGAATTGGATGAAATATTTAATGGGTCCATCTTCATAGCAAATATGGAAAAAAATGTACTCTTTGAAAAAATATTGGGGGGCTTTAACTAAGGTCTCTCCGCATGCATGCCCAAGATATATTTTCAATTTAACCCAAGAAAAAAAAAAATCAAAAAGAAGATTTATGAAGCACTGTAGAAATTGAATAAGAAAGGAAATAAAAGAGAGTTTTAAGTGTAAGAACCAAAGTGTAGAAGTTCCTGAGATCTTCTCCACCAATCTCAACTCTTGGCTTATTCTGAACTTGAGAAGGCCTTAGATCCAAGCCATTAGTCACCTCTCTTTGGCCATAAGTAACCCTTAGAGAGATCGATCTCGTGAATGGATCAAGAACGTCTCCAACAACTCTGCTTACTATAAGAGGGTCTCTCACGTTTATAGACATCTTTAATCTAAAACAAACAGGTGTGCTCTCTGCCTATTTCTGTTTTACTTGTTTTTGTTTCTGCTTCTTCGTATCATAAGGCAGGAACCCTCTACATATATTTATACTGTTTCAGGATTTGCATTAAGTCGGGTCGGTGAACTCATCACCACAATCTTTTTCTTGTCTAGTGATGTACTAGAATATAAAACCGATTCTACGTACATCACACATTGTCGCATTATTTCATATTTCTTTCTTTTTATTTCTATTTGTGGTATTCCAAACCCACCACTCTGGTAGACTGATTATATTCCAAATTATATCTCCCACTTGGCAGCCAATAATATTTGATTTATTTCCTTTAACCAGATACCTCTCTCAGCAATACGCTATTTACTTTTTATGCAAAGTTATTATTTATTAAACTATATTAGCATCCGACTAGATAAAATTCAGAAAAGAAGAAAAATAGGCTATCATGACGTCACCTTCAAAAATAATATTTGCAGCGTAACTTGTCATTTTGGAAGCTACTATCCAATGGTAAAAAATAAAAAGAGAAGTTTGTTTGCAAAATTGAAAGCGAGATCAACATATAAAAACGTAATCGAGAAACGAAATAGAAATCAAATATTTTTTTCGATGAGGGTCAGTCAGATCAAATAAGTCCATGGGACTCGAGTATTGCCACCCTTTTTTCTTATCGTTTGTGTCAGTTGTTCAACAAAGAAGTCTCTAAACGTATAGAAGTGGAGACGTTCGTAGTTACCAATAGTTTACCTTTTGTCTTTGTAATGATTGTGAGTTAGATGGGTTGATTTTTATACTGTTAGCAAAAGCTATAAACGAACAGAAGTTTTAAGCATGAGTATGTAAAAACTCTTAAGGAGTGAAAGTTTCATTTTTGTGAGTATTATGGAACTCCTTAGAGTGTATAGGCCTTGTTCCGGGATTACTGATCACAAATTGTCTCAGTTCAGTCTTGCCTAAATGTGATAAATTAGATAGAAACAAATATATGTGAATTTGATGATTGCATATATAGTCAAATCTATTATTTAATATTTTTTTGAGGCCATATTCCAAAAATGTGAGTATTATAATTGAGATAATAACTCGTATCTTGAAACAAGTATATCATATGTGTCTCCTTGCAAAAGTAGCATGTAATATATATATATATATATATATATATATATATATATATATATTTTTTGAAATATAAAAAAAAAGTATGGTTAATTATTAAACTACTTTTGAAATTTTGACATTAATTTGTTTGTTAAAATATCAGCCATCCATTTGCACGCATTTACACGTTGGTATACATAATTATGCGTCTATAAACATACTTGCTGATTCTGGAGTCTCTTTTTCGACATTGCATCAATATAAATTAGATATAACTTCAAAGATGAAATTTATAATCATATCCTAACAACTGAGGAAGTAATTCTCGTTATTTTTCAACTTGTGAATTATATTAACTGATCGATTCGGTTGTTCATACCTGAAAGTGAAGGAATCATTTAATGACAAATTTGTGTCTTCCTTTTTTTTTGACAACTATTGAACTATTAGAACTGTCAATCAATGCATGTATCTTTTTACAAATAAAAATCATTCAATGCATTTTAATGTACATAAGAAATAAAAGAAATGTGATGTAGAAAAAATGTATGTAAGTCGTAGTCGCACAAGATTAATTGTTCGCTACCATGAGATGGATGGATTGTCCGCCACTTGTGTTTCATTTATCTCAACCTTTAATAACTAGTTGAATCAAACCTTTAATTTTTGATTCATTCTGTAATGCTTTTCAAAAGACTTACGTTATTTTCTTTTTTTAAACCTCAACTAGATGTTTTCTTATCTAGACATTTTACTTATCTTTTTTTTTCCGTCTGAATATATTAAAATTATCGAGGATACAAGTTCAGAATACAATATTCGGCGGAAAAACAAAATATTCCCAGAAACTTAACCCAAACAAGGGAAACAAAGCCTTAAATTACAGGGAAACTATCAAAGATGAGGGTTAAAAGATAGGTAAAATGTATAACAACTAAAGTAATAAGCGTTAAAAACGCCACGCAACAATACTGAAAATTCTTCCAACAAGCAACCGTCTAATACTTCCAAAGAACAGATTGGCGCTAAAGAGAGGTTACTAACAGGAGCCTCGAAACAAACCCAAAATTAGATTGCCTTCAGACAAACTGAAGGTCCGAAAAGGCAACTAAACCGAGCTCACACAACCACCTCCACAACAGAAACATAGACGGAATCGCAAGAAGATCAGAACACATAACCTAACTATCACGACGCTTTGGTACCAATGAAAACGAGAAGACGAACGATCTAGGAGAAACCTTGAGATCCGAGAGGGGAAACGCTAAAGAGGAACACTCATCCTTACACACGGACCTTCGTAGACCCAGCCAAAGCCACCTACAGACTAAGAACTGGTTACGCCATGCAAGAGAAGGACAAGAGATCGAACCCACCACAACGTCCAAAACCCAAACCTGAAACCAAAGCAAGGTCCCAAGAAAGAGCCAATAGATGCCATCATAGGAGGCTACCATCCGAATGAAGAACCAACAAAACGAAACCTTTTCACCAACTCACCACAATGAAAACCAAGAACATGAGAGAGAGATAAGCAGAGGTAGGAGTTAGACAAGCCTACCCAAAAGCTGAAACCTGAGCTTCTAACCACAAGAAGGCGAAAAAACAACAAACCCCTAGAAGTCACTCAACAACACTTACAGAGGAAGAACCGTTAGATAAGAGAAACAACCTGAGGATGAATATGGTGAATCCGACGCACCGAAATATAGGGCTTTGAAACCAAGTCATGGTTTCCAAACGCTGGCTAATACACTGCCTCAAACGAAACAGCACCACTGCAAAGCCAACATAAGATCCCAAGACCAAAAATTTTAGATCCACCTCAAAAACAGCAGGAACAAATGACACACCATCATCAACTCCTAATCCAACTAGAACAAAGCCGATGACCCATATTAACATACCCAAAATCCAGACCGGAAAGCTTATACCTCCAAAGCAAGACCGGAGAAACGTGACGGAGCCACCGGGGAACAGATCCATCTACGCACATCACCAATCCGCCACCAATCCTCCGAGATAGTCACCACGCCGGAAAAGAACCACCATCACCAAGAGAAAAGGCAAGGGGAGGAGACGACGAAGCTTGGAATTGTGAAAACTAACAACAAAGGAAAGAAGAAACTGAATTAGAAAGGAACTGGACTGACGACGATGCTATGGAAGCCATCGATCGCCGGGCATCGGAGAAGATGCTAGGGTTTGGCAACTAGGGCGACAGGAGCTTAATGTTAACACACCTTTACTTATCTTTTCTTTATCTTGATTGATATTCTTTTTCTTGATTGATAACTGAATAGTTACTAATTAAAAAAATAAACTAAATAGATTTTAACAAGATAAATATAAAATATTGAAAAGCTAATTTAGAAAAATTAATAGTCTTTTATAATTTTTTTTTCACATAACTTTTAATTCATATTGAAATCAAACAAATCGATACAAGAACCGATTTAGCTGTGCTAGTCAGCATCAAAATTATTAAAGCGTGAAATAAAAGAAACAACAAAAGAAGAAAAAGAGAGAAGCTCTCTTATATCTTCAAGAATTCTGATGATGTCATTATGTGAATTTCCTGAGTTGAGAAGCTGGACCAAAGTTAGAGAGTCCGAATAGAGTAGAATATCGTCAAACCGCTGCTCCTTAAGCACTGTTAGAGCTTCCAACATAACCAAAGTTTCGGCTATTAGGGTTGACGATACAAAATATCTGATAGTGTTTTCTGAGATCTCCTCCCTCGATGAACTATCCCTTATTATCCATGTCAAACCACAGGTCCTTGTGGTGGAGTCCCATGCAGCATCAACGAAGCAAACAACTTGCTTCAATCTCGGATCAATCACGTCTTGAGTTTACCATTGAGTCGTATGCTTCATATTGTCTTGTGCCGATTTCCATAATTTTGTATCCACCAACGATTTCAAAAGCATCTCTGAAGCTTGAAAGATTTTCTGTTCGAATACAAGTTGATTCCTTGGCGTCTATAGATTCTAACATATCTAAGGGAACAAAGGAATAGGCAAACATGTAGGAGGAAGATTTACACAAGTCATGGACGCTGAAATTAATCCCAGTGTGGTGTAATCCGTGATGACCAGAGGGTTCTTAAAGGGAGCATTGTCCCATACGTCCCTTGCAAAGAAAAAATCTCTGAAGACGTGTAGCACTGACTCAGGTTCTCCATGACTCATTCATGGAAGTTGTTGTTAACATCCCATAACCAGATCATGATGAGTAGAGACCATTTTTAACAGGAAGCCAAGCAATTGATTCACGATTTCTTGAGGCTCTCGTAGGAAGTAAACGAATTGCCTCCTCATATTGAAGAATAATGGAGCGTATTTTCTCCCAATCCAACTGATTTGAACTTGCCACTTTAAGGTCAGCAACATATAAATCCTTAGCCAGTAGAGGCAGCAGACCAATTAGGGTTTCCGGAGTGGAAGTTGATAGCCACGAATATTGCCATACCTTCACCTTTAAGCCGTTGCCTATCCGCCAACCCAGTCCTAACTTTAAGACTTCACGACCAGGTAGGATGCTTCGGCACCCATGAGAGATGTTAGAAGGAGTTCTAGTCTCCATAAAGGTGGATTGATTACAATACTTTTCTAAGAGAACTTTGGTAAGTAGAGAATTTGGTGCTAGTAATAAACTCCATCCAAGTTTTGCCAAAAAAAACATCATTAAAGGCCTCAAAATCTCAAAATCCTAAACCTCCAGCATTTGTAGGATATGTCATTTTCTCCCATGAGATCCAACTTATTTTAACATCATGTTTGTTATCCCACCAGAACCGAGTAAGAAGAGATTGTAGTTGCTTACAAATCAAAATTGGCAACTTCAAACAAGACATAGAATGACTTGGCATAGCCGAGAGAATAGCCTTCAACAGCACCTGTTTCCCAGCTTGAGAAAAGAATTTAGAAATCTTAGGAGATTTCCTATAACCCAATATTCTATTAATTGTTTTTATCTTTATTTATTTGCATTATTAAAAAGAAAAAGAAAAATCTTCTTATACTATCTAGGTTTTAATTATCATAATCCATAGTGTACTCATTTGGGTTTTTGTGGATTCGATCTCTAAGTACTACATCAGTGTTATCGTACACTTGCAGTATTTATCTGAGGTAAAACTTACACTCAATAAGTTTTTGGTGCCGTTTCCTGGGACCATTAACGAGTGCCTTTGGATTTGTAGTTAAAATTTTGTTCAAGATTTTATTTTCTTGTTTGTTTTGAATTTATTTGCTACTAACTTTTCTTGTTTCTTGTTTCATAAAAGAAAAACAAACACATGGTGACATTTGGAGTCTCATGTTTTGGGCATTGGAATGCTTTGAAATCAGATGCTAAACACAGAAGATGCGAATTCAAGGAAGGCCAACGGATTGGTTCTGAAGACCTCGTTAACCGATCGATTGTTGGCCAGCACCGATCAGGTTGACGCCCATGTACGCTTTCAAAATTTGATTTAATCGGCTCAATTCACTCGAATTGAACCAGATTAAACCGGTTGCACACACTAACTTGACTTCATCTCCTTCTTCCTCACAACACTTCCAACACTTTCACAAACTCACAAAAATTTTAGTATCTCATAACTCTCTCAATTGTGAACCATTTTCAACAAATTTTGGGTGCTTTCCACTCGATTTTTCTAGTCCTATTCGTTTTCCCTAGTCCTTGGTCCGTATCATGAATAACCATGGAGGAATTTGAGACGTCGATTTCTTGCATGTTTAGCTTGGTTATTGGGTAGGAATTGATGCGTAGTAAGTTTTAAAACAGATTATGTGGTTAGATTTGGTTGGTTTTGGATTTTTGAGTGAAAATTTGGAATTTTTGAAATTGGAGAATAGTTATTTCAAGTTTTTTGGACTTGAAATAGAATTAGAATGATTAATCATGAATTATTATTAATTTTAGAACAAGACAAATTTTGGTTGATGATTAATTTCAATTTATTTGGATTAATTGAATTTTTGCATAATTTTGTTTAAATTGAAATTTTTGCATATGAATTGATTTTGATAAATTTTGGGCATTTTTGGAGTTTTAATATTTGTTTAGAATTACTACTATTTAGTAATTTACAGAAATTTTCTTTGAGATACTTTTCTGTTTCTAAAAGTTTTATATAAAATTCTTGAAATCCCGAAAAGAAGTCATGGTTTCCTTTGATTTTTCAAATATGATTCCAAAAACCCTAGGAGAGCTAGCGACAAGCTAGGGCCTCACGACCAAAGAGTATGGATGCTCATCATAGAGAGATGAGCTATTATGACATTGCCAGCAGGGCACGAATGGAGATTTGCACACTCCATCCTATGTGATTCCTTCATGATGGAATCTTAGAGGAGTTGGATCTCAGGGACGAGGCCTACATGATGCTAGAGACTATAGAGTTTGGTAACTTCAATACCAAATTCTGCGATCTCTACGAAAGACTGGTACGAGATTTCTGGCTTCAGTAAAGGTACACTGCCCTACATGCCTTGAGATGGCCTCATGGGGATGGATTAGCTTTTTCATTAGAGGACATCATCATAAGCTTTCCATACACCAACTCTGCGATATCTTTGGGTTCCTGAGGCGCACAGAGACACGTGCTGTCATCATCTCTGATCCTAACGAGTTTTGGGCTATCATCGGTTCGTATACTTACGTTTTTGGGGTTTGGAAGCATGTTCACATTGGGAGCCATGTGTTGCGGGTGGTTGCTAAGTTCATCAACAATACCATCTTTAGCAGACATGAGGTTAGGACTCTCAAGACTTCTGAGTTTTGGATGCTAAGGGAGTATGTTCGAGTCTACAATGAGAGTCCTGAGGATGACGGGTATGGAGAGCCACATGAGGTGGATTTTGGGGCACTTCTAGAAGCAGAGTTTGATATGTTGTGTTTTTGACGTCTTTCATCTCAAGTTTTAGCGTCTTTTCTGAGTCTATTATGTCTTTGTAGCGTCTTTTAGTGTCTTTTTGGTTGAGTCTCTAGTTTTTGCATATTACGGGACATTACGCGGGAATATGACATTTTTACATATTTTTTGGGACGATTGCGAGACAAAGCAAGCATGAACAAGAAGAGATCGATTGATCCACACGTGGATCGATTGATCCAAGTGGTCGGATGAAAGAAGAGAGACCGATTGATCGATCCACTCAAGGATCGATCGGTCCAAGCAGCCGGATGAAGGAAAAACCAAGGGATCGATCGATCCACAAGTGGATTGATCGATCAGATGCGCTGGAACCGTACCGACGGGACGATACCAATGAGAACATCCGTCGCAAATAACTGACAGGTATACTGACGGGCGTTACCGATAAGAAAACCGATAGAATGTAAACGACGGGTATACCGACGAGACATAACCGATGGTTTAATCAACGGGAAAACGATGAACAAACCGACGGACGGATTAAAAAATTAATTAAAATTTTTTTTTCTGATTTTAAATTAATTTTATTATTAATAAAATTTGAATAATAAAATTATTTAAATAATAAGAAATATAATAAATCAGAAATTGAAAGTAAATAATATTCAAAAACATAAAAACCAAATATAAATATTCAAATTCAAAAGAAATTAAACTGAAAACAGAAAAGAAAAACCTAATATTCTACGGGTTCGTCGGGTCTCTTGGGTAGGCACGTCTCATCTCGGCCATAAAGCGGTCCATCTCCTCAAGCTTCCTCTTTGTTTCCCTCCGCTCTTCTTCCATCTCTTCGGCTCTTCTCCGGTTTTGGACCCTTTCCTCTTCCATTTGTTGCTACAAAACCGCTATACGAGCTTTTTTCTCCTTGAGCTCCTCCGCGAGCGAAGGATCAATGTATGATTGAGAAGACAATGATGACCGACCAAAGGATTTAACTCTTTGGGTTAGATTTCCTAACCCAAAAACAAGACCCTTGGTCTTCGGAGTTTCCTACAATTTAAAACAAAAATTAGTAATTAAGAAATAAGAAATAAATCATAAAATAAATTTAAATAAACGATTTACCTCATAAAAGATTTAGTTGATCACATCCGGAGGGAGATCATTAGTAATTGATCCTTGAGACATCGCGGTTTCCTCAATTCTCTTCGACGAACTCCCGAAAACATCTTTCGCCACACCATCCTGAATTTCGTTAGTTTGTCAGTTGGTATGTGTATACTCCATCAATTTTAAATTGTGATGATGCACACCATCCCGAACAAACTAAATAATACACAAACACCATTAGTTAATAAATATTAGTTAGAGAAAACATTGAAAACAAATTTAAAAAACTTACAAGTTCTTGCTCGCGGGACTTGTAATTCTTTGCACCCGAGTTGTGAGTTGCAATTCCTTTCCCGCTTCTGTTGCTCAACTGGTTCTCGGAGTTCTTCTTTGACAGTGCTTTTGTATCCTCCCGCTCCCAGTAAATCTTAAGGCCATCGAAGACTCTCGGGTCCATGTACTTCAGCGTCTTCCCTTTCGCCCAACGTTGCTTCCACTCGTTGATTGTCCTCTTATATTTTTCCTTCGCGAGAGAATTGAACTCTTTACTCACCTCGTAAGTGTGCTCGGGAGCCCATGTAAAATCTTGCTTCAAATAAGAAAAACAATTGTTAATATAATTACATTATTGAAAAAATTCAAAAATCTAAAAAGTAAAAAACTTATAGCAAATTGTCTGAACCATAATTCTTTATCAGAATCTAGCATGGCCGAGTATTTTGGATATGGCTCCTGCAAAAGTCCTTGCATCATGCGCAAGATCGACTTCGTGATGCCGTTAGCCATATATCCAAACCTAAAAACAAATATTTAAAAACATTAGTTAACGTTTACAAAACAAAAACCATAAAAGACTTCTAAATTATTAAAATACTTACCATGTCGAACCCTCGCTAAGGTTGGGATCGAATCGAGGCATATGGGTTCGACCCGGTTGCGATAAGAGTTCCTCGATGCTCATTTCCATCAGTCCAACAGACGTCTGGGACTCTGGGACATTAGAAGCAGTAGGAGTCGCCGAGGGGGAACCACACTACAAGAAAACAGGCGTTTTGCGAAAGAAATTTGCGACAGAAATTTGCGACGGAAATATTCCGTCGCAAAAACGCGGCGGCATTGCGATGAAATTGCAAGGAAACTGGTTTCCGTCGCAAAGTCCTCGCAAATTTGCGAGGAATATATCCCTCCCTAATTGCGAGTAACTTGCGACGAAATAGCCTCCTATTTGCGATGAAGTTGCGACGAAAACTTAAAATCGCAAATTTGCGAGGGAATTGCGAAGACTTTGCACGGGTAAATTGTTTCCGTCGCAATTTCCTCGCAAATTAGCGACAGATTTGCGCCTTTATTGCATGGTTAGTTAAAATGGGTAGAAAAATAGGTGAAACACGTTTTAAATGTTGTACCTAATTATTGCGAGGGCAGGTTTCGTCGTAAATACGTCGCAAATTTGACGCAATTCCATAGCAACTCTCTAGCAAAATTTTACAAAAAAAACTATAAATACCGTAACGTGAGATCTCTCATTTCACAACAAAAAAAAACTAGCTTACAAAAAAAAACCGGGAAAATACTTAAAAAAAAAAAAAATCGAGATATTGTTTTGTGAGAGCTAAGGAAGAATGGCGTCGCAGAATGAAGCATATGCATTACGAAGTTGGATGTTTAATCAAAAAGATCCAGAGACAAGAGAAGTGACGAAAGAGTATCGTGTCGGGTTGCGAGCATTCATCCACCAGGCCACTAACAACCCATATGCGAAGGGTGACGGTAACATATTCTGTCCATGTAAAACTTGCAAGAACACTCAATATTTGGATATTGATATTGTGAAGAGGCATCTATATAATAGAGGATTTGTGCCGAACTATTATATCTGGTTTTCACATGGGGAGGGTTATAGTCTTGGTGCCGGAAGTAGTAGTACGGGTGATGGTGTTGATCAACCGAATTATAATGATAATTATAATTATGGTCAAAATATGATTGAAGATTATGAAAGGGATCAACAGGGAAATAGGTTTTATGATATGGTTACTGATGCATTTCATGAATCTATTCCTGCATTTGCTGATGATACTAGGGAAGAACCCAATGTTGAAGCACAACATTTTTATGATATGTTAGACGCTGCAGATCAACCTATCTATGAGGGATGTAGAGAGGGGTTATCTAAACTTTCATTGGCATCTAGGATGATGACAATTAAAAGTGATAATAACCTAACTGAAAATTGCATGATCGCATGGGCTGAGCTTTTTAAAAGAGTTTTGCCAGAAAGATAATATTTCTACAGGGAGTTACTATGAAATACATAAAGTTGCTAGTTTGGGGCTACCTTCGGAAATTATCGATGTTTGCATTGACAATTGCATGATTTCTGGAAAGACGATGATAAGCTACAGGAATGTCGATTTTGTGGGAAGCCAAAATATCAACCAACTACCGGAAGGAGCCGGTCCCATACCAACGTATGTGGTACTTGCCATCACTGATTAGATTGAAACGGTTATACCAATCGAAAGACATCAGCGCAATGAGATGGCATGCAGAACATACAAACGAATGATGGGGAGATTACGCATCCGTCAGATGCAAAGGCGTGGAAAACACTTTCAGACCGTACATTCTGACTTTGCTAACAAGAGTAGGAATGTCTATCTTGGCTTATGCACTGATGGATTTAGTCCATTTGGTTTGTCTGGGAGACAAATATCTTTATGGCATTGATATTGACGCCATACAATCTGCCACCAGAAATGTGCATGCAAAGGGAAGTCTTGTTTATGAGTATTCTGGTACCGGGTCCTAAGCATCCAAAACGATCCCTTGATGTATTTCTGCAACCCTTGATTCATGAGTTGAAACAATTATGGTATACAGGTGTACACACATTTGATTATTCACAGGAACGGAATTTTACAATGCGTCATGCTATTGTGGACCATTAGTGACTTCCCAGCGTATGGGATGTTATTCGGATGGACCACGCACGGAAGTTATCTTGTCCATATTGCATGGATCGATCAGATGCCTTTCAACTGAAGCATGGAAAGAGTTTGTCTGGTTTGATGTCATCGTCGCTTTTTTCCCTTGCATCATCCGTATCGGAAGAACCAGAAGTTGTTTCAAAAAGAACAAGGTTGTGCGTATTCCTCCCCCAGTTTATATGTCAGGGAATGATTTGTTGAGCAGATTGATTATTATGTTGCTCAGGAAACATGTAAGCGTGGGGGAAATTGGCACACTACAGCGAACATTGCCTGACAGATATGGGAGTTCTCACAATTGGCACAAAATGAGTATCTTTTGGAACTTCCATATTAGAAAGATCACCTATTACGGCACAACCTTGATGTGATGCACATCGAGAAATTTTTTTTGATAACATCATGAATACGATTTTGAATGTGCAAGGAACGGGAAAGAGTAAAGACAACCTCAAATCAAGTTGGATTGGCCGAAATCTGCTCAAGAAGCGATTACATATTACAAGAGATGGTAAATTACCGATCCGATCTTTCGATTGTCTGGGGATTCGAAACAGACGTTGGTTAACTGGATTGCTTCAGAAGTGAAGTTTCCAGATGGTTATGTGTCCATATTCTCAAGATGTATGAACAAGGCAAAAAACTTGCCGTATGAAGAGCCACGATTGCCATGTTTTCATGCAACGACTATTACCCTTTGCATTGGCTGAGCTCTTACCGACAAACCGTCCACGAACAATTCGCTGGTACATATTAATTATTTACATTATTATTGAAATAGTTTTGTCATTTTATTACAGTATTTCAGTGGTATGATTATAATAACTAAACGTGTAGCATTGGAGCATTTTTCAGGGATCTATGCACACGAACACTTATGATGAGACTGATGATGAAGAAGACACTGATCATAGTGACTACTCCAATGAATCTGAAAAAGAATCTGATTAATTTTTTCATGTTTTTAAGCAATTTTGATTTTAAATAAATTTTTTTTAATCAAATTTTACCAATTTGCGAGGGATTTGCGATGAACTAGCGTAAATCGTCGCAATTCCCTCGCAAAACTGCGATGGAAGCGTCTAATCCACGCAAGTTCCTCGCAAATTTGCGAGATTGCCGATGGAAGCGCCTAATTCCACGCAAATTCCTCGCAATTTGCTAGGGAATTGCTTGAATTAATTTGAAAATTTATTTAAAAATAGCTTTGTGTCTAAGATGTATTGGAGATTTTATCCCAGAGATTACAATGTACAAGGCACAAAGCCCTTCTACCACCTGACATTTCTATCATATAAGGAAAGAAGTCAAACTTACAAAAAATGAAGTCCAACAGTGGATAACTCAAACCAAAAAAGACCAAACTAACTAGGGAAATCCTCATCTCACTAACAAAGATGCTATTAAGCCAAAACGGTCCCATTTGAACATAAGAATGACATCGATTCGCCTTAGTGACACTTTGTGCGATGAGATACGGACCTTATTAGTGGCTCTCACTTCCAACTCCACTCTCCACAAGGCAAAGGGAGCTAAAGCATTACTCATATCTGATAATTAGACTTGTAAGAAGGCCAAGCACTCGGTCTATTCACTGCCTTCACCAGAAAGCTATTTTTTTAATCAAATTTTACAAAATTTGCGACGGAGTTGCAAGGGAACCGTCTTGTTCAACGCAATTCCGTCGCAATATTGCGAGAGACTTGCGAGGGAACACATAATATTAGACGCAATTCCCTCCAAAATACTCTCGCACGTCCGTCGCAAAATTTCGAGGGAATTGCGGCTTCGGTTCTTAAATTGGTTTAACCGCCAAACCAAAACATTAAGAATTTTTTTCAATCTTTTGAAATATTTCGATTTGCGATGGAATTGCGATGTCAGATAAGTTTCCTCGCAAATCCATCGCAAATTGGTAATTCGAAACCCTAATTTGCGAGGATTTGCGACGGAATTGCGATGGATCGGAAAAAACAGAATAAAGTCGCGATCTTCTTCTTCCTTTTCTTTTCTTCTCTTTCTTCTTCTCCTCCCCGATCGCCGCCGATCTCCCTCTCCTCCTCTCCAGCCGACGAGCCGCTGCGGATCTCCTCTCTCCTCCTCTCCAGTCGCCGATCTCTCCTCTCTCCTTCTCCAGCCGACCGAATCTGCAAACAAAACCAAGGTAATTAGATTTTTGAGTTTGATTTAGTTAGATTAGTTTATGATATTTGAGTTTATTTTTTTGATTTTTGAGTTTGATTTTGTTAGATTAGTTTAGTTTGATATTTGAGTTTGATTTTGTTAGATTAGTTTTGTTAGATTAGTTTAGTTTATTTGTTAGATTAGTTTGATTTTTGAGTTTGAGTTTGTTATAATAATTTTTTAGATTAGTTTGTTAGATTTAGGTTAGGTTTTGTAATTAGTTAGTTTTGTTTTTAGAATTAGGTTTTGTTAGTTTTAGATTTAGATTTGTTAGCCTTAGATTTTAAGATTTAAATTTGTTTGATTTAAATAGTTTGTAGAATTTAGAAATTTATTAGATTTTCGGTTAAATTAATTTTATAATTAATTTTTTAGAATAGTTTTGTTAGATTTATGTTAGGTTTTGTAATTTAGTTAGTTTTGTTTTTAGAATTAGGTTTTGTTAGTTTTAGATTTAGATTTGTTAGATTTTAATTTGTTTGTTTTAGAATTAGTTTTGTTAGAATTTAGAAATTTATTAGATTTTAGGTTAAATTAATTTTAATATAATTAATTTTTTAATAATTTGAAATTGTAAATGGTAGTTTTATATTAAATGTTAGATTAGTTAGTTTTCTTTTAGTTAGTTTTCTTTTAGAATTATAAATTTTTAGTTTTTAGGTTTTGTAATTTTATAATTCATTTAGTAATTGATTTTTAAAATTATAAGTTTTAATATGATATCGTTGTAATTATTTACTAATTTTTTAAATTTTTGTTTCAGATGTCTGGAGTAATAACGAGTACTCTCGTTATCTCTCGAGGGGTGGCACGCCTCGGAAGAGTGACACGTCTCGGAGGAGTGCACGCCTGTTCCAGAAACTCTTCGGACGAGTTCACTCTCAGACGGGACGGACGACACGAACGACAACCCCGAGAGTCATTACTATTCACCGCCTCCACCCGCATTCTCAGATCCCCCACCGGTGGCACACTATGATAACGACAATGATGATCTTGTCGTTAAGGCGATCCTTGGGGCTGCCGGTCATGACGTTCTTCCCCGCCTTGATCCAAGACGTCCTGATAATACGTATTGGTAAGGTTTTTTTGTAATTTTATTAATTTAATTTTAAGTTTTTTAAAACAAATAAAGTCATATTATTTGTTTTTTATTATTTTACATTTCAGGTTTGATCAAGACGGATGCGTGGCCGCTTCGATCCAATCGATCTTTGAAAGAGATTTCAAAGAGCCTCATGCCAATTGGAGGCAAACACCGGACCATGTCAAAAGACGGTGGTTTCAAACTTTTGCTGTAAGTTTTTTAATATTTAAAATTAATTATTTTATAATTTATATCACTTATTGTTTGAATTTTTCATGATGAATTTTTTTTTATGTAGCAAACCTATCATCGGGAGTACAGTATTACGAGCAAGGTCCGAAAGGAGTTTGCGACGCGTTTGCGGGAAAGATTAGTACCGCATTTTGCTTCGAATTTGCGATGAAAAGTTTTGCGAAGAACAATGCGTTCACGCACTTTCGTCGCAATTTTGCGACGATATTGTGGGGTTATTTTTGCGACGATATAGCAACAATGTTTGTCTCTCAAAAATTTGCAAGGAATTTGCGACGAAAATTGATTTGCGAGACGGGATTTGCGACGGAATGGTGTGTCTCGCAAATCCATCGCGAATGGCCATTTGCGACAGAATTGCGAGGTATTCTTCCATCGCAAAATGCCTGTTTTCTTGTAGTGCCAACCGGGCGTGGTTGAGTCGAACAGCCCGACTGCGACTGACTCTGACGATAAATACCGTAATCCCTTAAATTACAAAACAAACATAAGTTAAAAGTTAAAGGCATTAATCTTATAAACCTAAGAAAACAAAAAAAATATATATGTATTTTTAGAACTTAAAATCTTTAATTCTATTTAAAATTTGGGAAATTTAGAAATGAATTCCATAAATTTGGGTATTTCAAAATTAGAACAACTTTTTAAAATCATTAAAAATCATAAATTTTTTTTTTTAAATCCAAATAATTAGAAAAAAAACATAAGTTAAAAATTAAACACATTAATCTTTTAAACTTAAGAAACTAAGTAAAAATATGTATTTTAAGAACTTAAATCTTAAATGCTTTTAAAAAATATGGGAATTTTAAAAGTTACTTCAATAAATATTACAAAATTTGAGAATTTTAGAAATTAATTCCATAAATTTGGAAATTTTTATATTTAAAATTTGAACAAATTTTTAATATCATTAAAAATCATAAAAGTATTTGTACAACTAAGAAATCTTATTAAACCTATTTATTTATTAAGAAATCTTGTTAAACCTATTTATTTTAATTAGTTAGATATTAGAATTTCTTAATTTCTAATAATTTCTTAATCCTCTAACAATTATTAAAACAAATTATGAAAAATCCTCAATATAATGTAACAATTTAAAATATACTCTAAACATTTCCAAAAAGTAATAACATTTTTTAGTAATTACTAAAAAATTTCTTATATAATAATCTAAAAATTTCAATGTTTACTTTTATTTTTTAACTATCATAAAATCAAAATTCAACATTTTCTAACACTTTCATACCATATCAAATCTACAATCTAACATTCTGTCAAATTGTAACAACAAAACCAATTCGAAAATCCTATAGCTCTACAACAAATATCTAAATATCCAATAGATCTATAAAAAATAAAAAAACAAGTATGAAATGAGAGATTAAAGAGAAAACTTACATTTGTTTTAGGTGATGGAGAGATTGAGCAAATGGATTGAGTTAAGAAGAAGATTAAACAAATCCGTCAAAAGATTTAGAGATTGAGAGAGATTGAGAGAAACCGTCGTGAGTGAATGAGGAAGAAGAGAGTTTTTGATGTTTATTCATCAAAAACCGATGGGTATGTCCATCGGTATCCGTCGGTGTCATTGAAATCGCTTAAGAAACTGCGTTTTCCAAATTTTTTGCGAAATTTTAAGCGGTGAAATCCAGTAATCCGTTGTTTTTTTCGTCAGGTTTTAAAATAATCCGATGGAAAAACCGATGTATTCAATAGAATATTGCATGCGATGTAATTGGTTAGTCAACAAATTGTTTTCGAAGAATACCGATGGACTTATGATTTTAGGGTCTATTTAGGGTATCTTTAGGGTTTAGGGTTACAGATTATGAATAACAAAGCTTTAACACTCTTACTATTGATATGAATACCTCTACCCACTCATATTAACAATGTATTACGATTTCATAATCAAAACACCATATCACATAAACTAATATCTAACTTATATATACTTTCATAACCTAACTTACTCATTTTTTACAAGTTTTGGATAACTTGAAATTTGATCATTTTGAAAATATTAATGGCTAAGTAATGTCAAAAATGCATAGTAAGACACAAATAACACATGATTTAGGAGTTTCGATTTAAAAAAGTTGGAAAAAACTAATACTCGTCGGGATGCCATCGGTTTAGTTCAGAAAACCGACAGAAAATCGACGGGTTGTCAATAAAAATTTCAAATTGTAGGGTCCTTGTAGGACCCATGTTTGAAAATCGATCGGTTCCGTCGGTATATCCGTCGGTTCTTTTTATTAACAGATTGTAAACCGACTGTTTTTTCATCGGTTAATTCAATTTATTGAACCACCATTGAAAAGAAGAGTTTCGTTGGTTCACCAGTCGGTTTTCTACAAAAACAGACGGATTAACCGACGGGATTTAGAGATTTATTTACTTAATCATTTGTTATTTTTTGTTGAATCTAAAATTCGTAACTTATGTTTTGAAATAACCAAAATGTTATCAATGTTAAAATACTGAAAATTTCATTTATTTACAATGATTTAGAAATTAAAAATACATTATAATATGTATAATACATTGTAAAACTTCAAATCACAAAACTAATCAGAGTCAGAAGAGTAATCAGAAAGAATTGAATCAGAATCATCGTCAAATTCATCATGACTCTCTTCAGATACGTCATCAACTCTATCATATGTGTAAGGAGTGAAATCAACCGCAAGGGTAACTTCAAGGGAATGCTCAACAGGGGCCATAAAACAAAATTTCGCTTGGTTGCAAAGGATCGTGATCAGGAACTCCATATAACCTTTCTCTAGGGTGTACATGCGTTACGGTAAGCCAAGGGTCTGCCGTGTTTGTGAACCGTGGATAGGAAATGTAGCATACCTGTATTAAATATCATTTTAATTGTTATTTAAAAATTAATGAAAAAAATAATGCAAAAAAACGTACCAAAATTCCTAATAAACGAGATCTTTATATATACCTGATCTGCTTGTGAACCAAAGATGAAAGGATCATACTTTAACAATCTTCGGCGAGAATTGACCGATGTAACTCTGAATTTCTTAAAACGAACACCACGACCAATAAATGGATTGTACCAATCGCAGAGAAACACAATGCATCTTAAGTTAACCATGCCGGGATAGCGAACTTCTAATATCTCTCTAAGAACACCATAATACACGACATCTCCGCTTTGAGATGAGATGCCGTAATCCACCGTTCGCCTCCTTGATTCCTCTTCTTGAATCCGAAATGTGTATCCCCTAGGGCAATATCTTGGATAAGACTTCACAGTGTTGTTAGGGCCGTTGACAAACTCGACTAACCATGTTGGAAATGATTGAACTTTGGATATCTCATCGGAAACATGTGGAAAAAATATTTTTTTTGAGAATAACATCATTTGTCTTTTTAATTTTATGGAAATATTTATAGTATTTAATTAATATAGCTTATAACACTTACGTAATATTTGAGCCAAGACACAAAATATCCTTGTTTTAGCACTTCGAGTTGTTCTTCACTGTAGTCTGAGTAATATGAGCATATTATCGCCATGTAAATCCTAAATCAAAATAGTTAAAAAAATGTTATAAATAAATTACTATTTAATAAATTTAAATCATAAAAATAATTATTACGTACCTTTCGTATTGTAGAATGTCCTCACAATTGTTGAGAATATACATATGTAAATGCGTAAACTCCTGCTCTGTTAATTTTCGAGACTTCTCTTTTCCACTTAAGCGGCCAATTTGTGTGAACAATTTAGGAACATACACAGGATAACTTGGTCGCTCTCCTCCATCATCATGTCGAGAAGCTCGACAACTCTTCGTTCGGACCTCATATGGAAAATAATATTCCGCAAAATTTGAAGCTTCTTCATTGATGCTCTGTGCCACAATTAACCCTTCAACTTTTTGCTTAAATTTTTGACTTTGTTTTTCAAATGATACATATACCGCTCAAAAGGATACATCCACCGATATTTAACTGGACCTCCTTATGTTGCTTCTTCCGGGAGGTGAATTGGTAGATGTTCCATAACATCGAAAAAGGACGGTGGAAATATCTTCTCAAGATTACATAAGATCATGGGGATATTTGTTTCGAAATGACGGATACCGTCAACTGTTAACGATCTTGAACAAATATCTCGAAAGAAAGCACCAACCCAACAAATATTTTTAAAATCAATAAATATTTAAATATATTTATATATATGAAATAAATTATTTTTTTCAAATTGTAAAATTAATAGCTTCATGAACATTATCTGGAAGAAGATGTGCAAAAGCAAATGGAAGGAGACGTTGCATCACAACGTGACAATCATGATTCTTCATTCCAATAAACTTCCCTTCTCCAACGTCTACGCAATTAAGCAAATTTGATGCGTAACCATCAGGAAACTTAACGCTCTGGATAATCCACTCGAAAAACGTTTCTTTAGAAGGCAAATTTAATCGATACACAGGAATCGGAGATCTTCCATTATGCATTACTTCAAGCTCAGGTCGAGAGCAAATATCTGCCAAGTCTAATCTAGACTTTAAATTGTCCTTTGCCTTCTTTTGGACGTTTAGGAAAGTGTTCATAATGTTGTCAAAGAAATTTTTCTCAATGTGCATGACATCAAGATTGTGCCTCAACAATTGGTCTTTCCAATACGACAAATCCCAAAAAATACTCTTCTTATGCCAATTATGATTTGTTCCAGCACCGTCAACAGGATAATGCCCATTACCACCCACGTCAGGAGTTCTTGGTGCTCCAAAATCTCTCAACTGCATCAAAATATCTGAACCACTTACTTCGAGAGGTGGACCATCAAAAACACTCGTATTCTTCTTAAACAGATTCCTCGTACGACGATAAGGATGGTCGGAAGGTAAAAATCTTCTATGACAATCAAACCAACATGTCTTTCGCCCATGCCTTAATTGGAATGCATCTGTGTTATCTTGACAATATGGACATGATAAACGTCCATGAGTTGTCCACCCAGTTGCCTCTGCCGTCCACTCAGATTGATATAACCTCTTCAACCTGTTTGTTAACGGTAAATACCACATCATCTTATATGGTACCCGAACTCGCCCACTAGTTTCTTGAAATCTTGGTTTCCTACACCATTTACACATTCTACGGTTTTCATCCTCTCTCCAATATATCATACAGTTGTCGATGCAAACATCAATCGTCTGATATGGTAAACCAAGACCAGCAACTAATTTTTGAATCTCGTAATATGATGCCAGAAACAGATTATTCTCAGGTAAAATATCTTTAACAAAATCTGCTATCGCATCCACACAATCTTCTGCCAAATTAAAATCCGTCTTAATGGTCATCAACCTACTGGCAGAAGATAAAGGCGAGTGACCGTCTCTGCATCCACTGTATAGAGATTGTTTTGCTGAATCTAATATATCAAAAAACTGTCGGGCTTCTAAATTTGGTTCTTCTGCCCTTTCTAAAGAAGGACCCGCCTCTTGCGCTATATTTTATCTATACACATCATTAACCATCTGAACAGTACCAACACTATAATCTACTTATGTTCTATGTTCCTCTACCCTATCCGCAATATAAGGTTCTCTAGTACTACTAGAAGCAGGTATTTCCCCATGGTGATACCAAACCTTATAACCAGGAGTAAATCCGTAGCGATACAAGTGATTCCATACTAAATCAATCTTAACATTACGCAAATTGTGTCATACAAAACATGGACATTTCAACTTACGGGTTTGTTGGACAGATGGTTGCTGACATGCCATTTCCATAAATTCTCTGACACCTCGTGCATAATCATCGTTTATTAAGTTCGACTCCGGATCCATAATTGGTTCATCCATCCACGAACAAAAATATTTTGAAGACGACATAACAAAAAAAAAATTTCGTATAAAGAGACGAATGTTTTTTTTGGAATGAGTAATGTGGTGTAGAAAATGAGGGTGGTTTCAAATATAAAATGATGCGTCCGTCGGTTTTTTTTAAAACATAACGGTTATATAACGGATATATTATCGTAAACTAGTAACCGACGAAAAACTGACGAAAATGTGACCGTTACCCTGACTCGTCGGGTTTCTGTCTGTTTTCGGTCGATTAAAACCGATGGTTTTATTTCGGTCGGTTAAAACTGATGGATTACCGACGGGTATCGACGAAAATTGAATGGTCGGTTTTCCGTGCGTATTCCGTCAGTTTTTACCAATCGATATAGAACCCATCGGTTTTTACAGTGTTTTCTTGTAGTGTATGTTATAAAACTAATCGGTTGCACTTGTTCACCGATCGGTTGAACTTCATTAGATACCCTTTATCCTTTGTATATTTTATTTCATTTTCATTTTACTTTTTCTTTGGTTATATTTCTTTGAAATTTTCACCTACCCTTCTTTATACACCGGGACGGTGTAGTTCAAATCTAGGGGGGGTATGGATGTACATTGTGTGGTTATTTGGTGAAAATTTTCAAAAATTTTAATCGAGTCATTTTCAGTAAATTCATGGTAAAATTGTTGGGACGACCTTCCAACAACCTATTTAGGACCATGTCAAAAGTAAAACTGAAGTTTCGAACAACCATGAGCATACGTAATATTGAGGAAAGTCCATATCACTCTGAAGGGCTTGGTAATCATTCTATGGATTAGATATTCGGAGTTATGACTTGTTTTCCCACTCTTTTGACCGCTGAATAGCTATGCTGATTTTTAATCTAATACCACACCTTGCACTCTAAGCCTTATTTCATACCTCATACATTCTTTTAATGATCGCCATTATGTGCATTCATGCGCATAAATTACGGAGTATAGGGACCGACATAGCTATCTTTTTATTAGGATAAGAGATGCAGACGTATGATTTTGGGATGATTAGTAAACTTCTGTACGATTAAGTTTTGTTGACAGATTTTTAGAGCTCGCTTTGCAAATGCTAAAAGATGTCATGAATTGTTTTGATGCTTGATTTTGTAAAGACAGAAGCAGTTCCACCTCCCCTCATAAAACAAAAACGGAAGTTATGAGGAAAGGAGAAAGAACCCGGAAAAGACTTAAGTTTTATTGAAAAATGCATCAAGAGGATTTTTAGGATACTTTTGGAATTTATATCGGGTTTTGATATGAATTAGATGGTCTTAGTGAAAGAAAGGCTATGTATGCATCAATTGGTACATGTCACACTGTAATTATGCATAATGACTTGCATCCTACATTTTTAGGATAACCCTAAACACATGAGTCACAATTTAATGATTTCCTTACCAAGACCATAGCTTGTTCAATATTCTCTTTGTGAGATTACACACACTATATTAATGAATGTCAAAAGGTTAAGTTCAATGACTTCGAGATTTCCTTGTGATCTCGGATTCATAGTATGGGATTTTCATAAAGTTCATGGTTAAACACATAAAGTAGGTTTTGCTCTGACTTGGCTTTGATGCAGTTCGCAAAAGGAAGACACATTGTAAGTATTGTTCCCAATGCTTTACTAGCTCACATTCTTCAAAATATTTCTTCGGATTCATGTTTTCATTGTTCTTTACTTGAGGACTAGCAAAGATTCAAGTCTGAAGGATAATTTTCCTAGCTTTTTGAGTCTTTTCTACTACTATTCTTGCGTCTTTTCACCGAGAACAAGATAGTTTTAGTATCATTTCATTGTTTTGCAGGAATATGGGCTTGGAAGAAGAAATACGAAAAATGGACTTAAAATGGGCATCAAGTGTTCTAGAAGGGGAGAAACTCGGAGATGCCAACTGATCTGTTGAATTTTGCACCGAACGGTTGTGAATATCACAAGAACCGATCAGTTGCCGCCTTCTGGAAGCTTCCTTTCATGAGTTTTTAGGGTTTTCTTAGCACTATAAATATGGAGGCTCGTCCCCATTCTCAAATCATCCAGTCATTGTAAATAATTTAGAAATTTGTTTTAGGTTTTGTAGTTTATTTTGCAGTTCAATTATGTTTTCATCTTTGTCTTGCTTATCTTCTACAATTATACTTGAGTAATTCTCTGTTCGGTTTTTAGGGTTTCTATTAGGATGTTTTATATAAGTTAATATGCATGCTAGATAGAGAATGATGTTAGGGTTCTTCACCTGGGTTTTTAGTAATGCTTATTTGAGACGATAGTCTAGGTATTGCGTTAGATGATTCTATGCAACAAGAGTTGGTAGAAGCATCATAATCTAGCCTAGGAGAGCAATGTACCTCTGTGCAACGAGAGTCTTGCGCAAAGAGAGTTCTGCGTAATGAGATTTGGTAGAAACGAGACTTTTTGTTAAGGTTGTTTTGTTTAGTACATTATCACTAAGAGATTGGGGTAACCGATATTTATGATTGAGTTCGAGACGGGATTTAATGCTTTCTCACAATTATTGCATGTTTACTTATTTAGAAATCTTAGGAGATTCCCTATAACCCAACATTCTATCCATTGCTTTTATCTTTATTTATTTCTATTATTAAGAAGTAAAAGAAAAAAAAAAATTCTTGTCCTACCTAGGTTTTAATTATCATAATCTATAGTGTATTTGTTTTTGTTCTTGTGGATTCGATCCCTAAGTACTACAACAGTGTTATCGTACACTTGCGATATTTATTTGGGGTAAAACTTATACTCAACAATATATTAAATCCAAATTTAACAGTCCACTAAGTAAGGTTAAACTCAAATCGTTCAAGTTTCAGAGGGATACAAATATTTCTGATTATTGCGTCTGCTCATGGCCGTTTCCAACTTTGGCTCCACTTCTGAGCGCAGTCAGAATAGCTTGTAAGAAGGTCGTCCCAAATAAATTCCTAGAAAAACTCATATTTCCCTCATTTTGACTTGATAAAACTGTAATTGACTCAAAGAAAAAGGATATCATACCCAAAATGCAAAGAACATTAGTACATAAGTATTATCCCCAACCTTAAATTACAGCGTCCAGGTTTAAAAATAAATTAAAGATGAGTAATAAAAAGCCAAAAGAAACAACATACATGGGTTGCGTTTAGAAATACACTGCCTAATGCTCGATACACATTACATATTCACCGGTTCTATGAATGCTTAATACCGATTGGTAGCAACCTGTACCGATCGGTTACTTTTCAGATAGCTCAGTCGTATGAGCTATACTACTGTCTTTGGCTAACGTCTGGTGCACTCCACCTATGGTTAGGCTCCTGGTGATGACCATCAGAGTAGGAAGGGTTGTGAGTGCTCGTAACAGAGGGCACTGAGAATGCATCAAAGCCCGTCATAAGAGGTGAGAACACCAACATCATCATCGCCCTCTTCACCATCCGTGTCCAACACGTCTGTATCACTGCCGTTAGGCTGGTCCGCCTGGGCTAGTGGGGCTGAGATGCATCTAGGTTTGATTTTTCGGAAGACGCCTAGAAGCAAACGAGCATCCATTCTCGCAAAATCTTTCAAAATCTTATTTGCGTCCTTTCTGCTTTAAACGTGATTTTTATCTCCTATTTGGTTTTGTCACTGTATTCAAACCAATTTTGAAAGTATATTTGGTTTCAAGCATCCTCGAAATCCAAACTCCAAGGCAATCCTCTCGCCAACTCTGTAAATTTCCCAAAATTATTTGCCGAAATATGACGTTTCACTTCTTTCCTGGCCAATGTCTGAGGAAATTATTTATTTTCCAACAGATAGGTTGATTGGCCTTTAGTGCCACATATTATAGCAGTTATTTTTACCACCATACAAGACTCCAATTTCACTTCTTCGTCCTTATTTACCTTTGATGCCTAATAAGTAAGATATGTGGCAGCTTCATAGTGAACGGTCTTATCCACTAGGTTAAAGGATATCCTCCTCTTCGGCATATCTACAATAACTCCAACTGAGTTTAGGAAAGGTCTTCCTAAAATCAATGACATGTCGAAGCTTCCCGCCATTTGTACTATATTGAAGTCTGTGGGGACTAAACAATGGCCAATTCTTACGTTCACGTTGGACATGAAACCGTGTGGCTTGGTGACAGAAGCATTCGCGAACTTCAAGGTACATGGAGGTTTCTGAAAGTTTGTCACCCCTAGACCCTTAGCAATGGAAAGTAACATGAGGTTCACGCTAGAGCCGGTGTCACAAAAGGAGTCCTGAAAATCAACACCAAGTACCAAACACGGAACAACAAACTTCCCAGGATCTTCAAGCTTTTGAAGCCTTGTTTGGGACTTCCTCTCCTTCATCAACTTTTTCTGAGTTTGTCCAGGCCCTTTTCTCCAGTCATCACACACTTGAAGACCTCTTTGATGTCAGTGAGGTTCTCCTTAACTTCCTCAAAAGTCATTCCTTCATTGATTTCACCAATAACTTTCTTAGCCACTGCATTTTTCCTTCTATGATCAACCTTGTCAACATAGCGCGGGTAAGAGACTCTTGGCTTGAATGAGGATGGTTGTTGGTGTCGACTTGAACCATTCTGATTACCCTCATCTTCATTCATTGTAGTGTCAAAATTAGAATGAATTGAATTCTCTCTCATCATGACATCCAACCGAAATTGTATCGATCGGTAATGGAGGTCACTAAATACCAATCGTTATTGTTTCCAGGAACCGTTTTCTTCTCTTTCTCAACTTCCATGATGTTCACAAGTTCCCTAGGCATCTTGAAACAACCTAAATAATTTTTACTTAAGATTTTCAGCGTTTGTTTGTTAGACAAGTCAAAAGCATACATAAACTGAATTATTAAGATTAAAATCAAGGCTTTAGTACAACAGTAAGTTTGATAATAAGCTATTACATCGTTTTATAATAGACCAACATAAACCACCATGAAACTACCCAAAAATCTACAATCCTTCCCTTTCCTTAACTTGGTCCTCACGAGCTGGTTCAGCCATGTAGTTAACATCACCATAACTTTCTTTTCATGCATCCAAAAGAAGGAGTAAGCAAACAAATTTTCTTAGTGGAACGGTCGTCTCGTCTCACCAGGCCATAGTCATAGATCCGCTATCAAACAATCATTCACATAGTCTATAATGCAAGTCATGAACATTCCATTACATTCACATAGCAATCGTTCACATAAAACAATCACAAACATTCATTATAGCACTATAAATATCAAATCATAACAAGCAGACATTCGCAATATCAAAGACACAAAATTTCATGCAAGACTAACGACTCTAGACTTAGCCACAGTCACACACTCATCTTTGGTATATTTATAATGATTACTGACAGCTATTGCTGCTTAGATTCTCAAACGCTTAACCGATTCTCACTAATCCACGTTAATCCGCTATGACAGATCTGTCAATCTCTCGCAATACACCGCAATCTGTCATAATATCTCGCAATACAATCACCAACAATCATATCATCGTTCCCTTCGATGATACTTAACAAAATATCAATAAACACTAAGTTATTCGATACTTACCAGCAATCCCCGATAGTCGATAACAGATCCTCGCTATCGACGTCAATCACTCACAAATCCTCGCATTTCTCTCAGCAAGGAACGACAGAAACTTCTCAAAATCTTACTTTGTTTTTTCGAAGTTCTTAAAGGTGAATAGAATGAGAGCCGATCTCAAACTATTTATAATGTTAGGGTTTTCACAGTTTTTGCCCTAATTATTCACCCATTACCGAATCAAGTCAGGTCTAACCCGCATATCCTCGATGGACCGTCGATTCCGCACGTGGATCCAACGTTTTCCAACATTATTCACACTTGTCTGAATATTTCCCACATTATCTTAACATTACCAATTCTGTCCAAACGTTAGACGCTCGTCCATCCAATGCGAAATTGTCAGAAATCAGCTTTTGAGCTGATTTTCCTCGAACATTCGGATTTCCGACGACCAACTTTGTCAATACATCAAAATTCAACGATGATACTCGAACCATCCTCGATAATCTTCGACATAATCATCGGATACGTTCTGATATCCTCGCCAAAGTGATGTTTAGTCCTCCACTTTTGGTTACCTTAGGATTCATGGACACAGGTGTTACATTTACCCTCTGGTTTTCCTAGTAATACTTCTGGAGGTGTTCTAGCGTTGGATGCAACTTGAGCAATTTGATTTTCCAAAACACGCACATGAGTGTTCACTGCTTCAATCTTTCCATTCAAACACGTGTACATAAAATCCACCTTTGCGTTAATCATCTCATCACTCTTCTTTAGCTATCCATAAGTTGATGAATCATCATCTCAAGCCTACCCTCCTGAGGATTTGGTTGAATGATGAGAGATTGGAAAACCCCCTCGGACATTGTTGAATTGGTGCTTTGGCTGGTAATTGTATCCTCTGAATCCAGCCTCTTTTCCTTGAAATCCTCCTGCAAAACTTCCCCGAGGCTTTTGCGGGTACACTTGGTTTTGGGGGTTCTCCACGTTAGTACTTCTATACGAGAGGTTTGGATGGTTTATGTAGTTATTAAAACCTCTTCCACCAACGTCGTTGGAGTATAGTGGTAAGTATTCCCGCCTGTCACATGGGTGACCAGGGTTTGATCCCCGGCAACGACGCCAAAACTTGTTGCGAGTAGAGTTTTATCCAATTTTCAAACCCGCTAGTGTACAGTAACGATCACATAATATGGGTTCGAATCCACAAAAACCAATACAAATGCACTTTGAACTATGATGATTTAAATGAAGCTAGGATGCAATGATATTTGGTTTTCGGGAAAACTAGTTCTAGTAAAATAAGTTAAATTCAATGAAATTAAACATTAGGCAAAGGAAAATCTTTCAAGAATTTCAAAGAAGCAACTACATAATTCAATGAAGATCACATTAAGAAGCGTTCTCAAACTCAAACATAATAGTGAGCTATCCTACCCTCGCATTAAATAGCTACCTATGCAATGTCATTCCTAGCAACTTAACTCTCGTTTGCCAATAGAAATTTCAAGCAAGCATTATGATTAGGTTTGATATGCTCACAAAAGTCTAAACATCGACTCTCTGTTGCTAATGACATTTTGTTCACCTAGACTAGATCCATTCATTCAATAGCACTCTGATGCATCAAAGAATACAACGAAGAGCATAATCTAGATGGTTCAAATAGACTAAGCATTAAGAAAAACCTAGGTGAAGAAATATGATTCAATCTCAAGCAAACATGCATATCACACTCCCTTAAACATCCTATTAGAAATCTCAAACCCAACAGAGAATAACTCAGCCATAAAAGCAGATAACATGGAAGACAAAGACAAAAAAACATAATTGTATTGCAAATAATTACAAAAAGGTTTGAGAATATCTAAACATTAAAAGTAAAAACCCAAAAAAGTATTTTTGCACTCATAATGCTCTATGGCTGCTGTGGACGAAACCAACTATTTATATTACAAGAAAAAAACCTTAAAATCGCAAAGAGGATATTTCATTAAAGCGCATATTGATTGGTTACACGTATGTACTGATCGGTTCTTGATGTCTTCCATACCGTTCGGTTACAGGTTATACCGATCGGTATTCTTCTTCACTTCTTTCCTCCTTTGATACTACTTAAGTTCATTTCTGCTTCAAATCTCTCTATTTTCTTCCGCAAGTGCGAAATCCTGTAAATACCTAAAATACTTGAAAACCATCTTGTTCTTATTGTAAAGACTCAAGATTTTTTTTTATTAAAAAGACTCTTAAAACTAGTAAAAATATGGGTTGAGAGTTACTCTCTAGTTCCAATTTATGCAACTGTTTCAACCGCTCGCAAGAATGACATGTGTTCACTAAATCAGGTATAACTCGTCAACATTTGGATATGAAAGCTAACATCTTTATATATCTTGTCACAAAAATTGAGAATGATCTAACAGTAGGAAGTCCTCCATATGTGGGAAAACCTCTGATGCTTATGCACGTTTCTGAATCCCCAAATGTGTTTTAATCCCAAAACGGCTCGTTTTTTTCAAAACAACCTAAAACCTGAAAAAACTCGATAAAAGAGTTTTAAAAAAATAATTTACTCAATTATATATATGAAATATGAATGAAAATAAAGACTCCGATAGAAAAATAATACATCAGTGGGTCTCGACGCGGCCTTGACGTTGTTCTTATCTTCGGTGGCAATGGGGTTGTGGCTACTCGCTCTACAGGCTGAGTTTCTTTTTGATGGCAATGTCGTGGCGTTCGTGGTGGTGGCTGATACAATTAGGAATTTGCTCGAAAAAGTTGTAATCACCATTTGATCCGAGGTATTGTAGACTGGTCTCGGATCGCGGTTCATTCGTGGCAAAACCGATGGCTTGCTTGTGTGTTTTTTTTGTCAAAGTGTTTTCATTTCGTTAATTTTATTTCATGGCCTTCTTTTTTTCATGAATCTCGAGTTTGTTAATTTTATTTCCATTTGTGGCCTTCTTTTTTTCATGAATCTCGGGTTTCTGTTTTTTTCAATCTATCTCCGTATTCTACAAAAAATCTGAAAATAGTATAAATTTTAATATCTTACCTAAAAGAAAAAGAAAAAAACACTTGGATAACATTATCTTGTAAATATCAAACTAGACATGCCAGAAGTCTCCTCCTAGTCCGTATCTAGAATCTTTAACTTTTTAAACATCATTGTTTGAAAAACTAACGTGGCAACATTTAGGAAGCAGATATTACATGCCTTACTTATAACAACATTAAAATTAGTCTCTCTGTAACGTATTAAGATAAAATCTATTAGCTATGTGAAGTTCCTAATTACAAATATATGATCAAGCTGCTACTTTGCATGTTCCACTCTATATCAAAAGCTTTCAACTTCATAAATCGCATCTTTGAAAAACAAACATAGGTCGAATAATTAAGATCAAGGTTGTGTTTTTGTTCGCAACCTTTTACTATATTAATTAGTCAAAAGAAACGATTAGTTGAATTTGTTTGTCGTTTAAACAGATTTCTACCAATGGAATTCGCATTTTCCTTATGAAGCTATACATTATGCATCACAGAATATATTCTAAGTTTCCTAGTAATTAAAAAAATGTTACAATCAGACTAATTGTACTCTATCTTTTCGTTGATTAGACACATGCATATCTTATAGTCCATAAAATGTTAAGAAGGTTTCCACAGTAAAACTTTTGAAAAGGTAGATTATAACCTTAAAAGAAGAAGAAATAACTTATGAAATAGCATTTTCATTATAAACGAATATAAAAGATTTTGATAATTTACTTATAAATCGAAAGCATGTTGGTTGGTTCAAAATAACTTATTCTTGTAAAAATTTTGTGAGGTCTAAATGATAAAAAGATAACTAAACATAATTTTTTGAAAGATTTAGAAATTCTATTATTACTAACTTCGCAAATAATGGAGAGAAGATTAGTTATGATATGTTAAAAAGAGAAAACAGATTATGTGAAACTAACATCTTACCAAATATGTAACTAATTATTTACACATTATATAATGTATATATATACATATAACGAATAGTAACATGTAGAAGGAGCTAAAATGTAATGAACCCACAATTCTTTTTATAAAAATGACTCTTAAAATCATCAGAGAAACTGAATAAATTCGGTACATGGGAAACATAGAATATGACAATTCTTTTTCTTGGGTCTCAGGTTAAATATCGTATGCGGGGTTTACTTTCCATTTTTTTTTTCAATTCCTCCTATTTGTTCAGTCGTCTTGTTCACTTTTCGCCTTCGAATGTGTGTGTCTGTATCTCTCTTGTGAAGTTGGTGGCTATAAAATATCAACAGTTCCTTAACTTGGACCTCAACTTTTTCTTTTCATTTTTTTATGTATGTGGAACATGTCAACATCCTCTTAGTTTTTAAGAGATTATTTGCAAGATAACAATTTTTTAATTGCAACGTTGGCAAAACAAATTACGATGGTAGAAATCGTAAATTATTAAGTGGTATAATTTTTTGGATATGATTTAAAAACTATTGTGGAATACCATGTTATAAGGTAAAATAATATGATATTTTCTAAAAACATACGTAACTTCTATGTTATTTTCAAAAATCACACACAAAAGAAAACCCTTTTATTTATGATTTTCTCGTCTATTATTATTGCAAATTAAATGGTAGAATTTGGTAATTTATTGCATGTATTTGTTTTCCTTAAATTCTACTATAGGAAAATTTGATTTCTTTATAACGAGACTAAAATGAGAAGAGGGCTGAGATTTGAGATAGAGCGAAGGAAAGAAGAATAAGATAAAAAGAGAATCGAGTGGAGGAGAAATTAAAAATTGAAAATTAAAAATTAGAAATAGGAAGTAATGTAAAAATCGAATATAAAAATAGAAAGAAATGCAACCAAGTAGAGACGTCTCTATACTTTGCACTCATCCAATCCTTTATGGAATCTTCTTCTAATGTTGGCCAAGATGTCTCACTTCACTATCATCAGCGTATCTATCTTCATAACTCGTTTTTCAATTATGTGAAAGATCTCATTATTCTTGATAAACTTTGATTTCATCATCTCTTCTTTGGACCTTTTCTTTTAAAATTAAACATAAATTCAATCGAACTGATTCCGATTGTTTTTGTTGTTGTTGTGGGTTGTCAACATTGTGGATTATATAAATGGAATAAATAAATTATTGGATATGTTAGCCTGTTACTAAATATAATCTTTTATCATTATATGCATGTAATTGTGCCTGGCCAAAAAAAAAAAACAAATAAGTGTAATTTATATATTTAGTCAATGTTTGCCATTATTTTTTTATTACATAATTTTGAAGTCAGCAACATTTACGAATGCTCTACGAAAGTACGCAATTTTAATTTATAAGAATTTTGATATAATATCAGAACAGATTATATTAGTTTTTATTCCACGGTCGAAATTTATACTAATGTGTTTTAAAAAGGTTTAACTGCGCCAGTTTATTATGCACCATCATGAATTTATGTTTTATATAATTTCTTGCAACACATCAATATTTCCTTTTTTTTTTTTAAACATTATAATTTATATAGCATTTGTATTATTCTATTTTTTTTTTGTATTATTCTAATTCTGATTTGTTTTTCAGCGTTTAAACGCATTATTTATCATATCATGCAAATGGCATATCCAAAGGACGTCAGGCGCATGACGAGCGTGAGGGTAGCCTCGTGGGATGGATACAAAAGCTCACACATAAAATAAGTATTTCTAATGGCCACCAAAATCTATCACCCATTTTTGGATTTTGGATTTTTTTATATTCTTTTCTTTAATAAGTTCTTTATTTGATTCCTATTACTGAAGACTGAATAAAACGTCAACTCGATGGTTTTTCCTAAACTTTTTGTCCATTATAAAAAAAGGTTTTCCTATTTTTAAACATAAAATCATCTCTCTTTCTCTCTCTTTTTGTTTTTTAATTTGTTACCATACCGCAAATAAAAGAGGCTATCCATATTTTTACTCATTTTATTTGTTTTTAAATAGTGCTAAAATTTATATACATACATATATACTTGGATTTAATCCGCGATACAAATTCTATTTTACACAATCTTAACTAAATCAATTTGATTTGACATATCAAATATTCTAGTATTGATACTGTTAAAAAAATTAATGAAACGAGGAACTAATTCGTGTTTTAGTGCAGGATTAAATGATATATTAATATCGATTTAAACCCGTCTTGCCATAAAACTTGTTCCTTATTTTTTTTTATAAAAGTTATAAGTTTAAATATTCTTTATGTTTTAAAAATTTATAAGTTTAGATATATTCAAAAAATCTTTAATTTTTTGTTAAGTTAGATATATCAATAATATTTTTTTAAATTAAAGTTTAAAATTTTATTATATCCGGTATAGTTAAACAGTTCAACTAAATAAATAAATTAAACCGGATACAAACTTTTAAATTTGGATACTTGTTAAATTAAACATTCTGCTTATTCGAATTTAAATTTAGATTCATTTTGGTCTTATTTATAATATGACTCTTAATCATTGTCTAAATTTTTAGCCAATATGAGATGTTAAATACATATTTTTCTTTATTAATTGATTAATATATGATCGTTTTAAAAATTTGAATCACAATATACACAGAAAAATAGGGTTTTAATGAGTTTATGTATTATATGATGATTCACATCAATTTTAAAAAATCAAATATAATGATAGGGGGAATCATAATTTTTAAATCTTAACAAAATCTTCTAAATATCTATATATATCTATACTATTAATTGTGGAATATTATATGGATATATCAAATTTTATAATTGATGTCAAAATCTTTTAATTGTGTTTTGATGTATGGATTGTGGAAAATTAATAAATGATATATTATTGTTAATTAAAATCCTATCGACATACAATCTGCCCTGCTTTATTTTTTTAAAATTATAAGTTTAAAATATTCATTATATTTTAAACTTATTGTTAAGTTTAAATACACCAAGAATAATATTTAAAACTTTTTACAAGTTTAAAATTTATTATATCTGATATATTAAAAAGTTCAACTTAAAAACTGAGTGAACAGATACAAAGTTTTAAATTTGGATGCTTGTTAAGTTAACCATTCTGCTCATTCACATTTGGATTCATTTTGGTCTTATTTATAATATAACTCGGAATCATTGACTAAATATTTTAGCTGATGTGCCACGTTTAACACACATTTCTTTCTTTATTAATTGAGTAATATATGTCCGTTTTAAAAAATTTGAATCACAATATATACAAAATTTTCCGGTTTTTATTAAGTTTATATATTATATGATTCAAAGCAATTAAAAATTCAAATAACATATTAATATTTTATTTGTGTTATACTATATACTGTAGATAGTAGATAATTAATTGTAAAGATTTGTTTTGATACATGAATATAAGTATGTCTTTATTTTATATATATCCCTTTAATGTACTTACCTTATTTGTCTTGTAAGTAATGAAATTCTTTATAATTATTTACCTATATAAAAGTTACCTCTGAAAATGCAATTCAAAAATAATAGTATAAATTATTTATAAATAAAAAGAATGTGGAGGTGCTTTTTATAATATTTTTCTTTGATAAAGAGAATGTTGAGGTGTTGTCAGTGTCACTAAAAAAAAGTATTGTGGAGTGAATTTTGTTGTAGCTATATTTTGGTCAAAGGTGTAATAAACGAAACCGATATAGAAATTAATAAATACAGTGAATTAACATTTGGAGGAATCATACATAAAATTAGAATATAACCATTAACCATGTTCTATCTCTTTCCTGAGCACAAGAAACTTTTTTGCCTCCTCAGCTCCTCTCATATTTTTTTGGCTTTGATATCTTAAAAAGGGAAATTATCGCATTTTTTTTTTGAATTTCAAAATGAGAGTAATTTAAGACAATAAATATGCGATTAGACTTCAAATATTCATATTGATATGGCCAAGGGAAAACTATATTTATATAGTGATCATATAATTTTGAAAATAATTTTGAAAAATAAGATTATAATTTTTTGACATGATAGTGTATGTATATTTTTAACCTTTAAAATAAAATTGTAATTTCTAATTTTTTACATTGTGATTACGCTTCTCTTTCTCAATATAATAAAGCTGTAGTAAAAAAAGAAAACTTTTCCTATTATGAATACTAGAAATAATACCCGTGTGTATACGCGGGATACTTTTTTAACATATGTATATGATTTTTTTTTTCTAGTTTTTATTATAAAAATTATTTTTTAAAATTTGTGAAGTACTAATATTTAAAATACTAAATTTATTAATTTGGATATAGTTCAATACATAGTTTTTACATGATAATTATGAATACTTTTTGTGGCTTTCTCTTTCTTGCTATGCTTGTAAAATATTTGATTTCTCATGCTTTAATTTGAATACCCTTTAACCAAAAAAAAATAGACAAATGATAATATTCATGCAATTCAAAATTCCAAATTATATTTCTATAAAATCAAAAATCAAAATAGAGTTTTTAAAAATGTCAGAATGATGTTCAATTAACACTTCCGACTGTATATTTTTATTCTCTGACTGCTTCTTCTTTTTCACGCATGTGTTGCCGAGATTTAAGTCATGTGATGATTTATATGGAGCTGAACTGTTTTTTTTTTCAAAAGACATGAAAAAACATTGTCAGAAACAAAAAAAAAAATTATGTATAATAGGTCTTTAATGTTTGGTTTGGTTTGGTTTGAATTTCTCAGATTTAATGTTTTTTTCTTGGAGAAATAGGTCTTTACTGTGGATAATAGTGATTATTCACCAAGTAAATATACTGGAAAAACGGTCAATTCTCCCATGAACTTAGTTGCTTTGGTGAAAACACCTTCAATACTTTGCTCCGTACCTAAAACCACATGAACTAACATTAATGTTGAAATTCATACATGAACAAAACAAATCCGGCTCAAACCCACAAATCGCTAAACAATGTTACTCTTTCGTTAAGTGTATGCTATCTATGACGCCACATCATGAGTGACTAGGATGTCACATCATCAGATTGATCTGACTAGGCCACGTCATCAGTCTAAAAAAAATCAAAAAATTCAACTTTTTAAAAAAAAACATATGAAAATATTAAAATTAGAACTAGTATTAAAAAAATATATTTTCTAAAACAAATCCAAAAGCTTCCAAAAATATCTATAATATTTCAAAAATATTTTTAAAAATCCAAAAAAAAACAAAAAATTCTAAAAAATGATTAAAATATGAAAACTAAAAATTTATAATTTAAAAATATATTAAAATTTATAAGAAAAAATTTGGAGTATGGATAAATTTCATGGATGATTTTCCATTTAGCTTCCTGCAATAGTCATGTATATGTGTGAATTTTCTCTTCATAATGATAATTCATTCAACAGAACATGTATTAATTGATCATGATGACTTGACGCCTAGTCAGATCGATCTGATGATGTGACATCCTAGTCATTCATGACGTGGCATCCTAGTCAGCACACACTTAACGAAAGAGTAACATCGTTTAGCGATTTGTGGGTTTGGGCCGGATTTGTTTTGTTCAAGTATGAATTTCAAAATTAATGTTAGTTCATGTGGTTTTAGGCACGGAGCAAAGTATTGGAGGTGTTTTCACCAAAACAACTAAGTTCATGGGAGAATGTTCTTTCCCTCTCGGGCTTGTTGTAACACACTTCTTAACTCCGGTTCCCAAGATATCTTTTTTTTTCATTGTTCCCAGGGATTTTTTGGGTAATCCGCTCGACCGTTTTCCCTAAATATACTTGTCTTTCTTAAATGAAGAGGTTACACTTTCATCACCCTTCCATAAATTACGCTCTCTTCATAATAGTGTACACGCGAATTAATATATAATTTGTCTTTTTATATTATTTTTACTTGTAAATGATTATTGGTATAACTAAAAAAATGTAAACTTTGGAAATGTAATAAAATTGTTAAGAATTAATATGTACACTGATTCGCTAATACTTTCAATATATTTTGTAATAAAACCAGATTTAAATTATGTTTAGATGACGCAAAAAGTCAAGAATGAAATTAATTATGCCATATCTTGGACATATGTTCACTAAACACATATTCAATATTATTTGCTTGAGATTTGTTTATATCATTTCTATTCCAAAACCATCTAGGACTTTTGGACGTCATGATCAACCTCACATGGCTTATGCCTTTATGGCCTCTATGTCTACGTCTCTTTCACTCTTATCTCTAGTTCTTGTTAATTTTTCCTCTAACTCTAAAAAATTGTCTAGCCTTCTTTTGTAACATAGCTAAAATATGTCAAAAAGAAAAATAAATAGTGATCAAAAACTTGACTCGGAGCATAAAACACAAGAATTTATATAAACGTACCGTATGTATGGTGAGAGTGATAATCTCAATTCTAAGATAAACTCAGTCTCTACGTAATCATTAGACACATAACACCCAATCATTTTCAGTACCCTATGTATGTTTAAAATCTATAGTCATGCACAATGGCAGACCCAGAAATAAAATTTATAGGAGTCATATTTACAATTAATTGGCTAATAATATAAATTTTAAAGTTTTAGGGGGTCAAACAATGATTTTAGCTAACTATTTTACTAAAATCTAATAAAATTATACTACTAATTATTCATATTTAAATTTTATGGTGGGTCAGATGAGCTCCCTTGTTATTACTTAGGTCCGCCCATGGTCATGCATGACATCCTATAGAAATACTCTTATGCCCAATGATCAAACCTATTTTTATTAAATAATTTCCTTCATAAGATCAAAAAGAGTGAGCATGATTTCACATTAGACAATCCACATTCCCATATCTTACAACCTTCCGCCACAAACCATCACCATCCATCAATTTAGAGCTAAGCCGACAAATATTTTCAAGTATTGAAAAAATGTGACACTGATACTTTTTTCTATTTTCAACACTGTGCCACAAATGTAGAGTATATATAAAGCATATCTTGGATACAATAAGTGTTCAGTCAACACAATAAAAACAAATCATATACATCAAATGATCTCAAAACTCATCGCATGATTGAATTATTGATTGTATATCTCCATGACTTACTCAAAATTCTCTGATCATGACCTCTGAGCTTGCCATTTATTAAACATCACATGGCTGCAAGGAACTTAAAGTCAAGAAACGATCGCACTATAACCGCAAATTAACCAATCACTCGAGGTAAAGTTGTTCTTTGCAAACGAAACAAAATCATTCAACATTTTGAAACCACACCCAAAGAGGATTCCATGGAAACCAAAGCTCTCAACTTTCACTCATGAACTATAAATAAATTTATTTTCTACTTGAAAAAATGGTTTAACAATACTCCTATCCCAAAAAAATCAATCTGAGAAACATATTACCGACTTAGGGCGTGTTCGTTTCGTAGTCGCTGGCGACGGCGACTGCGACTGCGACTCAGAAATCGCAGGTCGTTGTTCGTTTATCAATCGCGCGACTAGTCGCTGCGACCGGTCGCTGCGACCGGTCGCTGAATCCTGCGACTGCCAAACGAACAACACAGCGACTGCCAAAATAATTTTATTTTATTGATAAATTTAAATTTTTATTAAATTTTTATAAAAAAATTTTAACAAATTTTTATAACAAAATTTTAACAAATTTTTATAACAAATTTTTATAAAATTTTTATATTTATTTTTTTTATATTTTTTATAAAATGATATTTATAAAATTTATAGTAACAAATGATATTTATATGTAATAGTAACAAATAATATTTATAAAAATTTATAGTAACAAATGATATTTATATGTAATACTAAATTTTTTAAAAATTTATTTTTTATATATGTAATAGTAGTAAATGATAAAAAATTTTAAAAACTAATCATAAATCAAATTTTTTCACTTAAAAGAAAGGTTTCAAAATTACTGCCAAAATAAATTTTATAACAAATTTTTATAAAGTTTTTATAACAAATTTTTATAAATTTTTTATAACAAATTTTTATGAAATTTTTATAACAAATTTTATAAAATTTTTATAACCAATTTTTATTACAAATTTTTATAACAAATTTTTATTAAATTTTTATAACAAATTTTTATAAAATTTTTATAACCAATTTTTATTACAAATTTTTATAACAAATTTTTATTAAATTTTTATAACAAATTTTTATAAAATTTTATAACAAATTTTTATAACAAATTTTTATAACAAATTTTTATTAAATTTTTATAACAAATTTTTATTAAATTTTTATAAAATTATTTTGGCAGTCGCTGGGTTGTTCGTTTGGCAGTCGCTATTTTTTTCAGCGACTCGAATTTTCAGTCGCTGGTCGCTGCGACCAGTCGCAGTCGCCAGCGACTGCCAAACGAACATGGCCTTAACATCAAATCACGAAAAATAGAGCAAAAAAGAAACCAAAAGCAGCTTTGATCTCCTATGATCAAATTAACAGATCTCATATTTTTTTATGCTTTTCACCTTCTCTTCTATACTCTGAATATTTTTTTGTTTTATATAAAAAAAATCCGAAAAAATCTTCTTTCGTCATTCATATTGTTGAATAACGATTCAATGGTGAAATTACGTTGATGTCGCTTTGATTTTCGAATAAATAATTATGAAGTATACAAAAAGTTTGACTTTTTAACAATTATTACAGGTTTTAAAATTTTTAAAAATTGAAGTGATTAATATTAGTTAATAATACTATTTTTAATATTTTATAGAAGATAATGTGGCATAAATATACCCTTGTTTAACCATATAATAGATTTACCGTATTTTTAAATCATCAAATTCTTAATCTTGGGTCCAAAACTATGTACGATATTTATTATGTCATCCATCCCATATCGTGGGCCTAAAGAAACAAAAATAGGCCCATATATTAAATGGGTTTTCACTTCTCCAAAACATAAGTGGCGCCAAACAGTTAAAATTGGCATCTGTCATTTGGAGGCAACTCCACCCGTCAAATCCTTGGCGGGAAAATTAATGAATCCTCCAATTTTTTTTCTATTCATATTTTTTTTTTCAAAACCATTCATCTTCCCACTACTCCATCTTCTTCTTCTCAAACCTGAGAATTCAAAGAGTACAAAAAAATCCAAAATCAAAATCACAAAAAAGGAACCACAAATCTCCACTCAGCTCGTGTTTCTCCTCGCTATAGATTCCTCGGAATCTAGATCTTGTTTCATTTTTTCCTGGGTTTTTAGATTTCTGAATTTCTAGGGTTTTTTTTTTTTTTTTTTTTTTGCGATGGAAGAAGTTTCGAGTGTAAACGAAATTGGAAATCGGAAGACAATGATTGAGCCGAAGAAGCCGAATAAGCGTAAGAGAGAACACGCGGAGATTGAGAATCTAACTTCTGAGGAGAAAGAAGCTCAGATCTCGTCGTTGAAACATGAAATGAAAGGGCTTTTTGAGTATTATCGAGAAATGATGTATGAGAATAAGAGAACAGATCTGTTTTCTGGGTTTAGTGATTGTTCGTCTGTAAATTCGATGGTTGCTTTGTTAATGGAGGAGCTGAGTTTGCCGTTGTCGAAGCTTGTGGATGATATTTACTTGAAATTGAAGGAGAAGATTGAAAGTGTTACTATGCTAGCTGTGAAGAGTGCTGTCGTTTCTGTGGGTCAGAGATTGAGTTATGGTTTGCCTAACGCAGATGCTGATGTTTTGGAGGATGATTCTGAATCTTGTCTATGGTGCTGGGAGGTGAGTTCTTCTTCAGTTGATGCTTATCTCCCAATAATTTTTTATATATTTAAATCTTGATAAAAGTAGTAATTTTGGTCTGATTATACTCTTGGTGATGTCGTTTAATGGTTCAGATGTCATGTTTATTTGATGTTACAGACGAGAGATCTGAAAATGATGCCGAAATCTGTTCGTGGATTGCTAAAAGTTCGCCGGACTTGTAGGAAGAAGATTAATGAAAGGATTACAGCAGTTTCTGGTAAATGTTTCTCTGTTGGTTCTTATTAGTTGTTTTTATGAGATGTGAGGACTTATGCTTGTGTTGTGTTTTAGCAATGTTAGCTGCACTACAAAGAGAAGGAACTGGAAAGTCGTTTAGATCTGATCTGAGCAAAGCTGCTGAAAAGCTTGGTAAAATACTGAGTGAGGTGGATATTCGATCATTCATGGATAACATGTTGCAGAAGAACAGCACAGAGATGTAAGCATCTTATATTAGTACTTGGTTTCTATTTATCTCTTGTTTTTTGTTCTGACTCGGTTATTGTATTGATCGTTAAGGGCTGAGAAAGACTCAAAGCGAGAAGAGAAGCTGCTTCTTAAACAATTGGAGAAAAGTAGATGTGAAGCTGAGAAGGAAAAGAAGAGAATGGAACGTCAAGTATTGAAAGAGAGATTGCAACAAGTAAGCAGATATTTTTCTGGAATTCTGGTGCTGCTTATTCTCTTTTGGTCATCTTGGATGTGTCATTTGTTTCCAAATTCTGACTTCTGACTGAGCATTCTGTTGGCTGTGTCAGGAAAAAGAGCAGAAGCTACTGCAGAGGGCAATTATTGATGAAAATAATAAAGAAAAGGAAGAGACTGAGTCAAGAAAAAGGATAAAGAAACAGCAAGATGAGTCAGAGAGGGAGCAGAAGCGTAGAGAGAAGGAACAAGCCGAGCTAAAGAAGCAACTTCAAGTACAAAAACAAGCTTCAATCATGGAGCGGTTTCTTAAAAAGAGCAAAGACAGTTCACTGACCCAACCCAAACTTCCTTCCAGTGAAGTAACTGCTCAGGGTCCTTCATGTGCAAAACCTGAGAATGAAAGTGGAACAGTTATTCAGGCCATTGACAATGCCTTTTCAACAACTTGTGAAGCTACAGTTGATAGTATTCGCAGGTATGACAGTGTTTTTCCTTGGTGATTGATCTGTAAAGGGTCACTTTGGGTATTCTGATATGAGTTGTATTTATTTGTAGGGAACACTTTGCTTCCTGGCGGCAGTTGGGTCATTCGCTCTCCAGTTCGAAAAAGCATTGGGGGATGCGTAGGCAACCTAAGAGTGACCTGTTTCCAAAACTAAAGCTATCTACAAATAGGGGAGCAACATCTGACGGTGAACCTAACATGGAGAAGCAAGTGGATGGGTGTGAAGAGAAAAACTTTGATGGTGTATCTTCCATTAGGCGGTGCGAGTCTTCGTCATCTGATCGTAAGAAGTTCAGGAGGGCCAAGCAGTTGTTACAATTTGATAAAAGCTGCAGACCAGGCTTTTATGGTATCTGGCCTAGCCAAAGGTTAGTACTTACTTTGGAAAACTTTCATTTCAGCAGTACACTAAGATAATAGATTATAGGTTAGTTTTTGTTAGCCAAAAATAATTCTGAAGCCTTGACTAATTCGAAGCTTTCTCATGAGTTTGTCTGCTACTGCAGTTTCATATTAGATTTGTTGCACAACATTTTTTGCTGCAAAAGTCAGGAAGGTTTTCTCAGCCGCTTATGTGACTACTTTTTCATGGTGTTTAATGAAGCATAATATAAAACATTCTCCTGCTCTCTTTTACACTTTTATGTTCGTTTGTTGAGGCTGATCCTTAAATTTACTAACCATACATGTTATGTTAGATACATGGTTCTTGGCTCATGTATTTCAATTTGGATTGAACAATCATTGTAGCTAATTTGTAATATAGAGAATGGTTTAACAATACCATGTTATATTCTGATATACATCTGAGCCATCCAATTTAAAAGAGAAGATAACCAGTGTTAACTTTCTAAGCTTGCTTACAATGGTTCTGAGGGTTCTTCTGTTCAACATTTACAGTCAAGTTGTAGGGCCACGTCGTCCTCTGAAAAAGGATCCGGAATTGGATTATGAAGTTGATAGTGATGAAGAATGGGAAGAGGTAGTTTTATTGATTTCAGTACTTGCTTTTTGTAATTATTATGTGTTACACCAAAATCTCGACAAGTCACTGGGTAAATAATATGCTTTTTGTTTACAGGAAGAAGCTGGTGAAAGCCTTTCAGATTGTGAGAAAGATGAAGAGGAAAGTTTGGAAGAAGGATGTTCTAAGGTTGATGATGAAGATGATAGTGAAGATGACTTTATGGTGCCTGATGGATATCTCTCAGAAGATGAGGTAACAAAAGCAACTTTTAATGAACTCTTCATAGATTCTTCTATTCCTAGGTTGACAATCTAGGAATCTATATAGCAAAATTTGCATTTCTCTGGAGTATCCAATTTATTGGCCATTCAACTCATATCCTCATTCATGTAATAGTTAATACCTAGTTTTCTCCAAAGCATGTGCTGTATTTGTGAAGGGGAGTGTTAACTATAGGTAGCTACGCTTTTTAAAATAAATGTAAATTTTCTTATGTAAACTTTGTGATTGCTTCTTTCAGGGGGTCCAAGTGGACAGAATGGACATTGATCTGTCTGAGCAGGATGCAAGTATGCCATCTTCTAAGCAAGATCAAGAAAGTCAAGAGTTTTGCGCATTACTCCAACAACAAAAACATCTGCAAAGTTTAACTGACCATGCTCTGAAGAAAACGCAGCCACTAATTATATGTAACCTAACGCATGAGAAGGTACCTCTCTTAACTGCTAAAGATCTAGAAGGGACACAAAAAGTGGAACAGATATGTCTGCGAGCTCTCATGGTGCAAGCATTCCCTTGGACTTCCCTCATCGAGATATCGATCAATAACATGCAAGATGAGGATCAGGAAACTGGCAAGTCATCTTGTAGCCAGAGCACACCTCCATCTAATTCAAGAGCAAAATCCATACCAGACTCGGATTTAATTACAGTTGTGAGTAGATATCTCCATATAAATTACGTGTATTTTTATATATTGCAACTTAGCTCTAATATTAATTTGGCGTCCAGGTATCAACTATTCAATCATGCTCTCAAGGTATCAATAGAGTGGTTGAAACATTACAGCAGCAGTTCCCTGATGTTCCAAAGACTAAGCTAAGACAAAAAGTGCGTGAGATATCAGATTTTGAGGATAGCCGTTGGCAGGTTAGTTCTACTTCGACAATATACTTTGATCTTCTTCTCCACAATTTTCAACCATGTCTTAGGGCAGAGTTGGTAATCAGTATTCCTGTGATCCTTTGTTCAATAAACAGGTAAAGAAAGAAGTATTGACAAAGCTTGGATTATCGCCATCACCAGATAAAGGCGGTAAGAGGCCAAAAACGATATCTACATTCTTCTCAAAACGCTGTTTGCCTCCATCCACAAAGCCACAACCTGCTGCTGCCGAAGAGACACAGAGATTGGAAAACGAGAATGCTTAGGTCTCCTCACAGTTCCCATCTTTTTTTGGTTACATCCCTCAACTTAGCTATATCCTTTTTTTGCTTCTTGTGGATACAAATGTATGATGCAATAACATCGGACAAATGTTTTAGTTGAGGGAATGATAAATTGGTTAAGAAGCAACCAGAGATGTTTTGTTCAGGTAAGTCTATAAATCTTCTTTACTTGTTTCCATTTCCAATCACTCTTTACATCTTTGGAGATTAGAGATTGTACAATACATGTGTGCTTTCAATACAAACGTTTTAATACTTAGAAAAAGTTGCAGCAACGTACATATGGTATCTTAAATTTCACTTTTCAACCGTATTATCAAATATCATACTGTGTTTTATTATAATCGTGTAGTAAAATATAGCAATAGCATGCGAATAGAAGCCATGAAATCAGCAGGTCGTATCTTCAAACCAGTGCTGAAACTTGGTCATCTCCTTAGAAGGCAAAGCAGCCAAGACATAAACACCTTTACTATCTCCATCGATGTCTGGAAACAGCAAAACTATGTCTTTCCGATGATACACAACGGGACAGCTATACTTAGGCTTTCCCCATGGATACTCAACCTCAGCGAATCCAAGTTTCCACCACGAAGAAACCAAAACTTCCCCATGTGGAAACCCTTTGTACAACTCTCCCCAATCTATAGCAGACCGCGCGTACTCATCTGTTATCCTCTTCGCCCCTTCTCCTACAATTTCCACAATTCTCCCAAACGGCTCTTCAAGCAAAGCCTTGCATTTTGCCTTTGCGTAAGCCGTTAAAACCGCGTTTCCAGTGTAAGCCGATGGAAGCTCAGGATTCAGCCTTCCTCTAATGTCCACCGCGTAAAGAATCGTTGATTCTCTTCCAAGATTAGCTTCTTCTTCGTCTGCTGTTACAGAGAGTGCCTTGCACCTCCAGACCAAAGCGGTTACAACGTTGAAACCCGTCACGCGAACATAACAACCACTAGTCTCCGAGGCTTTCTCCTTCAGCTTCTTGATTTGATCAGAGGATAGCTTGAAGATTTTGAAGTCTAAGTGCTGTGAAGTGGCTTCGAAGACTGTTGTTGTCTCGCAGTCTTGGAACTTAACAAGCTCGTAGTGTGGGAATGTGACACTTGGCGGCGTACGAGCTTTGAGAAGGGTACGGTCGTTGCATGGAGGTGTTGATAAGGGCTTCTCACTCAGTAGAGAGGCTAAGTTTTCGAGGAATGTTTTGAAACTAAGTCCATCGAACGTTGTATGGTTTGTTGAGATTCCCATTGCAAATCCACCGCACTTGAATGATGTCACCTGCCCAAATTTAAATTTTATGTACATACATCTCCATTACATGATAAACTCAATTACAAGCAACAAACTTAAGATAAATTATTTTGAACCACTTATTTTCTAATTATTATACGCTCATTATGGGTATATTTATTTCGCTAATTTTAATGATAAATTTTATGTGCTATTTTAAAAATAAAATAAAAAGGTTAATTATGAATAACAAAAATGCCGGTTATGCAAAAAGATTCATGAAAATTTCGATTTCTTTAGTACGTAGCTAAGTCTTTAGGTATAGATTCACCAGAATATCTAGTAATGCAAAAAATATTTATGCAAAAAATATTTATATTATATATAGATATATATACATACTGAGACACATCTAAAAGATGTAGATAATGACTACTTAGTACTTAGACCAGGCACAGAATATTTAGAGCATCTTCAATGGTGAGAACTCACTAAGTATCTTATTATAGTATTATAATAATTTTTATATAATTTAATTATTTATTTAGATTTTAAATGATAAATGAAAAATTTGTCCAATCATGTGTGACCATGTGTCAAATGGGATTCTACACAAGATATCAAAAGTTTTTAAATAAGAACCCCATCTCATTCTCTGTCATTCTCTCTCATACTTTTCTATTATTTTCTATTATTTAAAACTAAGAACTCCTCTTAAATACTACTATTGTTGCTTTTATATTGTTGCTTTTATATTATACAGTACATAGTATATATACATAATGAGACACATCTAAAAGATGTAGATAATGACTACTTAGTACCTACTACCTTATACGTTCATGATTAAGATTGAGTAATACAGTATTAATAAAAAAATTTGTTTAGAAAGCGATTACATTATCTGGCAGTATATATAGACAGAGTTATGTCACATTAATTTAGATTGCTTTATGTTTGGTAGGATTCAATAAATGAGCATCAAAAGAAACAAGCGTTTTAACTTCACGCGGAACAAGTAGATTTATGTTACAATCATTATAAGTTTACGTAATACTAACACAGTTACACCTAACTATATTCAAATTTGATGTCAAGTAAAAAAACACTAAATTGAATTATTAATTTTTTTTTTTCTGAAACAATGAACATTTTTCATTTGGTTAGATAGTTTGATAAGTTTACAATGCTAATTAATGCGTAGATTGAAAATGTATGTCTAGTTTTTATATAACTAAGAAAATACTTAACAAGCCAATATTTGTGTCAGTATTGTACATTGGAAGAATATAAAAGTTATTTGGCATATTATATATCTGCAGGCGAAGCTGAAAAATGTCTGAGTATACATGTCACCTGTACTACGTGTCTACTTGACATACATAGTCTGAGTAGGGTTGGTGATTTACATAAAAGATTTTTTAAGAAGGTTTTATTTTAGTCAATATCATAACGTTTGTGTTACAAACAAAAAAAATAAAATAATAATCATTATGAATAGTGTTATTATACGTAGATGTCCATTATAATCTCATTAGTAGATTATAGAATACATGAAGTCTAACTTAAACTTTAATCTTCTATCCATATATATATCTTCTATTCTATTGAATGTATCAATAACAAAAAAGCAATTCCCTAATCTGTTTTGTTCACAACAAATCAAAATTTTTCTATATTTTCGTTTAAATATTTATGCATTTTTTATTTAATTTAAATAATATCTATATATTCATTATTTAAAATATTTAATTATATAGATATCATAATAGTATTTGATACTTAGACCCCTCCGTGGAGGTTTCAAAGTAACTAAATGTTCACAAAATTTACTGTGATCCAAAAGAGTTAGATTCTAAGAAAATTTATATGTGTTTATATTAGATGATGTACACTCAAAACTTTTATATTTTTTTTCTTCCCTCCTATCAAGACAAGAAAAAGACTTGTGATGTTGACAAAAAGCAAAGAGAAGAAAAGAAACTTGTGATATGTTAATTAGATTTAATTAGGATAATTATGAAACAAAAAGTTAGAAAGCAAAATGGTTACCTGAAAGGCAAACAAGGGTTGATCATCTTTGGGCAAACTCTGAAGCTGACTTGTAACCAACTGAGCAAAAGCTGGATTTGGATAAACCAAATCTCCAAGTTCCTCCAACGTGTACTCACTCGCCGCCGACACAAAGCCAGCTCCGGCACCGTTACAGTCAACATCTAGCCGTCCAGAGCTAGGATCCACCCGGAGTCTCCCGGCCAAGAACTCGTAAGCGTCCATGGCTTTTACCAACGCCTTTCTCAGCTTCTCTGACACCATCTCCGGAGGAAAATCTTTGTTTGGTCGGAAGAAATGAACTGTTTGGACATCAAAGTTGAGAATTTGGTCGACGTTGGACAAGAACATGGATTTCTTCTCACTGGTTTCTTCAGATGGGAAAATGAGGTTTGATTCTTTGATTGTAACCTTGAGATCTTGAAGAAGCAATGGTGGTGATTCTTGGTACAAAGAACCCATTTTGAACAAATCTTTTTCACTCTTATCTTATTAGGGTTTGAGTGAAGTTTGTGATTTGGGTTTGAGACTTAATCTTGTATTATATAGACTAACACATAGTGAAGACGTTTTTTTTTTTTTTTTAACCTTGGGTTTATGATTATGTACGTGTAAATTATAGTATGAAATAATCCATGGAGAGTAATATATAAATCCCACAATAAATGTGACCTTTTAATATAAAAAAGATATGATACGGAGTTACAAGAACAATCAAAGCTGTTACGTGCTACGAGGACGTTTATTTAATCCAATCACATGAACGCAAAAAATAGTTATTTTTGTATTATTGTGTTGTGTTTATGGATTTGGGAGAAGTGATGGGCTGCTTTGGTGGGTGTGAGTAGGGTTGGTGATTTATGTTAAGGATTTGATAGGAGAGGTCTGATATTGTCGGTGTTAGCTACATAATTACATGTGATCAGCGTTTTTGAGTCGATTGATATTTGCCAAACTTTGACTTCTCCATTTGTGGTTTATGGAATATGATTTTTTCACCCATTTGCAGCATCTCATTACGGTTACAGTTTCAATTACACAATTGTTCCACCACTTATGTGTTTCCTCCAATCCACCGGGATCGCTCTTCTGGTTTTGGGGAGCAGGCTTGCTCTGTTAGTTAGGATATATTCGTCAGGTCCGGCCCAAAGCGAGACAATAGAAACGTGGGCTGGGGATTCATATCATTTAAAACAAACTTTTTGGGCCAAAAGGACCCATATAAAAAAAAAATTTACTTTTAAAGATTTAAAAAACACTTTGGTTTGGCATAGGGCCTTAAATTTAATTGAACTGGACCTGATACTCGTATCTATGTCCGTTAGAATATACCGTGTATATCTTCTGTATAGTTGCGATATCTTTAGATACTATTCCTTGTATAAATACTCTATCGTGATCAATGGAAACATCATCAAGTGTTCTACACGTACACAATATCAAAAGCCAACCGATCTCTCGATCTTACTTCTCTCATCTCTCCTCTCTCCTCTTTCATCTCTCCTCTCTCCTCTCTCCTCTCGTCTCTTCTCAACTCGCGATGGCTGATACAAACACATTTGTTTCATCTGACAAGCCCTTTGGCATCAGTCAAATTCGAGTCTACATCCCTATCTTCCTCGATCTTGACAAGATGAACTATGATGTGTGGAGAGAAATGTTTGAGACCAATTGTCTCAAATTTGGTGTCCTTAGTCATCTCAACGACACAACTATATCCACTCCAAAGACTTCTAAGTCATCGAAAGAGCACGATGGTCTCGTCAAAATGTGGACCAACGGAACCATCACCGGCGACATCACCAAAACGATCCTCAAACCTAAGAGCTCCACTCGAGATCTGTGGCTTTCCATGGAGATTTTTTTTCCGCGAAAACTGGAAAATCGTGTTTTCCAACTACATAACAAACTTCGAACAATCACCATCGAAGATCTATCCGTGACAGAGTACTGCCATAAATTAAAATATCTCTTCGATCTGCTGGCTAATGTTGTTGATTCACCAGTTTCTGATTGTACGCACGTTATGCACTGTCTCAACAATCTAAACGAGAAATTTGATGGCAACTACAATGTCATCCGTCATCGCTCGCCCTTTCCAAGCTTCAGCACCACCAAATATATGCTCCAGTTTGAAGAGGATCACCTGAAGAAGCAGCCCTACCCATCGGTGACCTCCATCACATTCGCCAGAGCACAAAACCAGGGCTGGCTTAACCATAGGGACGAGCAGTGCAACCGCCCTTGTTCTAGGTCAAGGAGTTTTTTTTTGAAACAAAAATGTTTAGAAATATTTTTTATGGATAAAAAGGAAAAAAAAAAACAAAATTTATTAAACAAAAGGACCAAAAAAAATTAAATTGTAAAACAAAAGAGACCGTAATATGTTTTTTTCTTTACCTATAACATACAAAATTTTGAAGAAATTTATTTTTAATAATTTTAAGGGGTCTACTTTTTTAAATTTGCCCAGGGGCCTATAAAATGTTTAAGCCGGCACTGACCAAAACTACAACAACAAAGGCAACAACAACCACAAGAATCACGGCCGTGGCAGTGGTCGTGGCAATCGTGGACGAGATCGCAACAACAACTTGAGACATCACTTGTCGGGCCACTCGGGTTCATCAAATTTTGGATATCCGCAATGGAATTATGGCCTTCCCAATGGCCATATCCGTATCCTTATCCACTTCCGTATCAAGCTCCCTTTGCTCAGCCCCTGGGGCCCAACAACATACTCGGTCCTCCCTTGCTCGTCCCCAAGCTCATCTCGTTCACGATGCAACCTCTGATGGACAATCTACCATGGTACCAATAATACTTTCCCACACCTTCAACACTGTGACACTTCAAGAACTAGCTGATCTTTCGTGGTATATGGAAAATCTTTGCCTTACAATACGACAACGAGGGAGAATACACAAACCGTAAATTCCTTGATAATGTAACAGCCTCTGGAATTGAACTCCGCCTTTCGTGCCCGCTCATAAGTCAACAAAACAAACGTGCCGAATGAATGCTTTGTATAACTAACAATCTTGTGCGAACCTTGCTTATTCAAGCTAAAATGCCGTATCCATTTTGGGCTGAAGCACTCCTCAATGTGGTTCACACTATCAACCTTCTTCCTTCCTGTTCAATTAGTAATCTTGTTTCTTTATCTCGCCTATTTTATAAACATGTCTCTTACTTTCACCTTCGGGTCTTCGTTTGCCTATGCTACCCTAAAATGATGTCTACTTCCTCTCACAAGCTTGCCCCTCGCTCCACGGCTTGCGTGTTCTTGGGATATCCTTCCAACCATAGAGGATACCATTATCTAGACATCTCTACGTGGAAGATAATTATATCTCTACATGTCAAATTTGTTGAAGATATTTTTCTTTTCTCGAATCTTCCCTCTTCGCCATCTCCGCCATCTCCGCCATCTCCGCCGACTCTTCCTCCTCATCCACCGCGACTCTTCCTCCTCATCCACCGCCTCTTTCGCCACCATCACCAGTTCCTTTTCCTCTTTTCGGCATTCCTCCGCTGCCAGCTCCTCCTTAGGTCACAAATACTTATCCTATGACGACAAGGAGCAAGAATGGGATCATAAAACCTCAATCTTCTTTATGTCTTCATACGAATAATATATCTCCTATTCCGTTTTCTCATGGACAGGCCCAAAAGATCCTTATTGGACCAACACTATGCAGGTGGAACATAATGCTCTTATTAAACGCAGAAGTGAGACTTGGTTCCATGGCCTCTTGCTACTAACACTACTCGTTCAATGTGGCTTTTCTTACATAAGTTTGATGCAAATGGCAAGCTGTCCCGGTACAAGGCGCGCTTAATGGCTAATGGCAAATCACAAAAAATTGGCATTGACTGCGACAAAACTTTCAGCCCTGTTGTTAAGCCAACCTCTAATCGTGATGTACTTCATGTCGCTCTTGCTCGTGAATGACCTCTTTGTCAACTATATGTGAAAAACGCACTCCTCCACGACGATCTTGAGAAAACCGTCTACATGCATCAACCTCCCAGGTCCGTTGACAAGTCTAAACCAGATCATGTTTGTCTCTTCCGGCGCTCTATATACAGTCTTAGACAGGTTCCGTGTGTTTGGTACAATCGTTTTGCAACCGTCGCCAAGAAGATTGGATTTCTGCAAAGTCGGTGTGACAACTCCTTGTTTATTCTTGGTCGTGGCTCATCGATGGCTTACCTTCTCCTCTATGTTGACGACATCATCATGATGGCTTCCTTGTCTACACTGTTCGAGACAATAATTTCAGCCCTTGGTTCAGCTTTTGAGCTCAACGATCTCGGCAGACTGAACCATCAAGTGTTCTACACTTACTTGCTTTTCTTAACCAAGCTGATCCAACTTATCCTTGTCATTTTTACATAGCTTTCTACCACTCAAGCACCACTCCCTAAACATGGCGACCACCTCACTCAAATTCTTTGCAGATGATTTTGGTATGCTCTAATTGTCTACTTGTACCGTTACTGCATCTTTCTCTGACTGTGTTATATTATTTTCATGGGATTTCTACTGCTTCGGTTATTGTTGTTGGGTTGGCTGTTGGAGAACCGTCTTTTTGATTGGCACCATGGCGGCCCTGTGATGTAGATGCTACATAGTTGGTTCTCATTAACAATGAATTTGGAAAATTGATTTAATTAGTAGATTAACAATTTAATATATCTTAAAATTCATATTTGATATAGTAATGTAGGTTTTTTTTTTGGGTTGGTTTTACCCATATCGTAATGTAGTTATTATGAAAGACGGCTAAAAAACTTGGACTCATCCATGTAATGCAACAAAACAAAACTACGAAAGTTATTAGCCCTCGTGAGAAAGTTCTCAAGACATCATGTCTTCTCAAACTCGTGCAGCGTCCAATGATAAGTGGACTATAGTCTAATAATCAATGTAGAGATGAGTTTGTATATATACATATAAGAACTCAAACTGATCGGTATTAGTTTGAGTCTAACTCATACCCAAAAGTTACCTCAACAGTGGAGGTTTGCCACATACTTATATATTGCCCCACAAATTATACAAGTGTCGATGTGGGATATATATATATATATATTCTAACACACCCCTTCACGCTCAGGGCTGGACATATGAAACGTGAAATTTGTGAGACTGAACATCCACGGGTAGTCCACATTCGAAACACTGAAACCATGGGATCTGATACCATATTTGTTTAGTCATAACTCACATCCAAAGCTAGTTCAAGAGTGAAGATTCGCCACATACTTATATGTTACCCCACAAATTATCAAAATCTCGACGTAAGATATATATATATTCTAACAACAGTTCTCCATTCTATATCATGGGTGGGATCAATTACATAAATATAGGTGACATATACAAGATTGGAGAAATGATGATTGGTACCGTGGTTTTTCCCGTCTCCACCACCTTCGCATATTAATTATAACCTCTATCATATATCTCTTTGATTTATGAACTTTTCTTTGAAAATAAATATAGGATGATTTTTAACATTTTGTAGCATAGACTGTTTACTAGTAAAACATAAGACATGGTCAGTGACACTCTTAAGTAGCTTCTCGAGGAGCTAACTCGTTATAAGAGTTTTTCAAGAGAATATAATAGTTGGAAATTCATCCTAGTACTACAAAAAGAAAAGTTGGTTCCCAAAATTTCATGTGAAATCATGATTACCCGTATACCTCATAAACATGATTTTCGCAGGATCTATCTTTTATTTTTTTTAGTTAAGGGAAAAAACTGCATTGTAATTATTATAATTTAGGTTTGAATGGAGATCAAAGACCATAATTTGCAATGTATTAGCCTATGTTAGTATTTTCGTCCTGCTATCATCTGGGTTTAATTCCGTATGTTGCATGTTATTGACAAAAAAAAAAAAAAATAGGGACTAGAGTGATGCAAACCTCGGATTTCACCTCGGTGTGACTCACGGATTTCAAACTTGAAACGTTGGCGGAAGCGTTGAACGTGGTGGTGAAGGATAGTGATGTTGATTCCACAACACCGAGGGTTAGAGAAGACAATCCAAGGGCTCTTCCTCGTGACGATTGAAGACTCTACACGAAAAACTAAGTATTTGATTCCACAAACTACCTAGAACTCGCAAAAATGTTGATTTGGTTCAAAAACTTTGAAGCAAAAACGAACTTGATTTCTTATTGATAAATTATTCGGTGATAATGAAATGAAACAAGGGGTGAGCTTATATAGGCTCGAACATAGAATATCCTCCAACGGTCAGAAATATGCAAGAAAGGAAACAAAAATATTCGAAAACGAGGAAGGACGCGTTCAAGAAATTCTAGCCGTTGGGACGCGATTCTTCAGTGATTGTCGTGGAAGGATCTCGAATATCTTGGGGGAATGGACGTCTAAGATCAATTCTTCGAGATGGAGGGCCTGGATCAAAGGATGGATATGCGCTTCTAGAAATATCGTCGAAAAAGGAAAGTTTTCCCTTTGTCGTTTCCACGTGGAATTTGAGATTGGCTGCTGTTTTGGACACTCCAAAAGGTGGTGTAGTCTTGGATTGATGTTCGAAAAATGGCAAGAAGTCTTCGGGTTTGTCAGGAGGATCTTCGGTTTGTCTTCGAGGGTGTTCGTTGCCGGAATGCGTTCGTCTGGAGGGTGCGTTGAGGATCTCTGAAATTATGTCGTGGATTGTGAAGTATTGCTCGATGGAACCTCATATCTTGAGGTCTTGCACGGTGAATCTTCAAGGATTCTCGAACGAACGGCTCGTTTCTACGGTGGTTCAGCTCTGGGTGGATTTTAGTGTCTGTGAGTGGATGCTCTTCGTCGTCGGGTGGTTTGGATCGTTCTTCTTCCAAAGGTTCCTCGATGGATCGTCTAAAAATGGTCACTTTCTCGAGGATTCTTCAAGGTGGACGGTAGAAATCCTCCTCTGGTCTAGATTCAGAAAGTTGCCTCGTATGCTCGTGGCCGGTACGTGGATTCCTCGTGGATCCGCGTGGGGCACCGTGAGGACAGGAGTCGATTTTGCATCATCCCTCTCCCCCTTGCAAATGTTTCGACCACGAAACTAATTTTCCTGCCACCAGAGAAAGCAAGTTAGCTCTCATGCGAATTTGCCAATTCTAAGGCCTTACCTTCGAGAATCTTCGATTTTTTCGCGAATTGGGGGATCCGGTGTGATGTAAGCCTCGAGGGTGAGGTCTACGGGACACGAGCAGGATCCTTGATTCCACGCGGCAGTCGTCGACGATCCTTTAGGTTTCTTGAACGCGGAATGAAGATCTGACTCGATGGCGGTCGCTCTCTCGAGTGGGATCGATGAAAAAGGGGTTGTGTTGGCGGAAAGGAGGTGCACCACAGAGGGATGGTAGCCTCTGACACAGCACGGATCTTGGCTTCAAAGAATCTCTCGACGAAGAGCAAGAACAAGAACTAGGGGTTTAGCTTAGAAGAAAATTCGAGTCTTTATTGATAATAGAGGTAAAAATCGGTTACACGGCTGCAAGGGACTTTATAAACAGTCCTATCAGCTAGCCCTAGGGCCCATAAAGAAAGAAAAAATAAAAGCCTAATACAAAGAAGTCCATCTAAAAAGCGAAAACAAAGAAATACATAAAACTCAACGTTTAACTAAAACAAGAAAAAGAAACTATGAAGACGCGAATGTTGCTGTCTTTTCTAGAGGTGGACTTAGCCGTTGAAAGGCTTGTTGGGGCTGCAAAGATCGAAAATATTGAGTAAAACTTTGATTTCCTCGCAGCTTGTAGGGAGTCTTCGATGTTGGCTCGTGGTTCTCGAGATGATGTGTGGATGTGTCGTCGCGATCTTCGGGGCGTCTCGTGGAATCTTCGGACACGCTACGTAGATCCTTGGTAGCAGCTCGGGATCCTCGGACGGTACGTTTGATTCGGCACAGTCAGTACGTGGTTCCTCGGTAGCAGCTCAGGGAACCTCGCGGACGTACGGTGCTTGGCACGGTTGATACGTGGATCCTCGGTAGCAACTCGTAGATCCTCAAAGCGGTACGATAGTTTGGCACGGTCGGTACGTGGTTCCTCGGTAGGATACGTGGATTCTCGGTAGCGGTACGATAGAATTACATGCTCGACTCGTGGATTCTCGTGGACGATCGATGCTAACCCCTTTCTCATGTCGTTCACGATGTCTTTGCACAGCAAGTTGAACCTCTTCCAAAGTTGTCTGTCCTTGGAACGAGTCATGGTGCCTCCTCCATCGGGCAACGGGTTAGGTCCGATGTCCTCATCAATTCCCTCCGTTCTGAAGAGGTTTTGACCTCAAAACCTGTTCTCCTTCATCATAAGGTAAAGAATCAGCACATTAAGGTATGGGAAATTCCTTACCTCTCGGTAGCTCAAAGGCGGTAGGCCTTGTCGTTGATTTTCTCGAGGATTTTAAACGGCCCATCGCCTCGTAGAGATAACTTGGAAGCCCTTTGTTGTGGGGAACCTGTCCGTCCTCATATTGAAGCCAAACCCAATCCCCGGGTTTAAGCAAAACCTCTTTCCTCCCTCCATCGGCCCTCTTCTTGTTATCCGCGGCTTTCTTCTCCAAATTGGTCTTGACCTCTTGGTGGAGTTTTCTGAATAGCCTCGCCCGGTGAAGTCCATCTTGATTGGCCTGTTCTAATGGAGGTAAAGCTACAAGATCTATAGGAGCCAAAGGGTTAAATCCGTAGACTATCTCAAAGGGAGATAGCTTAGTCGAAGAATGTTTGGCCCTATGTATCGAATTCAACATAAGGTAAGCATCAAAACCATGTTCGCATATTGTACCCAAGGTTGCCCCGAAGTAGGGTCGGAGTGTTTGGTTCACGACTCGGTTTGGCCATCCGTTTGTGCGTGGACAACTCGTTAGAAGAGGAGCTTCGTGCCTAGCTTCCTCCACAATGTTCTCCAAAAGTGCCCAAGGAACTTAGTCAGTAAGTCGGATACGATCTCCTCGGAATGCCATGTAGTTTCACCACATCTTTGAAGTACAACTCCGCTGATCTCGGAGGCATCATTAGTGTTGGCAACGCATGAGTGCGCCATCTTGGAGAACCGGTCTACACCACGAAGTAGAGTCTTTCCTTGCGTCCTGGGTAAACTAGCACAAAATCCATTGAGACATCCTCCCAGGAGCGTTGACGGAATCGGGTAAAGGTAAGTAAAGTCCATGGGGGGTGTGACCTTGATTTGGCTTTGTGGCCACACAAGCATCTTTCCACATCTCTCTTCAAGTGCGGCCAAAAGAATGCTCTCGGACCATGGCAAGAGTCTTGTCAATTCCGAAGTGCCCCATTAGTCCTCCTCCGTGAGCCCACTTACCATTGTGGATGCAAAGTCTTTTGTCCCGAAACAAGAACCCAATCTTGGAGGTAGAAAGGCCTTTTGTAGAGACCTTGGCCTTGCTCACCGGTAGCACTCACTTATCTCCGGGATCGTCCATATGATTTACAAGTTCTTGATATGCTCGAACCCCATGATCTTAGCCTCCATGGTCGAAATGAGGGCATATCTCCGGATAGGGTCGCAACGATGTTCTCTTTCCCTTCTTGTACTTGATGATGTAGGGAAGGTCTCTTGAACTCAAGCACTTAGCATGCCTCCTCTTGAGTGAAGTCTGGCCCTTGAGAGTTTCAACGTCTTCTATTGGTCGTATGTATGACGAACTCCTTTGAGGAGAAGGTAGTGTTGCCATGTTCCTAGAGCTCGGACTAAGGCATAGAGCTCCTTGTCGTATGTCAGATAGTTGAGGGTGGGACCACTGAGCTTCTCACTGAAATAAGCCACGGGTCGCTTCCTTTGTGTAGAACGGCCGCATGCCTAACCCGAGGCATCGCACTCAACTTCGAACATAACCCTCGAAATCCGGCAAGGCTAAGACCGGTGCTTGAGTGAGTCGTTCCTTGAGTGTGTTGAAAGCTTGATCTTGGGCTGGTCCCCAATTGAATGGCACATTCTTCTTGATGACCGCGGTCATTAGTGCAGCCACGGAACTAAAATTCGAACAAATCTCCGAATAGAACTAGCAAGACCGTGGAAACTTCGAACATGACAGCGGTAAGTGGGTGTAGGCCATTCACGAATGCTCGGATCTTCTCTTCATCCACTTGAAGACCTGTGCACTTACTACAAAGCCTAAAAACACACACTTATCAGTTACAAAAGGTGCACGTCTTTAGGTGGCGTAGAAGGCCTTCCGTCACGAAGCGTTAGCATAAACCCAAGTTCAAAGTGGTAAGGTGATCGGCATAGCATTTACTATAAATGAGAATGTCATCAAAGTAAACTACCACGAATTTCCCAATGAAACTACGAAGAACCTGGTTCATAAGGCGCAGGAAGGTACTCGGAGCATTCGTTAAGCCGAAAGGCATAACAAGCCACTCGTAGAGTCCTTGCTTGGTTTTGAAAGCTGTCTTCCATTCATCGCCTTCCTTCATTCGGACTTGGTGGTATCCACTTCTAAGATCGACCTTAGAGAAAATGGTGGCTCCACTAAGTTCATCTAGCATGTCGTCTAAGCGTGGAATCGGATGCCGGTACTTGATGGTAATGTTGTTAACGGCTCGGCAATCCACACACATACGCCATGTCCCATCTTTCTTGGGTACTAGTATGACTTGAACGGCACATGGGCTGAGGCTCTCACGGATGTAGCCTTTGTCCATAAGATCTCGGACTTGCCTCTCCAATTCCTTGGTTTCCTCCGAATTCATTCGGTAAGCCGGCTTGTTTGGAATGGGTGCTCCGGGGACGAGATCGATTTGGTGCTCGATGCCACGGATGGGTGGCAATCCCGGTGGAACTTCTTCGGGGAACACGTCCTTAAACTTGTCGAGAATGGACTGGATCTCCCGAGGTAGCTCCATTTCACCTGTTCCTACACTTAGGCAATCTTTGAAAACCATTAGCAATACGGTGCCTTCGGTACGAAGAGCTTTACATACTTCATTGGAAGAGATGAACAAGCTATTTCTTACCTCGTCTTCCTTGTTCATGTGGGTTTGTATTTCACGAATTTCAGAAGGTTTTAGAGGGGCTAAATTAAACTTACGATCCTTGAAGTGAAATGAGTACCGATTGGTTCTTCCGCCGTGGTTAGTGGCTCGGTCGAATTGCCACGGCCTCCCCAGCAGGAGGTGTCCGGCCTTCATAGGCACCACATCACACACCACCTCATCGTGGTAGCGGCCTACACTAAACGGGATGGTGACTTGTTCGGATATCCGCAATTCGGTGTCATCATTCAACCATCAGAGTTTGTATGGCCTCGGGTGCTTGGTCCTTGGTAGACCTAACCTATCCACCATATACTTGCTAGCCACATTAGTACAAGAACCTCCATCGATAATGAGGTTACATACCTTTCCCTTCACGGTGCATCTCGTGTGGAAAATGTTCTCCCGTTGCACCTTCTCTTCGGGTTCGATTAGGACGCTAAGAGCTCGGCGAATGACTAGGAGTTCTCCATGGTCTAGATACTCTACGTCCTCATCGCCTTCATCCGAGTCTCCCTCGTGTTCATCTTGTGACTCGTACTCGCCATCTTTGGTGAGTATCATTACTCGTTGATTTGGACACTCCCGCGCATAATGTTCCTTACCTTGACACTTAAAGCAAGTGATGTCACGTGTACGGGATTGATTCTGATTAGGGAACTTACCCGGTTCTGGCTTGGTGATCTTGGATGTGTCAAAGGGCTTGCCCTTGAACTTGGCACCATCGTTTCCGGAGTTTCCTTTGCTCGGGAAACGGTTGTTGTTGGAGTTCCACGGTGGATTGTTGTTTCGTCCTCGGGTGAGTTGGGACGTCTTCTTCTGGATTTGGCTTTCCACTTGAACAGCTAGGTGGAGTAGCTCGTGGATTCCACTGTAATTGTTGCGTTCTACCTTGCGCTGGATACGGTCATGGAGTCCATCTACGAACTGTGCCACGAGGGCTTCTTCGGATTCCTCCAACTCCAAGGAGTTCATGAGTTTCTCGAATTCCTCGAAGTATTCCTCGACAGTCCTCGTTCCCTGCGACAATTTACGAAAACATTTTTGCAAATCACGGTGGTAGTGCTCGGGAACATACCTAAGTCGGAGGAGATACTTCATGTCTCCCCATTCGGTTATAGGACCGTGACGTTGCCTCCTTCGGTCAGCTATGGTTCTGTCCCACCATGCTAAGGCATTGTCCGTGAGTTGTGTCGCGGCTAAGGAGACCTTGCGCGTCTCGTTGTACCCATAACATTCAAAAATGTACTCCATCCTTATCTCCCAATCCATGTAGGCCTCGGGGTTGGACTTTCCTGCAAAAGTAGGAGGAGTTAGTTTTACATCCTTGTTTTGCTCACGTGGTACCTCGACTCGTCCACGGTTCCGCATGAGTAACGGATCGGGTCTCCGTTGGTGTTGTCGTTGGAGTGGATCTTGTGGTGGTGGTTCTTCGTTGTCTTCCTCGGACAAGTGGTCAGCTTCATCTCGGATGATTCGTTGTGCATGGACACGCCTTACTTCCACGGGTGGTGGTGGTGGTGGAGGTAGAGGGGGTTGTGCTTCTAGCCGATCGAGGCGTCCTCCGAATCCTCGGATTTCCTCTTGGATGGCTCGGAGCATTTTCACAAGGGCATCTTGTGGAGCAGCTTCTTCTCCCATTTCCTCGAGTAGTCGTTCCTGAACTTAGACAAAAACAACAAAGCGTAAAGGTATCGAGTGGGAAATAAAATTAACAATGGATTCGAAAATGAAAAAAATGAAAACACGAAAAATCAGAATGCAAAAATCGACAATGGATAGATGAATATTCGAAAATACGAAAAAGGAAAGTTAACTTTTTTTTTTTTTTGACTAAAATCCTAGATGCAACTTAACAATCTAAACTACTACTCAAGAAACAAAGACAACGAACTAAGAACCTAAACGAACACGTAAACAAGCAGATCTCACAATACAAACGAACCACAAGATAGATCTATTAACCTAACTGATGCGTGTGGAGTAGATCTAGCAAACTGATGATGCAAAAGAGACTAGCGATACTTTTTATATTTTTCTTGACTTTGAATGAAACAACTAACAACTTAAAGAATACAAAAGAAACAGATCTCAAACTTTCAATGAAAACTCGATAAACCTAGCAACCTAGCGAGTGAGCGTATGGTGTAGATCTAACAAATGAACAATGAAACTATGACACACGATATTTGTATATTTTTTTTTTTTGAATAGAATGAACGTAAGCTAACAGATCTATGAAGCAAAGATGCAAACAAACGAAAGCAACAATACTTTTTTTTTTTTTGAATATAACGAAACAACAAGCAAAACAAAGAAAAATCGAACAAAGCAACAAAAGATAGGGACAACCGGATTAGAGCGTGGAACACGGCTCTGATACCAGATGATGTAAGCCTCGAGGGTGAGGTCTACGTGACACGAGCAGGATCCTTGATTCCACGGGCGGTCGTCGACGATTCCTCAAGGTTTCTTGAACGCGGATGAAGATCTGACTCGATGGCGGTCGCTCTCTCGAGTGGGATCAATGAAAAGGGGTTGTGTTGGCGGAAAGGAGGTGCACCACAGAGGGATGGTAGCCTCTGATACAACACGGATCTTGGCTTCGAAGAATCTCTCGACGAAGAGCAAGAACAAGAACTAGGGTTTTTAGCCTTAGAAGAAAATTCGAGTCTTTATTGATAATAGGGTAAAAATCGGTTACACGGCTGCAAGGAGACTTTATAAACAGTCCTATCAGCTAGCCCTAGGGCCCATAAAGAAAGAAAAATAAAAGCCTAATACAAAGAAGTCCATCTAGAAAGCGAAAACAAAGAAATACATAAAACTTAACGTTTAACTAAAACAAGAAAAGGAAACTATGAAGACGCGAATGTTGCTGTCGTTTCTGAGGTGGACTTAGCCGTTGAAAAGCTTGTTTGGGCCTGTTAAGATCGAAAATATTGAGTAAAACTTACCTTGGCCTGCGCGGAGTCGCGTGACGTTATCGTGGACTGTCGTGGTTTCCTCGTGGAATGGCCCGGTGTCCTCGATGAATCGTCGTAGTCCCTCGTGGTCTGTCGTGGATTCCTCGGCAGCTTGTAGGGAGTCTTCGATGTTGGCTCGTGGTTCCTCGAGATGATGTGTGGATGTGTCGTCGCGATCTTCGGGGCGTCTCGTGGAATCTTCGGACACGGTACGTAGATCCTTGGTAGCTCGAGGATCCTCGGGATGGTACGTTGATTCGGCACGGTCAGTACATGGTTCCTCGGTAGCAGCTCAGGGAACCTCGGGACGGTACGGTAGCTTGGCATGGTTGATACGTGGATCCTCGGTAGCAACTCGTAGATCCTAGAAGTGGTACGATAGTTTGGCACGGTCGGTACGTGGTTCCTCGGTAGGGATACGCGGATTCTCGGTAGCGGTACGTGGAATTCCATGCTCGACTCGTGGATTCTCGTGGACGATCGATGCTAACCCCTTTCCCATGTCGTTCACGATGTCTTCCACGGCAAGGTTGAACCTCTTCCGAAGTTGTCTGTCCTTGGAACGAGTCATGGTGCCTTCCCTCCATTCGGGCAACGGGTTAGGTCCGATGTCCTCATCACGGTGGTTCGGCTTGGATCAGCATGGAATGGTAAGATCCTCTAGCTGCAGTCAGCTCCAGAGTAGGAACATGTCTTGTTACATCCACTTTTGTTGGAAAATGCTCCTTAGCTTCAAAACCTGAAAATGGAACCTTTGGCGAAGACAAGTGCATTATATCCGATTCTTGAGGTAAATAGTTAACTTGAACAGCAAAGAAACTGAACTTAGTTGAGGCACATACCTTAGCCTTGGCTTGCATTGCACGGACTTCCTTTTGTTCTAAGGGGGCAAGCGTGAATTTGCGATTGTTGATGCAAAAGGAGTATCGGTTTGTGCGGCCATTGTGAGTGACTTCACGATCATATTGCCATGGTCTACCGAGTAACAAATGCCCAACTTACATTGGTACAACATCAAATAGGACCTTGTCATGATATTAACCGATGGAAAAAGGCACCTCGACTTGTTTAGTCACTTCGATTCTCTCATCGTCATTAAGCCATTGAAGCTTATACGGCCTTGGGTGATTGGTGGTTTCCAGTCCTAACTTTTCAACAAGAGAGATACTAGCAATGTTAGTGCATGAACCACTATCCACGATCATGTGACATACCTTATCCTTGATGGTGCATCGTGAGTGGAACACGTTGTCTCTTTGCTCGGGTTCTCCCACGATTTGTTGGGTTGTAAGAACCCTTCGAGTAACTAGTACATCGCCTTCATCCGTATCAATCCTTCCAGCAAAGGTAGATGCGGTGAGCTTCACTTCTTGAGGCAAGTTTCTTTCCTCTTCACGAAAACGGTTTCGGTCTCCGTGGTTTCCTCGATTCAAATCGTCGAATGCAGCGTGGATATGATCTGGTCCGTGACGTTGTTGATGTGGGTCTGGTGGATCCTCTTCTTGATCAGGATCGTAGTTGCCTCTCCAAACAGCTGGTGGCACGTTTCTGATTGGACCGATTGGTGGTTGTTCAATTGGAATTGGTTGCTCTAGTCGGTCTAACTTCGTTGACATCGCTGTAATGTTAGCTTTGAAGGTTGCTACGGCTGCCATGATGGTCTCCAGTGTGATATGGTTCTTGTCTCCCATAGTACCTCGCAACAATTCAAACAAACTTCGAGAAATCAGTAGATATCCGATCAAAGCAAGGTGATTATCGAAAAACAGAAACGACTTGCTTTAGAATTCAAATCAAAAATATCAAATGAATTTTTGAATTAAAGCAAACAATTTTCCTGAATTCTCTAATGTATCCACGAACTAAAACAACAAGAAATTAATTTTTATGATTTTTGCTTCGATTTTATAAAACTAAAACAACAAAACAGACGAAAACTGAAACAACTTGCAAGAAACTTCAAACTACAAATAGCAAATGAATTTCAGAATTAACGAACACAATTTTTATGGTTTTTAGATTGATTATACGAACTAAAACAGAAAGCAAATGATTTTTATGATTTGTTTTTGATTTTATAAAATTGAAACAACAAAACAAACGAAAATTGATTTTTATGAGTTTTTTTGTAAGAAATCGAAAACTGAATTGAAAAACAAGAAAGGAACGAAATAACCTGGTAAAGATAGGAGCGTTTAAGCTCTGATACCAATGATGCAAACCTCGGATTCCACCTCGGTGTGACTCACGGATTTCAAACTTGAAACGTTGGCGGAAGCGTTGAACGTGGTGGTGAAGGATAGTGATGTTGATTCCACAACACCGAGGGTTAGAGAAGAAAATCCAAGGGCTCTTCCTCGCGAGGATTGAAGACTCTATACGAAAAACTAAGTATTTGATTCCACAAACTACCTAGAACTCGCAAAAATATTGATTTGGTTCAAAAACTTTGAAGCAAAAACGAACTTGATTTCTTATTGATAAATTATTCGGTGATAATGAAATGAAACAAGGGGTGAGCTTATATAGGCTCGAACATAGAATATCCTCCAACGGTCAGAAATATGCAAGAAAGAAAACAAAAATATTCGAAAACGAGGAAGGACGCGTTCGAGAAATTCTAGCCGTTGGGACGCGATTCTTCAGTGATTGTCGTGGAAGGATCTCGAATATCTTGAGGGAATGGACGTCTAAGATCAATTCTTCGAGATGGAGGGCCTGGATCAAAGGATGGATATGCGCTTCTAGAAATATCGTCGAAAAAGGAAAGTTTTCCCTTTGTCGTTTCCACGTGGAATTTGAGATTGGCTGCTGTTTTGGACACTCCAAAAGGTGGTGTAGTCTTGGATTGATGTTCGAAAAATGGCAGGAAGTCTTCGGGTTTGTCAGGAGGATCTTCGGTTTGTCTTCGAGGGTGTTCGTTGCCGGAACGGTTCGTCTGGAGGGTGCGTCGAGGATCTCTGAAATTATGTCGTGGATTGTGAAGTATTGCTCGATGGAACCTCATATCTTGAGGTCTTGCACGGTGAATCTTCAAGGATTTCTCCAACGAACGGCTGGTTTCTTCGGTGGTCAGCTCCGGGTGGATTTTAGTGTCCGCGAGTGGATGCTCTTCGTCGTCGGGTGGTTTGGATCGTTCTTCTTCCAAAGTTCCTCGATGGATCGTCTGGAAATGGTCACTTTCTCGAGGATTCTTCAAGGTGGCACGGTAGAAATCCTCCTCTGGTCGTAGATTCAGAAAGTTGCCTCGTATGCTCGTGGCCGGTACGTGGATTCCTCGTGGATCCGCGTGGGGCACCGTGAGGACAGGAGTCGATCTTACATCATAGAGACTAGAGACAACATTTCGGTGTTGTTGTGGATCCTATCTATATGTAAAACACTTCTAAATACCCAACAATCAAATTCTTACAAGAAAACAAGTGATTACATATGGCCGAAACTGTCAGCAATCACCAACACACTAATTTTAATAACAAATATCGATGATATATCGACAAGAAAAAGTTTGTCGGTATATGATCGTTGGTTATGTAAATGTGCTGGTAATTTGTAGAATATTTTCGACTCATTTTTTGTTATGCGTTGGAAACTTTTGGTTCATCTCGTCTTGCATCGCTATAAAAATCAATGGAGGTGTATACGAGGAAACCACAATAACTTTAACGGTAGATGTAAGACCGATACGTAAAGGTACCTCGTCAACTCGTACGGTAAAAGGCGTTTTACATGGTGTAATAAGAGGGCTGAAGGACTTGTGTGCAAAAAGCTTGATAGAACTTTGGTGAACAATGCTAGGCTGCAAAGTAAACCACATTCTTATTGTGTATTTGAACCTGGGGCTTGTTCGGATCAGTTTCGCTATTCAAAGAAGTTAAAGGGGCTAAAACCAATTCTCAGAGAGTTAGGCAAGCATGCATTGAATGGACTTACTCGCCGGACTAAGGAAGCGGAGGACTCACTCCGGAAAAAGCAAGAACTGACATTCACTGATCCTTCCTCACAAAATATGGCTGCAGAATCTAAAGCTTACTCCAAGTGGAAGTCATTATTTGACTTGGAGGAAGGCTTCCTTAAACAAAGATCAAAACTTCACTGGCTGAATGTTGGCGACCAAAACAACAAGCATTTTCATCAAATGGCGGAATTGTGAAGGATGAAAAATACTATAAAAGAAATAACAACTCAAGATGGGGACATTTTAAAGGAAGCCGGGGCTATTAAAAGGGAGACTGAGATACATTTCAGAGACTTCCTATCTCTTCACCCTACTGAATACCAAGGAATGACGAGGGAGAGTATCCAGCAGCTCCTTTCTTTCCGTTGCTCCATGGAGGACTATGACATGCTTCTTCGGGAAGTTTCAGCGGAGGAGATTAAGCAGGAACTATTTGCTATGCCAAACAATAAAGCACCAGGCCCCGATGGATACACAAGTGAGTTCTTCAAAGCTGCATGGGCTACTATTGGTCTGGATTTTATGGTGGCAGTATAATCTTTCTTCGCCAAAGGCTTCCTTCTAAGGGTTTAAATACAACGATTCTAGCCTTGATTCCGAAAAAGACTCAGCAAAGGAAATGAGAGACTACCGGCCTATGTCCTGCTGTAATGTGATGTATAAAGTGATATCCAAGATTCTAGCAAATCGGCTTAAGATGTTGCTGCCTAAGTTTATTGCCCCAAATCAAACTACCTTTGTGCAAGATAGATTACTCATGGAAAATGTCCTTCTTGCAACGGAAATGGTAAAATATTATCACAAGAACTTAGCTCGCCGAGGTGTGCTATGAAAATTGATATTTCCAAGGCATTCGACTCTGTTGAATGGGATTTTTTATTGAATGTACTCGCAGCTCTCAATTTTCCGGAACAGTTCATTCACTGGAACAGATTGTGTATCACCACTGCCTCTTTCTCAGTGCAAGTCAATGGTGAAATGGTGGGTTTTTTCAGAAGCGAAAGGGGTATTCGTCAAGGCTGTTCACTCTCCCCCTATATATTTTTCATGTGTATGAATTTTCTGTCTAAGCTACTAGATCAGGCAGCTGCAACCAAACGTATTGGATACCATCCTTGGTGTAAGTATCTCAAACTAACTCATCTTTGTTTCGCGGACGATTTGATGATGTTTATGGAGGGGAGAAGGAACTCGATTGAGGGAGTTGTTAGTATCTTTGATGAATTCACAGTGGTCTCAGGTCTGTACATCAACATTGAGAAATCCACACTATTCTTATCGGGTCTCTCAACTTCTAGTCAAGACGACATCTTACAAAGGTTCCCCTTTGCTCTTGGCAAACTACCAGTAAAGTATTTGGTTTTTCCTCTTCAAACAAAACAAATGACTAGCTCAGACTACTTACCTCTCATAGAAAAGATAAGGCGTCGGCTTACCTCATGGACAACTCAGCACCTATCATATGCAGGCCGTTTGCAACTACTACAATCAGTTAACACAAGTACAACAAACTTTTGGATCTCTGCATATAGACTTCCCAGCGGTTGCATTAAGGAAATAGAGAAGCTTTGTTCCGCTTTTCTTTGGTCTGGACCTGATTTAAACACAAGAAAGACCAAGATGTCTTGGAAAGAGGTTTGTAAGACGAAACTAGAAGGAGTGCTGGGGATTCAATCTCTGAGTGTCATGAATAAGATCGCTTGTTTGAAGCTTATATGGTGGATAAAATCAGCCAAAAACTCTCTTTGGGTGCAATGGTTATCGGCTACTCTGCTAAAGGGAAGATCACTGGAAGCTATTAACGAAAAGACAAATGCTGGATCCTGGATGTGGAGAAAATTGCTAAAATATAGAGGCATAGCCAAGGATTTACATAAGATTGACATTCAGAATGGAGAGTCCACTTCCTTTTGGTTCGACAACTGGTCAGGTATGGGCTTGCTATTTGATAAAAATGATAGCAGGGGCTTTATTGATCTTGGGATAGCTCCACAAGACACCTTTGCATCAGTAAAGGAGTGTCACCGACGTAGACGACATAGAGCTGTAGTTCTGAATCAAACACTCAGACCTGTAGATGATGTACACTTGTGGAGGAATAAAAGCGGTAAGTACACGGAAAAATTCAGAACCAAGGACACCAAGCTCTTACTCCACCCTATCCAGAATCCAAACAACAAATTCAAAGGAGTGTTGTTCTCTCATTCAACTCCCAAATACTCATTCCTCCTATGGTTGGCAATCAACAATCGTTTATCTACAGGAGATCGAGTTCGAGGTTGTGGTACTAGCCAAAGCACAGGCTGCAACCTCTGCGGGACGGCTGAAGAATCACGCAACCATATATTCTTCACCTGTTGATCCTCGGCGGTGGTGTGGCATGCCCTGATGTATCGATTCCTTGGCAATACTTTCTCCACAGACTGGGAACATCTGCTCTCTCTACTCACCAATCCTTCATACGGCCCGACAGAACTCTTCACTATTCGTTACAGTTTTCAAGCAACAGTCTACCATATTTGGCAAGTAAGAAATGGGAGGAAGCATGGAGACATCCCTCATCCATCAGCGTATCTTGTGAAGCTAATAGACAAGACCATCCAGAATCGGTTCAGCTCCCTTCTCAATCAACCCAACAACGTCCATGAAGGAGGCCTCCGCCTCTGGTTTGCCACTAGACCGTAGCTCTGCTTCTTCAAATACTTTCTCTTATCAGCTCTGCTTCTTTTAGCTACTTTTAGAACATTACCTTTCAGTTTTTTTAAGTAAAAAATTCATTAAAAATTCATAACTATTGTAAAACAGTTTTTTTTGTTGTTGAATAAATTTTACATTCAATTAAAAAAAAACGATTCCAGTAATAACAATATATATCTATATATATATATATATATATGTTTTTATTATTTTAACCGTAATACATTTGTCACTCAGTTATTGCCCACGTGACCGTTCAAATCTTAATTAAAAACTAAATACTTTAAACTTGTTTTCTTAATAAACTGTAATTTATAAATTTAAAAAATTTCAAATACAGTAAATCGTATCAATTTTGGTATGGGCGTGTTTGTGAGACCGGACAGAGCTCTCCACGTTGCCTTCACCCTGAGAAAGCTAAGAGAGACATGTCTTGATGGTGTTGATACAATTTGATAGCCGCAAAAATCTGTTCCGGCTTATTATTTACTGATATATCATGGTTTTTACCCGTTTTCAACCATGATATAAGTTCAGAGTCTTTTCAGAGTCTTTTCAGGAATTAGGCACAATTGGATTTATCGAAGTCTCTGAAGTATCTCGGAGCTGAAGCAGTTTGAAGACCGAAGCTCAGCATCGATCGACACCCATGCAGTGTCGATCGACACCATCATCCGGAAGAAACACGACTAAGAATCCTTGTATCGATCGATACCATTTATGGTGTCGATCGACACCATCATCCGGAAGAAACACGACTAAGAATTCTTGTATCGATCGATACCATTTATGGTGTCGGTCGATACCGATAGTCAGAACGCACATTCTTCAGAAGATCCGAAGAAGAAACATAAGATTTCCTTATTTTTCCAATGAACTCCAAAGCGTGTATTAGCTATAAAATTAGGGTTTTTCAGCCTCTTGGAGGCAGACATTGATTCCTGGAGATAGAGTATTCTTGCAATAGAGCTTTGGAGAGAAGAACCTTGAACCCTCTTTGTATTTTTACTCATTTTTATTTTATGATATCTATTTTATTCATGATGTTTGTTTCATTTACCATGTCTGAGTAGATTCCTTGTTAGGTTTAGGGTTATTCAAGGATATTTGATGAATTGTTAAATTAGATAAATTGTTAGGAAAATCTATAGAGTTCTTCACCTAGACTTGAGATTAATGCTTATTCTAGCGTCGCGAACTAGAATCTGATAATATGTTGATTAATTGACACGAAAGTGTGATTAGTTTCCTGAATTAGTGTTTGGTGAGCAAAAGACCTATTCGCAAAGAAATTTGGTTTAGGATTTTGTGAATAATTGAACTTAATCGTTAATGCTTGTTTGAATTTGTAGAATTTGCAAAGAAATTTGGAATTCTAGATTTAGACATAGATAGTTTTCGCAACGACAGTTGGTTTACTTTACATCTGTGTTTCATGTTCAAGAACGGTGCTTTATATATTCCTGACGTTTTATTTGGTTGACAATCCTGATTTACCTGCGAATTTCCCTAGGCCTGACGTTTTCCTCAATGATCTTACTACTTGATTTTAATCGTTTCGTTATTTTTAATTACATTCATTTTGCTTTGCTTAATTCATATTCTGGAATTTATTGAGTGACAATCTTGAGTCTTTGTGGTACGACCCCTAGAATACTACAACTACTGCTTAGATACTTTAGGGTATTATATTTGAGCATATCAAATTTTGGTATCAATTTCAAATACAGTAAATCGTATCAATTTTGGTATGGGCGTGTTCATGAGACCGGACAGAGCTCTCCACGTTGCCTTCACCCTGAGAAAGCTAAGAGAGACGTGTCTTGATGGTGTTGATACAATTTGATAGCCGCAAAAATCTGTTCCGACTTATTATTTACAATCACATAAAATCACTCTTCTACTTATTGTTTTAATGATAAAATTCATTTCATTAATTTATGAAGTTGTTTGCCGGAATTAAATTTCATATTTTCTGAAAAATATTTTAGTGTATATTTGCTCTGTTTTTTTCTTTATTTAACGGAGGAAAAATGAACCGTTCACTATTCAAAATTAGTCAAATGGTCTGTTTACTGTTTATTTTATACATCTTATTTCCGTACATAGCTTGCTATAATATCTCGTATATTTTTCTATTTCGTACACCACAGTAGTGCATATGTTGTATAATATCTCGTATAACATGATAATGTACATGTTGTCTCATACACCACCACAATATATGATGGTGTACGAGATGTACGGTAAAAACGAAAAAATTTCACTTATTTTGAATAGTAAACTGTCTATATTTTAATTAAGTTTTAAAAACTTTCTATTTAGCGAATTCACCTACCCTTTTATGGCAATGAAAGGTTATTTTACCTATTTGTTATACGACTTAAGATGAAAAATTCATTACTCCTACTAAATTAATAGCATTATGTTGTATAATCAAACAAGTGGTATTATAATTAGAAAAGTAGAAATCCAAAAAAATCAAACAGTATTACACTGAAACGAAACCCAAAATAGTTAAACATTGTAACTGAACGTGTTTTTGGAGGAAACTGAAACCAAACAGAATTACCTAATTACGGTCGTGAAACAATTGCCGCTTGATGCAAGAAATCATATTGGGTGTTGATGACGAGGTTGTTCTACTTCTTCCGGATCGACATGAATAAGCGGTGACCGATACCATATTAACTATGATTGGGGAAGACGATGTACCCAAATAAACAAAACCGTGAATCCTTATCACAACATCACCTTGTCATTAAGGTCTTGATGAATGTGTCTTTGATCTGAATTCAGAATTTCATGGTCATATGAGAAATCTAATCTATCAGAAACAAGAGAAACTATAAATATGTAACCACAAATTCAATAACCAAATTATTTTATTATTACTAAATAAATGAAAGGAAAAGTACAAGATATATTAATATTTATAGATGACTAAGAAGCCCACGGAAAACACTGAGGCTGGCCTCCATCGCGTCTATCTCGACAAGGAGCTGGCTCATAAATGCTCCAGATACATTCGCTGCAAACCCCGTATTTACTTTTTGGATTATCGTCTCTATCTGCTCTAAAAATATCAAATGTTGCGGTATTATTGGGCCACTCGAAACTGCAAGTGTACGTTGTTGTTTTACGGAGATTTACACGAAACCTGAAATCAAAACTATCTCCAGGGTTGAGTCTAACTACCCCTAAATCATCCTCTTTGTTCGTACAATGCACAATCAACGTTGCACGCGTGACCAATTTGTTAATGATAATAACATGTTTAGATGAGAATGGTAAAAGTCCATCGGTGGACGAATGATTTTTTAATGATGCCGAAGTTTTGAGAACAAAGAGAATCAAGACTAACACAGAAATGATATATTGATTTGATGAGGAAGCCATGGGTGTGTTTTGGTTTATGTATTTGGGAGATAGTATTTGTTTGGTTTGAGAATCAGGGATTTATAGATGAAAATACATTTATTGTTTTAATTTTAATTCAAAATTATATTCTGAAATAAATATGAAGATCTTTTTGTTTGGTATGTATAAATGTGAAAATCTTTAGTTTCAACGTAAAATACAATTATAAGCATACTAAATAAATAAAAAGGTATTTAATGGTTTGTAAATCATTATTATTCTTTGGCAACCAAAATGGTCGAATTCATGAATTTTTTTTTCTATTTTTGTCTATGAAACTGTGATTTTTTCATTTCATTAGAGCATTTCTAACGGTGGGTATCTCACCAAGAGTATCTAACTGATACTCCCTCTGTTTCATTTTATTTGTAGTTTTAGGTTTTAAAATTTGTTTCAATTTAAGTGTTGTTTTAGGTTTTCAATGCAAATGTTTTTAAAAATTTCCAGTTTTATCCCTATTGTTTAAATGTTTTGACCAATGAAAAATTATAAAACATATTAATTAGGGGTAAAACAAAAGATTTGAATGTTTTTCTTAATAAGTGTGTAAAATCCTTAAACTACACTTAAATTGAAACAGAAGGAGTATTATAGTAATATTTTTAATAATTTTAATGAAATATTAAAGTTAAAATAAAAATTAAAAGCTTAACCAATCATCAAAAGACACCTTATCCAAGAGTATTTAATATTTGGTGTTGAGGTTCTCGTTTGAGAACGTGGGGTTTTTAGCCGAAAACTCTCTCTTCTCTCTTTCCTCTTTTTATTTATTTTTTATTATTTATTTGTTTAGATACCTACTTAGATACTGCCGTTGAAGATGCTCTTAGCAGTTTCTTTAATAGGTATTTAACTAATTATTCATAACTAGTAATTTTATCAAAATTTAATATTTACAGTAGCAGATAATTATTTGTAGTGTTCTATTTTTTTAAATATTGTAATTTGTTTATTAATATCATTGTTTAATAGGGGAATTCGCTAAATTTTCAAGATAAATCATTTATACATTACCAATTAAAACAATCAAATTTAATTGGGTTTATTGGCTGACTTAACCCACTTAACAAATGAGTTGTTCTACTTCACACTTCTATTTCAAAACAACAATTGATTAATATAGTATATTACCTAACACAATCTACTTTGTAATATCTTCGGAAATTTGAAGGGAAAACAACTCAAAGATATATGATTTGGTATTAACTACCCAATCAAATTTCACCACTGAATTGATTCAAACATATATAACGTATGTGATATATGTTTTTACTAATAAACAATTTGGTCACCCGGCTTACCCTTAATATTTAATTTTCCATAGCTTCTTCCACTCGAGCTCCCTCAACCTTGCCGCCACGTTACTCAAATTGTTTGCAAAGATTTTGGTAGAGCTTATTGTCTAGTTTTAAGGGCTGATTGGTTTAGAATGGTAGTGTAATCTGGATTTTTAAATTTTTGACCGTAACTTTTAATTATTAATTTAAAAGTACAACTTTAAAAATAAATAAAAATCTCTTATTTGTTACTTTAGAAAAACTGAAAAAGCAATGTAACAAAAAAAAGAAATTTTTTTTTAGGTTGTGAGTAATTTTAGGGACTTTGAGAAATTATAGGAGAGTTAAAGTATGATTGATAGAGATATTAGCTTTAAATACTGTATTTATTTTTTTAACATCCTTATTGTATTAGAAGTACTATAGGAGGTCTCACGCGTTGCGTGAGTTTAAATTAATGTAGTAATTATGCAACACTGTATAACTAAATATATATCAAAATGATTGATCTATGTAGCTGTCATTTACGCATTACACATACGTCACATGATTTCTCATTTATAGGTTTCATGTGTTTGTCCCATTTAAATTGTATTTAAAAATGAGAAATTATTGTTTTAATATATGTTTTTCAAAAAGAATATCAAATGATACGATAGAGAAATAGTGTAAACACATATGTCAATAAACATACTTTACATTTTATTCTTTAAAATTAATGTACGAATACTAAGGAAACAACATCTAAGGACACAATCATAATCTTTACGAATAAATTAGAACTAAGTTATATGAAGAAGTATTACTGATAACTTAAACATGCTTAACAAAAGTATGTAGATACGAATATCTAAACTGAAGTCCAAACCTTAGAACATATATAAGAGCTAGTAATAAAGTAAGACTCACTCTTATATCCAAAAAGTGATTGGTAAAAACCAAGAGTTTGTGGCCAAGTGGTAAAGGAAGGGGTAATCCTTCCGCAAGCTGGGTTCGAGCCTTGACCACATGCAGATTGTTAACGGTGTGATCGTCAGGCCTCCAGAAAATAGTCGTACCAACTTCTAGTCGGGCCCTTCCAAACCAGATACATGGGTTATCAAAAAAAATAAAAAATTGGTAAAGCAATTTGATATTAATTTAATATCATATATCATGTTTCTATTTTCTCCCTACATTAAAGTAAATGATGTTAGTCACATTGTTAACATTGTTATTCAATTATTTTATAATAATATAGTTTAATAGTTCTTGTACCTTGGGGTCGTCTTATAATAATTATATTCTATCAATATTTCACAAAGTTATTACAACTTATTATATATTTTAAAACTAATTAACACTTAAATAGTCTCACATAGTAAGATTTTGAAAATATCATTAATCAATTATGTTCAAAAGCCATAAATTACGCAGACCAAAAAAACCGAACCTCGTTAACAATTTCGTTTCTCGTTTAATTTCTGCACTTTTATCTTGCCTTACTTGCACTTTCAATTGGTATTAGAGCAGGTTCTTGATAGAGATTCAGTCTTGTTTCAGGTAGATCGCGTGTGAGGATATAATCATAGTTTTTGAAAGACGAGCTGAGAATTGAGAGTGATGGATTCATATAAAGAAGGTACATCTATGACAAGACCACCATTGCTTGATTCATCGAATTATGGATATTGGAAGGTTCATATGCAAGGTTTTCTTAGTAATCTTGATGAAGATTTTTGGAATTCGATTAAACTTGGTTGGAAGCCTTCTACGATTATAGATGATAAAGGAGTTGAAAGTCTTAAGACAAGAGATATGTAGAATGCTACAGAGAAAAAGCTATCAAGTCGTAATTCTAAGGCCAGGGCTGAGATTTATAATGCTATTGATTCAAACCACTTCAAGTTAATTTCTCAATGTGCATCAACTTAGAAAGCATGGAAGACATTGGAGAATATGTTTGAAGGCACTACCAGCGTTAAAAAAACAAAACTAGATATGTTGGCATCTCAATTTGAGAATCTAAGGATGGAAGAAGGAGAAACTGTGGCTGAATTTAATGCCAAGATATGTGACATATCCAATGAGTCTTTTGCTTCTGGAAAGCATTACAAGGACAAAAAGCTGGTGAAGAAGCTGAAAAGATCATTGCCTGCAAAATTTGAGTCAAAAATTTCTGCAATTGAAGAAGCTTATAATCTAGATGAGATGGCTTTTGATGAGTTTGTTGAGATTCTTCAAGCTTTTAAGTTGAGCAAAGCATATGAAGCTAAAGGAACGAAGAAGAAGGAAGATGACACTAAAGAAGTTGTGAAGAAGAAAGATGATATTGGAGTTGCTCATAAGGTATCATCAACTGAAGACTCAATGACTATGCTATCAAGACAATTCACTAAATATCTGAAGCAAAAGGGAATAAAGAAGAAGAATAGAAAAGATGAAGGGTATGGAAGTGCATCAAATAATTTACAATGTTTTGAATGCAAAGGAGATGGACATGTTTGTTCTGAATGTGCCAATCTACGCAAGCAAAAGAAGAAGTCTGTGCATGTCGTTGATAGTGATTCTGAAACTGATTCAGATGATGAAGAAGATATGAATAATTTTGTGGCATTTACTAATTTTATGTCTTGGTCTGAATTAGAACTTGCATCAGACATTGAAACTGCATCAGACTATAAAACTACAGCAGAAGATGTAACTGGAGCAGATGCTCCAACTACAACATAACTTGCAACTACAGCAGAATCTGCAACAGAAAGTGATAGCGAGATAGAAAGTGTTGATGATGAAGAATTTGCTATGAACTACAAGATGTTGTATGAACATTGGCTGAAACTAATTGAGGAGAATTCATTGTTGACAAAGGAGAAACTCAAGTTAGAGGCTAAGGTAGATGAAGCACAAAAGTATGCAACAGAGAAAGAAGAAGAAGCATCACAAGCTAGAGTACAACTTGAAGAAATCCAAAAGAATTTGAGGATGCTTAATAATGGCACAAAGCAGTTGGATCATATTCTGAATATTGGCAAAACTGATAGATATGACCTTGGATTTAAAGGAAATCCTTCACATTCAGATCCAAAGTTTGTTTCTAGTGGAAAAATCACATATGCAACAGGAACTGCGTCAGAGAGTGCAACTGTGACAGGAACTGCGATAGATATTGCAACTGTGACAAAAATTGCGACAGAGACTGCAACTAGAAAAAAAAATTCAGAATTGCAGAGTGAACCTAGATGAATTTTTTCAACCCACTTGTCATTATTGTGGAGTTGTTGGACATATTAGGCCAAGGTGTTTCAGATTGTTGAGGGAGAGAAATCAAATGGCGAAAGCTTATGATGTGAGATTTCATGTGCCTACATGTTATTATTGTGGAGTTCAAGGACATATCAAGCGAAATTGTTTCAGATTCATTCGAGAATCAAATCATGAAGGTATAAGGCTCAAGAAGATTTGAGTTAGGAAAGACGATCTCTATGAAGATGGTGCACTAGGCTATCAACCTCGGATTGCAAAGAGGGGACAATTTTCTAATTAGTTTTGACCTTGTTGTGACTCAAGCAAGGGGAGAATGGTGATGTTCTTGGTGATTTTGTTTTGGAGACATAAATCTTGAGTTCACAAACATAGTCAAAATAGGGGAGAATGAAGATGTAATTTTTCTATCTAACATAGTTGTTGAAGTACTACAGGAAGTGATTCTAGATGCTGTTGTTTTGTGTACGTGTCTGGTTTCTAGAAGATAAAAGAAGACAAGGTTAACACTACAAGAAAATGATCGATTTCCTACGACCGATGTCGTAAAAAATAGGCTATTCCCACCGATTACCTATGATTTTTATTCGTAGGAAATATCCCGTAGGAAATCTTAAATGTTAGGAAAATCGTAGGAAATTTCTTACGGAAAATAATTGGTAGGAAAACTCGTAGGAAACAATGGTAGAAAAATCGTAAGAAATTTTGAACAATTTCCTACAAAACATTTCGTAGGAAAAACATTTTCTACGGTAAATTGTTGGTAGGAATAACGTAGAATTTTGTGGTAAGAAAATTGTAAAAAAAATTTCGTAGGAAACTTGTAAGAAAGTGGAAGAAAAAGTTTGATCGACCATGCAATTATATTACCTCTTTTTCTTTTTATAAACCTACAAATATAATAAATTAAAATCATTCTTAATTGTTTATATAAAACGAAATCTAAATTATTTTTCAACACAAAATTCAAATTATTTATACAAATGTAAATTCATCAATTGAACACATATTAAATCTACTCTGGATCTCGTGTTCATCTACTCTCGGGTTTATGTCTTCACTAAATCCAAAGATAGTCAATCCTAGATCCTCAAACACCATGTCCTGTTGATTCATCTTCAAAATCTACAAATTAAAAACAAAAACATAAATTTAAACACAATGTTCAGCGACTGGATGAATCGCTGAGGAAAGAGTGAAACTACCACCAGGGACATGGACAGAGTCATTTAAACTTCAATAAATCATAAACATCCTATCCGTAATAAATAGAATATGTAGTTAACAAAAATGAAGTAGATGTTATCAATGGTAGTTCTCGAGAAAACTTCAAAAGGAAACACTTATGGATGTTATAACTAATGACAAGAAAACTCTTAGGTTATGAGTGTTATTAGTCATAATAGAAGCAAGTTTCTTTTGATAGAAGGAAATAGTGAAATACCTTTTAAGGCAAGGATCCTCGAGTTTGGGTTCATAAGAGCAGAATCAGTAGTTATAGGTCTCCTTAAAGGTTGCATAGGCATATTCATATCGATAATTACAACTCTGTTCTGCGGTGCCGTCTCTCGTACAGATATGTACTTACCAGACTCCATAGTAACATTTGTGAAGGTGATGAATTGTTGATTGATCCCAATGCTCGGAAGCTGGAAATTTTCCAAAACAAAAACGTCAATTGGCATAGTTCATTAACTTAGTTGCAAGATCCAAGTAAATAAGCACACTACACAACACAAAAACTTTAAATACAGGCTAGATACATTCAGGTAACACAGATATGAGCGTACATAGATAAAATTTGATTAGAGAGACATTAATTATAAACTGACTAAACCGCAACGATCGAGTAGAATTTAGAACAAAATGAAACTGGAATCAATCATATAACAGTGTGAGAGCAGATCCAAGACATTAATCAAGTATCAATTCTACTTTCTGGATCCTCACCATATCCGTGAACTTGGATTACCCAAGATGTGAAATCAAATCCCTAAAACCCGAACTTATATCTGGAAATGGCGGAAGATCCTAACAAAGCAGTGCCAAGAAATTATCTAACAGAGACCATTAACTTCCACAAGATTGACTCCCCAGAATAGGATTTTAGACCAAAAAATCCACAGTCAAAGTACCTGAGATTTGAGTTCTTCTATGATTTCTAGGTATCTTCATATCTCACCAAATTTGGATCCGTTTCTCTCTTTCTTCTTCGGCTTCTTGATGATGATTACATGAAGCAAATGGAACAAAAAGGAAGATAGAAGAAGAGAGCGAAGGAGAGAGATAGAGATAGAAGAGACCGATGAGCTACCTGCTGGATCTGAATCGGAACCGGAGAGAGGTTGGTTGCGACGGCGGCGGTCATGATCGGATAGAGGAATGCTGCTTTGAAGTGGAAGAGATTGGAGTGTCCTCTGTATTTTTTTGCTAAGTCTGAAGAGATTAGGTGATAGGTTAAACATTACTATATATAAAAAGAGGATATTGTGGCTATCCACGTCAGATTAGTATTAAAAAAGAGTTTTTCTCATTCATGTATCTCAGCTGGGCTTTTATTGTAATTAGACTAATGAATCGAGTCTTCTTCTCCATCGCTTTAGACTAATGAATCGAGTGACTTCTTTTCTTTTTTTTGACATCAATGAATCGTGTGACTCGAGCTGCAAACTCATGAATCGTCTTAGATTTTTTGTGCAAATCGCTTCAGATTCTAGAACCAAACAACTTCCCACTTCGTTGTCTTCAATTTTTCATTGAATCGCGCCGATTGACATCTCTCAATTCAATGGCCACTACCTCCGAAACCATCACGTCTGTTGGAGATAGGATTGTCCATCCTATCAGCCCGGCCCAACAAACATTCGAGGCCCATTCACTGAATTCACTTCCTGATTCTCGGCCCAATACCGAACAGGTCTTATCCCGAGCAGGTCGATCACCGAGCAGGTTAAGAACCGACCAGCTAGGCCTTTCAATTGAGGCCCGAAGAAGAATTGCTGACTTATCAAAAAATACTCAAGTGCGACTCGGCGAGGGACTCAAGTTCACCGCACACGCGCTAAGCAACGAAGGCGGTCGACAGGGCAATTCATTCCCTATAAATGCCCCTTGTACCCCATTAATAAAAGGATCCGAAATTTCTCTTATGAACAAACGTTTAAACTAAATTAATTCCCGAGCTGGATATTTATCTTGTCCCGAGCTCTTTTTCAATCACTTTCATCTTTGATCTTTTCTATTAACGGAAGTATTGCCTCAACGTTTATCATCAATCCACACAAATCAACCCGTAATCGACTCATTAATATTAGTTATCTTCGATACTAACATTTGGCGCTAGAAGGAGGGGTATTTAAATATTTCCTACACGCAAAGAATAAATCATACAGATGACTGGAAGAAAATCATCAACTCTACTACGTTCATCGGACGTTGAAGGACTCGCTCTACCGCAGATACCAACTCCAAGAGAGCCCGGTCCGTCAACATCAGCCCGAACTGAAACGCCCGAACAGACGCTGGCCGACGAGATTCTCTCATCAGAGATCCCAATCGTAACGGAGCCCGAACTCGCCACCACCGGAACAAGATGCCCGTTACCTGAAGCCGACGCTAGAGTTGACGCGATGGCCCGAACCCAGCCGTCTTGTCTTGATTCCGATCTCGCATCAGGGAATTAACTCACCATGACTAACGCTCTTCTACAAACCTTAATCACCCAGATGACCGAGTCGACTCGAAGCAACAACGAGCGTTTCGCCGAGCTCGCGGCCGGTCAGAATATTTGCCATGAGCGCCTAGACAACGTAGCGCCTCGAAGTAACCCCACGATTGATTGTGCAGCTGAAGAAGAGCCACGAAGGCTCCCGACCTCGTTTATAAACGCCTCCTCGGTTTCCGATGAACAAGATCGTCTCCTGCGCACCCGCCTTAACCCAGAGGAGCCAAGGCGCTACATGCCAGAATCCTCGCACAGAGAGGAGGAGCGGTTAGCTGAAGCCGTCCCGACTAGCGATCCGAGAAGGCAGGAGGATCGAAGCCCTGAAACCCTCTAAAAACTTCTCGCCGACCAGGAGCGAGATCGCAAATTAGCGAGCATCAGAGCTGAACTCCGCCGAATGACGTCCACTGTTCACCAGACGACTAGCTCGGCGCCCGAGATAGATCGAATCTTCCGTGAAACACAAAACACTCCATTCAGCCCCGGTCTGCAAAGCACGTCGATTAGATACCCTGGGAAGGTTAAAATCCTCCCGTATAATGGACTGACGGATCCCAGTGAGTTCATGACTGCATTTGTAGTCGCTACGGGACGTCATCAGCTCGCCCCCGAAGAGCGAGAGGCTGGCATCTGCTAGCTCTTCGTGGAAAACCTCGTCGGTCCGGCACTGACCTGGTTCGCCCGACTAGAGACGCATTCGATCCACAATTTTTACCAACTATCGGCCGCTTTTCTTAAGCATTATTCAATGTTCATTCGACAAGAAACGTCTAATGCCGACCTCTGGGCGTTGACTCAGGGCCCAAAGGAGACTCTTTGGTCATACATTGATCGATTCAAAACGGTAGTATCCCGAGCTACCGTATCGGATGATGCCGCCCTGCCAGCCCTGCGGAACAGTCTATGGTTTGAATCAGCTTTCAAAGAAGACATGAAGCTGAACAAGCCGCGAACATTGGAAGACGCCCTTTTCCGAACTTCTATATTTATCGAGATCGAAGAGGAACGAGCCCTCCTCACTAAAAAACACGCTCCAACCAAAACAATCACTTTAAAAGATAAAGCTTGGGAAGAACTCTACGAACCCCGACAACACTATGATGACGAATATTTACAGGAAAGGAGTAAACGAGCTGCAGCCTTCACCATAAGCGACAGCCCAGATTCACCATCAGCCGCTCCCTCTTTCGCAGTCAGCAACAACACACCGTTCCCCCCGAACAACACACCGTTCCCCCCGAACACCACACCGTTCGCCCCGAACAACAACACCTCATTTCCGCCGAACTCGCAACTGAACCCCCCGCTCTCCTGGAATAAGTGGCAAAATGCGAATTATCAACCCAGGGACAAAGAAGCCTATTGCGAGTTCCATAAAATGAAAGGTCACCCGACCTCCCAATGCCGATCGCTCCATGAAGCTCTTTTAACGCAGTATGAAAAAGGAGCCATCAAACTGGATGACCGCCCTGCCCCCCGGGGAAACACGAATCGCCGAAACAATGGCCAATGATGTGCTCAAATCTAATACCCTAAAGTATCTAAGCAGTCGCTATAGTATTTTAGGGGTCAATCCACAAGGACTCAAGATAACACTCAATAGATTCTAGAATATGAATTAAGCTAAGCCAAATAGATGAAATTAAGAACAACAAAACAATTAAAACAGGTAGTAATTCAGTGGAGGAAAACGCTAGGCTTAGGGAAACTTGCAGGCAAATCAGAATTATCGAATCAAATCAATTGTCAGGAATAAATTAAGCTCCGCTCTCGAACTTGAAATACAGATGTAAAGTAAACCAACTGTCGTTGCGAAAACTATCTATGCCTAAACCTAGAATTCCAAATTTCTTTGCAAATTCTATGAATTTAAACAAGCATTAACGGTCAAGTTCAATTGTTCACAAAATCCCTAAACCAAATTTCTTTGCGAATAGGGCTTTTGCTCACCAAACACTAGATCAGGCAATCAATCACACTTTCGTGACAATCAAACAACCTAACATCAGATTCTAGTTCGCGAGGCTAGAATAAGCATTAATCTCAAGTCTAGGTGAAAAACTCTATAGATTATTCCCTAACAATTCATTCAGATCTAATAATTCATCAAATACCTTTAAGCAACCCTAATCCTAACAGGGAATCTACTCAGACATGGTGAATGCAATAAACATCATGAATAGAATAGATATCATAAAAAGAGTAAATAAGGGTTCAGAATTGTCTCCCACAAAACCCGGAACCAATCTCTCTCAAAGTTTTCAGAATAATAATCAAAACTAGTCTGCCCTCTAAAAGTGGCTGAAAACCCTAAATATAATGCTAAAACACGTTCTGGGCTTAATTGTAAATAATAGAATCTTTTGGGCCAAGTTGCAGACTCTTCAGACTTGTAAAATCACGTGTTTTCCTTTTCTGCAGTCGGTATCGATCGATACCAGGTGGGTGTCGGTCGATACCAGGACTCTGTGCTCACCAGACTGGACTGTCTTCACGAAAACTGGCATAACTTTTGATCGCACCGTTGGAATGGCCTCAAACCACTTCCAAATGAAAGCTAATCCATTGATCTATCTTGTATCCAAATTTGAGCTCCATCCAACGGTGGTAAGTTATTCAACGAATGCCAAAAACAAACTCCAGAATGCTCCAATATCTCCAATTATGCTCCAAACATGCCAAAAAACCTGAAAAGACTCAAAAAGACTACAAAAACACTAGAAGGACTCTGACAACAAGACATATATCATGGCTAAAAACGAGTAAAAACCATGATATATCAGCCAACAACAGTTTGGCGGTCGAAACAACAATCAGCGCGGGAACAACGACTAGTTTCTACGCAACGGTCTCCGGGAACAAAACGATGACATCCGACGACGCTCTCCATCACGAGATCGAAACACAGATAGGCAACCCCGCGCTGAGCAAATTGGAAATCACCAAGAACATGCTCAAGAGGAACAAGAGCTTATGCAAGCGCTACCTCCTGCTAGGCAGCTTATCGAGATGATAATGGGCGGGCCCCTTGAGTGCAACGACTCCGTTCGGTCGATCAAAATGTCCGAACAACGAGTCGAGGCGAGCTTAAAGCAAATGGAAAACCCACCACCGAGCTCGACCGAGGGGGAGGTCGACATTACCTTTACTGCTAACGATGGACGCGGGGTAGCCCACCCGCATCACGATCCACTGGTCATCCTACTCCGGGTCGCTGACTGCGAGATCGGGAGGGTCCTGATTGATACCGGGAGTTTGGTAGATCTCATCTTCAAGGATACTTGGGATAAAATGAGCCTCACCGGCCTCGCCCTCAAGCCATCCAAACGATCCCTCACCGGATTCAATGGTGACACAACTGACACCATCGGAACAGTCAAGCTCCCGATATATATTGGAGGAACGACCAGGATCGTTAAGTTCGAAGTGATCGACAAACCTGCAATTTACAACATAATCCTCGGGACCCCATTGATCAATATGATGAAAGCGGTCACTTCTACCTATCATCAGTGCCTCAAGTTTCCTGTAGGCTCGACGGTATGTACGATCCGCGGTGACCAGCGGATGTCCCGAACATGCTTCATAGTGGGGCACAAGCTGCGTAAAGCAGTCAAAACATGCCAAGTCATCGACTGTCACGTCTCAAGAGATCCCGACCTCCATAATCAACCAGCTCGAAACCTTTTAACCCGAGTAAATATCGACCCAACCAACAAAGAACGTTGCGTCCAAATAGGAGCCGACCTCGACGAAGATCTGAGCAGAGAGCTCGTTGCCTTCCTAAAATTAAGCGTTGCAACCTTCGCTTGGTCGACTAACGACATGCCAGGGATAGACCTTACGATCGCTAGTCACAAGCTCAACGTTGACCCAATGTACAGACCAATAAAGCAGAAGCGACGTAAGCTAAACCCAGAACGGGCACAAGCTGTCAACGACGAAGTCGAACGACTGACCGCGGCTGGATCCATAACTGAAATACATTACCCTGACTGGTTGGCCAACCCCGTGGTTGTCAAAAAGAAATCGGGCAAGTGGAGAGTCTGCGTGGATTTCACCGACCTCAACAAAGCTTGTCCCAAGGACAGCTTTCCTTTGCCGCGTATTGATCAGGTCGTTGAAGCGACAACGGGGAACGAACTCCTTTCTTTCATGGATGCCTTCTCGGGATACAACCAGATCCGCATGCATCCCGACGACCGAGATAAAACAGCCTTCATAACAGATCGGGGTACGTATTGCTATAAAGTCATGCCCTTTGGCTTAAAGAATGCCGGAGCAACCTATCAACGCCTCGTCATGTTCGCGGACGAGCTCGGCAGAACGATGGAAGTTTACATCGACGACATGCTCGTAAAATCTTTACTAGCAAGAGACCATGTCGGTCATCTGAGAACGTGCTTCAACACTCTTAACAAATATCAGATGAAACTAAACCCGGTGAAATGTACCTTCGGGGTCACCTCCGGAGAATTTTTGGGATACATCATTACCCAACGCGGCATCGAGGCTAATCCCGCGCAGATAAAGGCAGTGCTCGAACTCCGTTCGCCAAGGAACAAGGGTGAAATACAAAGACTCACGGGGAGAATCGCCGCCCTCAACCGCTTTGTCTCCCGATCAACGGATAAGTGCCTGCCGTTCTATCATCTACTCCGCGGAACAAAGAATTCGTATGGGATGAACGGTGCAAGGAGGCTTTCCAACAACTTAAGACGTATCTATCGACGCCCCCATCCTCTCAAAACCCAAGGTAGGGGAGATCATGTACCTCTACATCGATGTCTCTAGCTCGGTGGCCAGCGGCGTCCTAGTCCGAGAAGACAGAGGCGAGCAGAAACCCATATTCTATATCAGCAAATCGCTAGACGAGGCGGAAAGCCGATATCCTGCACTGGAAAAACTCGCCCTCGCCGTCGTTACCGCAGCTCGGAAACTGCGCCCCTACTTCCAATCTCATACGATCACTGTTCTCACCAACCAACCGCTGAGAACAATCCTCCACAGTCCCAGTCAATCGGGTCGGATTGCCAAATGGGCTGTCGAACTCAGCGAATACGACGTTGAGTACAAGGACCGACCTGCTGCTAAATCCCAAGTTTTGGCAGATTTTCTGATTGAGTTGGTTCCCGAACTAATTGGCACCGATGTTTCCACCTAGTGGGACCTGTTCGTCGACGGATCATCCTCTCGCCATGTATCCGGCATCGGTATTAAACTCGAATCACCAATGGGTAAAGTATTGGAACAGTCGTTCCGCTTGGCATTCCCGGCCTCAAACAACGAAGCCGAATATGAAGCCCTGATCGCCGTACTCAAGTTAGCAAGGGGTGTTGGAGCAACAAGCCTCCGAGCACACTGCGACTCGCAGCTCGTAGCCAACCAATTCAGCGGTGAGTACGAGGCTAAAAACGAACGCATGGATGCCTACCTCAAACTTGTTAGAGACCTGGCCATTGAGTTCGACGAATTTAGCCTCACCAAAATACCCCGAGGAGAAAACATCTCCGCCGACGCGCTTGCTGCCCTAGCATCGACGAGTGATCCAACTCAGCGCCGCGTCATACCAGTAGAAAGCATCGACCATCCTAGCATCGTTCTCCCTCGTGGAGTCGCACTTATCGAAGATGCACCCGCGACCGAGCTCAATCACATAGACAAACAACAAACCACGGATCATCTCCCTCTGCCACTTGCGGAACCGATCTCAACAGATTGGCGAACAGAGATACTATCATACATAGAAAACGGGAAGACCCCGGCCGACAGATGGGAAGCTCGGCGTCTTAAACGGAAATGCGCACGATACGTTCGCCTCAACGATGGTCTATATCGATGGAGCTCCTCCGGAGTCCTCCTAACCAGCCTACACGGGCATGAAACCACCAAAGTGATGAAGGAACTGCACGAAGGCGCGGGAGGAAACCATTCCTGTGGCCGAGCTCTTGCAATAAAAATCAAAAACCAAGGCCATTTCTGGCCGACAATGCTCAAAGATTGCGACAAGTTCGCAGCACGATGCGAACAGTGCCAACGACACGCTCCGATGATACACCTTCCCGCCGAGCTCCTCAGCACGGCGACTGCACCTTACCCATTCATGCGATGGGCGATGGACATCGTAGAACCCATGCCCCGATCTCGTGGAAAAGCCTACATACTCATAATGACGGATTACTACACTAAATGGGTCGAAGCCGAATCCTACAACAACATCCTCGCCGACGACGTACGCAAGTTCGTTTGGAAGTTCATCATCTGCCGCCACGGGCTCCTATATGAGATCGTCACAGATAATGGCCCACAATTCATCTTGGGACTCTTTGATGACTTCTGCGCAAAGTGGCGGATAAGACTAAACAAGTCCACACCTCGGTACCCGCAGGGCAATGGGCAAGCTGAGGCAACAAATAAAACAATAATTGACGGCCTCAAGAAACGACTCGGCGCCAAAAAAGGACTTTGGGCGGACGAGCTCGATGGCGTTTTCTGTAGTCATCGTACGACACCACGCACCGCGACCAGCCGCACACCGTTCTTCTTATCTAACGGCATGGAAGCGATGACTCCTTCTGAGGTCGGGATTCCAACACTACGCCGATCTATGCTCGTGCACAACCCCGCCCTCAACGACGACATGCACCGAACAGAGGAAGACTTTCTAGAGGAACACAGGGATAACTCCCTTCTACGGATACAAAATTACCAACAGCTCGCCTCCAAATACTACAACAAAAAAGTCAAAGGACGACACTTCGACGAGGGCGACCTAGTGCTTCGCAAAGTGTTCGAAAACAGCGCCGAAGAAAACGCCGGAAAGCTCGGCGCACACTGGGAAGGCCCTTACCTCGTCTCAAAAATCGTAAAGCCCAGTGTCTACGAGCTGTCTACAATGAATGGTGAAGCTGTTCCGCGTTCATGGAACACGATGAACCTGAAGCGTTTTCAACACTAACGCTCCCGACCTAGCATTTTTTGTACAACAGCACGGTGTGACCGAACTACGACTGGCTTGATCCCTCTGATCGAGGGTACGTAGGCAGCTTTTTTCTAAGGTGCAGCTATAATATAAATATATTAATTCTCTTAAAAAAAAAAAAAAAAAAACCGAGTTCTCACTCGCTAAAATCAGCCGAGTTCTCACTCGCAAACATTCCGCGCACAAACCTTTAGCGCGAAGCCGAGTTCTCACTCGCTAAAATCAGCCGAGTTCTCACTCGCAAACATTCCGCGCACAAACCTTTAGCGCGAAGCCGAGTTCTCACTCGCAAATCTCCCGCGCACAAACCTTAAGCGCGTAGCCGAGTTTTCACTCGCATTCCTCTCCGCGCACAAACTTTTAGCGTGAAGCCGAGTTTTCACTCGCATTCCTCCCGCGCACAAGCCTTGAGCGTGAAGCCGAGTTTTCACTCGCCCACTCTTCTACGCACAAAACTATAAGCGTATAATTGAGTAAACATGTGACCGAGCTCACTCTTGCACCGAATTAAGTTTCAAAAAATTTCCATTGAAAGATTGTACGGTTACAACATCCTACCGACCTACCACCTACAAATCTAAATAAAAGAAAAAAGCCAAACAACTTGGCCTACAACGAATACGGGGATAAACCCGACGCTCTTACTTCGGCCGCATCCTCCCACGTGAATATCCGCAGATTCGTCCCATATGGACTTCGATACAGACGATGTCGACCGACCTGGCGTCACGGGGCAATATCTTCAGATACTTCAAAATCTGAAGGGAGTAGATCGGGTATCGAACTGGCCTTGAGCTCCGCCTCATATTTGCTTCGTCGTCCTTGACCTTATCCAGCAAGCCTTCTGGAACGACGATCCCTTCTTTGTCCCGAAGAGTCTCGAGGCATCGTCGCAGACCCCGAGCTTGAGTAAAAAGGGCTTTGGGACGCTCGAGTAGCTTACGAGCCTCCAGATTGTCCCGAACTACGCACAGTTTAGCGACGCTTCTAACCTTGTACGCCTGGAACCGGTCCACGACCTCCTATTCTCCTTTTCGAGCAGCTCTACTCTCTCTTTGCAGCGAAGGTTCTCAGCCTCGAAGACATCGCGTTCAGCACGTGCGATAACCGCCCCAGACCTGCTCTTCTCAAGCTTGGCCTCCAGATGAGCTACTCGAGCCTTACTCTTATCCTGCTACGCGATCAGCTCGGAACGAACCTTAGTGAGCTCGGTTTCCAAATCTGCTTCCCGACACCGCAACTCATCAACCTCTGCTGCAAGTTTAGCATATTTCTTCTGCTCTTCGTCAAGTTCGGCAGCTTTAATTCCCACTCCTGTCGCAAAGTTCTCTGCTTCCTCCTTTGCGATCTTGACTTGCATATCGCACTCCCGAGCTAGGTCGGCGAGCGCTTTCCCCATCTGAGAACGACAAAGGATAGAGTGAGAAACTTGTTAAAAATCGTACGACGACATAAAGAGAGTTACCCCGAGTTTTACCTGCACAAAAGAGTGAGACGCGCAGATAAACGACGATAGCGCCGCCATCTCCTGAACCGTCGGCACATCAACAGAAGTGCACGAGATCGCCCTTACCAGTTCGGCGCAGTCAGGTGCGCTCTCAAAAATGGGCTTCGTTGATCGAGAATAGGTGAAGGAGAAGCCGTGCTCACCGCTGCCGCCCGCGCTGATGCCTTTTGTTGTGGTTTTCTGTTTTTTGGAGGAACGATCCCCCGAGCTCTCCTTTGGCCTCTTCCCCTTGGCCTTCTCCCGACGAGCTCGATCCTCGTCCTGATCAGCAGACAGAGGATCCACATCTCCAGTAGGCAAATCCTCAGTAACAATGGGAATCTGCTCCTCAACAACATTGTTATCCTCATCGACTTCGGTCCCGACCTCAGTGGGAAGGTTGATCTCTACGAAGCCTGGGGTCGGAACAAACCTCTCAGCATAAGGACTTCGCTCAGGAGCCTCAGGACTTGGAGCCTCAGGACTCGGCATTTCCTCCATATTAAGAAAGTCGTCATTCCCGAGATCCATGGCACCGACCTCTTCTCGATCTCCAGCCTCCTCCCGAGCTTCGGCTCTTTCTTGAGCTACCAAAGGAGACGCCGCTAACTCCTCGGCATATAAACATATAAACATATATATAAGAATTGACAACGGACAGACGAATATAAACACACGAATATAAACATATATATAAGAATTGACAATGGACAGACAAGATCCCGAACTCACCTGATGCGACGTCCTCCCGAGCTTTGCGAACTCTTTCCTCAGACACTTCCTTCCAAGAGATCTTCGCGGGTTGAAGAGTACCGACTGCTGCCGAGAACGCGTCCAACCGATAGGCACTGGTGTTGTGCCTCGCTGAAAGAGAAAACAAACGGTCAGTGATCGAGAGTAGAGATGTCTTCGAACCGACCTAAAATAGACGGGGCTCTGCCGGGCTTAAAGTTCCATACGGTACAATAGCCCTCATCCGGATCCAAACCAGATCCACCCCCAGTCTTCACGAAGAAGTAGCACGTCTACCACTCATCAATTTTGCTAGGCTTCCCCATCAAGATCTTCGACCCGAGATTGAAAGCGGCATAGTAGGTCCCATCGTACCCCGAGTTCTTCTTATGAGTCGTCAAAGACTCAAACAGCTGATCGGTCAATTCCAACCCGTGCTCAGCAGCGAGCACATAAGAAGCGACCAGGTTTTGCACGGTAGTCGGGCAGACCTGTGAGAACGCTAAGTCCCGAGCTCGGCAATATCAAACGAACACCTCGGGCAGAGGAAACCAAAGGTGCAACCTCGTGAAGAAACTCTCATAGAGGCATACAAAACCCGGAGGAGGAGACCAGGGCCGATCTCCTGACTTAGGAACTCTGAACTCGCACGCTGGAAACATCTCTTTAAGCGGATTCAGAGACTCCCACTTCGTCAAGGTTGGGAACCCCCCTTGTCTGAACGGCAGCTTCCTCACCTTCGGAGCCCTAGGAACCCTCTAGGCGATCACTGCCCTAGGTCGACCACCCCGATCTTGACCGCGACTAATTACCCTGACCTGCCCAGGTACAGAAGCAGAAGGGGGAACCCTAACTGACAAGGACGCACCTGCGGTACCAGCTCGGCCCACACTCTGACGAGCCGCAGGTACCGGCGTAGATGCACCTGCTTCACCAGCTCGGTCTACTCCCCGACGAGCTGGGGGTATCGACGCAGACGCTCCTGTATCTCCAGCTTGGTCCACTCTCTGACACACTGAAGCCAAAGGAGGCGCCCCCGAACCAAAAACTCTGTATCTGCGACGAACACTCAGATCCAATATAGACGTAGAGGCCTCCGCACCGCGATCCGACCTCTGATGAGTGAGAGGTTACGCCGCAGACATAAAAGCTGCCGTGGTAGCAGTTCGATTCCTCTGGCGACGAGCCAACGGAACGTCGTCCTCATCTTCCTCTTCGTCAAAAAGGGTGATGGTTGGATCAGGAACAGGATACCTAACGTCGGACTCCGAAGAACCCCCGTATCGGCCAGCAGATTCAGAGCGCGAACTCGATTCGGCCCGAATTCCGTCGAATAAGTCAGACATCGTTGATGAAGGAGAAAGAAGTCGGAAGGACACAGAACAATCCCGGAGAGCCCCGACAAAGCAAAAACGCAGAAATAAGCAGAGAAGAGACGACGCACCTGTTCTGAGGCCAACGATCGTCGGAAACACGGAAAGCTAGACTGGACGAAAGTGATCGCCGGAAAACAAGAATACGACGGAGTAAAGAGAGTAGAGAGAAGAGAGTACAAACTAGAGCGATTGCAAAAGTGAAGAAAGAAAAACGAAAGAAATCACGTTAAACGATGACATCGAATTCCGAGTTCTTTTCACCACAAGAAAGCGACACGTGGCGACTCAGCGCGGGAAAGCTAGTCGACACGCCATAAGAATTCGACACGTGGCTAGGGCGCGGGAATCAGAAAAGATGCCAATGATTTTATCCCACGGTGAACTTCACGCGCGGACGCAAAGCGCGGCTTTCCCACCCACACGCTCATTCAACGATCACGGTTAAGAAAATGAAACGACAGGTCGGGATCAGAACAATTCTTCCTGCATAATTGTTTCTTTACGAGGAATACGCCGGGCTGAATCCTAAAGATCTCGGTGTGCTCACATCCCTTCGTACCCCGAGCTGGGAGGGGCTATTGTTGGAGATAGGATTGTCCATCCTATCAGCCCGGCCCAACAAACATTCGAGGCCATTCACTGAATTCACTTCTTGATTCTCGGCCCAATACCGAACATGTCTTATCCCGAGCAGGTCGATCACCGAGCAGGTTAAGCATCGACCAGCTAGGCCTTTCAATTGAGGCTCGAAGAAGAATTGCCGACTTATCGAAAAATACTCAAGTGCGACTCGGCGAGGGACTCAAGTTCACCGCACACGCGCTAAGCAACGAAGGCGGTTGACAGGGCAATTCATTCCCTATAAATGCCCCTTGTACCTCATTAATAAAAGGATCCGAAATTTCTCTTATGAACAAACGCTTAAACTAAATTAATTCCCGAACTGGATATTTATCTTGTCCCGAGCTCTTTTTCAATCACTTTCATCTTTGATGTTTTCTATTAACGAAAGTATTGCCTCAACGTTTATCATCAATCCACACAAATCAACCCGTAATCGACTCATTAATATTAGTTATCTTCAATAGTAACAACGTCGTCCACGATTTTATTCTATAAAGGCACAAACCGATTTGAATCTTTGCTTCACCTCTGATTGCAGTTTCCAGAGATTTTCAATTTCTCTCTGATCTCTCCATGATTGTTAGTGCGTCGTAGTGGAGACTCGTGGCTAATCGATCTAAGGCTTCGGTCCTAGAAATCTATAAATTCTGGATTGGGATTGAATCAGTGAGTACAAATGGGTGATCATTTGCGATAACGTTCCGCCTTAGTAAGTCTTAAAGTTTCCACCTTTTTGATGAAATTTTCTTTCTTTGTTCTCTAATAAGCTGTAAATTCTGATTCTTTTTACTCTAATTAGCTCAGTTTTTAAGTATTTATGTTGGTTTTTGTTTTGTAGATTGCTATTCAAAGTGCGAGATACATTGTGACGATGACAAGCTTTGGAGCTATTCTCTTGATTGGGTTTCAATTATCAGGTTAATGCATAAACTATTGCGGAAGATTATTTTTAGAAAGTTTGTAACTTTGTTTTCATCTATTTTTTGTGTGTATGTATTGTAATGAAAGGTGGAGATGGTTCGATGAACTCATTGGTTTGGTATAGTTGGCTTGGTGGGATTCTCATTGGAACAATGACTGGGTCTAACATGGTTTTGGAAGATCAGTACCGAGCCGGCCCAAACAATGGTTTTATATCTAGAAGGTAACTTCTTTACATCTGTTTTTTGTATTGTTCCAATTCATTTTTCTTTGTGTTTTGTTTTGATGCTAATGTGTGTTTTGATGTGGTGTTGTAGCAAGAGGGGACTAGGGAAAGCTCTTGCCAGAGAGTTTCTTCTCTCTGAAGATAGAGTCATTGTCACATCTCGCAGGTTGCTAAATTGATTAAATGGAATTATGAATTAGTTTTAATCAAGAAATGAAATCTTATGCTTTGTTTGGTTTGGATTTTCTATGTGAATCAGTTTTGAATCTGTTGATATGATTGTCAAAGAGCTTGAGCAAAATCTCAAAGAGATTATGAGTAGCGCTAGCGAGTCTGCTAGAAAGAAATTGAGTGATGCTAAGGTAGTTGGTATTGCATGTGATGTTTGCAATCCCGAGGACGTTGAGAAGCTGTCGAATTTTGTTGTAAAAGAGATTGGTTCCATCAACATATGGGTAAGAACATATTTCATTATAACGTTTTCTAACTTTTTCTTTCTTATGTCATATGTTTTTACTCGCTATCCTTATTCAACTGGACAAATAAACAATGCTGGTACTAACAAAGGTGTTAGACCACTACTTGAGTTCACTGAAGAAGATATCAAACATGTAAAGTCCATTTTGAACCTAAAGCTTCATCTCAGATTCGATTATACCTATGAAGAGAGTCCCTCAATTTGGTTTTAACTGATTCGGATCTTTGCTTCACCTCTGATTGCAGTTTTCAGAGGGTTAAAGAGATACATTTTTTTCTTTGCAAATGACTAGACGATTCCTGGAATGGAGAATAACACAAACATGCTTCATTCTGTTCGAGGGTTACCACACATGGTACGAGTATTTTTTTACCTGTACAATCCCAATTCTCTTTTAATCAACCAAAAGAGAAAAAAATACTTTTCCATTCTACAGGTCATAGAGAGCATCATCAAATGTGATGCTGATATTCGCAGAGAGTGGTATAGTAGCATACTGGTAAAAAGAAAACTAACGTAGTATACCGAAGTAAGGCTCTCTCTCTCTCTCTCTTTTTTTTGTATCCCAGCTTGTAGGTTGTCTTATATACAAGATCGCTAAAAATAATCTCTTGGCCTCTTTATCTTCCTTCTTTTAGGAATCTCCTCAATCAGCTCGAGTTAAAATGTTGGCAAGCGGTAACACAACAGAAAGGAGATTCAGGTTTGAACAACAAAGTTCTTAGAGGCTCATTTATGTTCCGTACTCGAGTCGAGTTTTATTTTGGTAACCGAGTGGTTATATGTGCAATGTGTGGATTGGTGGGAGTATATTGGCATTGCTAGGTGCATTCCAGCAAATGTGGTTCTCCAAGTCTGAGTAACACACTGGATTGTTCTGTAGATCTCGACCATGCATACACAATTATTTTCTCCTCACTCGGTTTTGAGTATTTTGTATACATGACAGGTATGAAGAGCATGGAACTTCTTACATCTAGAGGAAATGCCCTTAGAGCTGCTTAAGATCAAGAAGAAGAAAGAATCTTTGTGTTCGATGGTGTAATATTAGTAGTTCGCCTCTGTGCTATCATCACGATAATATGGGTTTTAGGGATAGTATACATGCACTTAACATTGAAGAAGTCAAATATGTATATAATTAATATTTAATATTATATACTTATATGCTGTAAATAAATAAGTTAGGCGTAGAAGAAATATATATATATATATATATATTTTTATTTATTTATCTTATGCATATATATATATATATAATAAAAGAGGATTTTCAAAAGTTAGTAACTCATAGGATGGTGACACGTGTCATGTTATTAAATTCAAGATTTCGACACGTGTCAAGTTGAAAAAATGTCAAAAATTAGCATAAAAAACTATACAAAAAAAATAATTAACTACCATTTTTCAGAAAATAAAAATTTTATAAGAAAATTATACAAATTACTAATCTTATTCTATAAAGTAAATTATAAAAATAATTAACTTCTATAATTAAGAAAATTTCTAATCCTAAAAAAAAATTGTAAATATTGAACTCTATATAAAGAAATAAGTAGTTTTATGTTTTTTCAACAAACAAAACACTTTTCTTCAAAATCATCATACCTTCAACTTCATTCTATTAGTAAAATTTCTATTCTTTTTAATTTTTTAAAAATATTTTAATTTATTATTATGATTTAGTCGTAAAAATATATTTATATAGTTTATGATTATTAATTGTTCTTCTAATTTCGATTTGTTTTTATTCTATTCTTAAGAAAAAATTATTTTAATTTATTATTGTGAGATTGTCGTAAATATAGTTGATTTATATATTTTTATAATAAAAAATAATATTTCCTCTAATTTTGGTTGATTTTTCTTATACTTTTCAGAAAATGTCTATCATCTAAAAGATATTGAGCAAAGAAATTCAGAATGACAAAATTAAATATTTTTTTATGTTGATTTGAAAAAACAAATTCAATATGATTAAAAATAAATAAATATTATTCAAATAGAAATAAATCAACCTATATATAATCAAAATAAAAATTAATTGTAACTTTGTTAGATTTTATATCGGTGAATGATTTCGTATAGACGTTTTCAATATTTTATTATATAATTATTTTTACGGGTGATTTAATTCTATTTTTCAGATTTTCTATTCAGATTTTTTTCATAAATTTTAAAATATTAAATTATAATCCCGCGTATACGCGGAGCCTAATCTAGTATATATATAATATGAACAAAAATAAAAGCGTAGAATAAGAGGCAAATAAATATTCTCTGCGGTATTCTAAAACCCAAATATTAGGGTTGTATGTTTATTGCGTTCTACAACAACAAAAAAAATGAAAGTTTTGTATTTTTAGTGCTGCAATTTTTTTAGATTTATGGTAAACAAACTTGGTTGTGGAAAGTTTTAGTGTTGTGTACTAAAACTTAGGCTATTTGTAATCACTGAAAGAGTGACTTCAATATTAAAAATCCGAAATGATCTCTCATTCCTAATTTACCTTTGTGGTGCATAGGGGTGTCAATCGGGTCATAGGCCCGCGGGTATAGCCCATTTAGTCACATAGCAGGGCAGGTATGGGCCTATCTAGCGAAGCCCAAAAAAAGGCGGGTCTAGCGGACTCGGTCCGTTTGGTCTGCGGTTTAAATATGTAATACCCATTAAGGACTGCGGGTTAGCGGGTGACCCGCTTGATCTTCCATTTTTTTAGCTTGCAATCGAAATATAGATGTTGTTCTTCAAGTTCAATTGTTCAAATGTTATCGATCGAAATGGACATCAAAATTGAAAGAAGAATCGATCTAAATCAAAATCGAAAAAACCTTTACTTACCACACTCTTTCTTCTTCATTTCGAGTTACAGATTCTCTCCTTCCCCCCCCCCCCCCTTTTTTTTACTATCCCCTGCTGGAAGATGAAGTTGAGACCTCAATTGGAGAAGGTGAAAAAAAATTTGGATCAAATTTTCTGCAATTGGGTTCACGCAACGGGTAAGACGCTGATTAGTGAAACAGAACGAGAGGATTTTGAAGGAAACGGGCAAGACGCAATTTGGTTATGAGATAAGTTTAATTCAGTGCTGACTGCTGAGGCGTGAGATTACACTAGGATCATATTGCTCCTAGTGGTTATGTCAAGATCCCTGGTGTAAGTTTGTTACTTAACCAAATTAGTTAATTCATAATCGATTCTGGTTTTATAACACAATGGCTTGATTTTCTCAGGAAATCTCAAAGTATTTGGAACACTCAAAGTATCTACCAAAGCTTAACAACGAGAGACCTGACGAAAGAAACTCCACTTTCAAAGACCGATTCGCTAACTTACACAACTTAGTTCTTGTCATGGTACCTTATTGTCTTCTTTCTTCAACTCAGAGATTTAAATACATGTTTTTTTATCTGTTTTTCTTATTCTTAATTTCTAAACAGTTTGAGAGCGATACAACACTAATCCCTAAAGAAACTGCTTGGTTTGGATATTATCCAGATGAAGGATTAGATACTCTGTTGTCAGCTCAACAGGTTAATTTTCTCTAGATTTATCATTTGTTTCACTGATCATTCGTTTTCTAGAAATCTGAATATGCATACATTCTTCACCAGACAAAGCTATACAGAGAAGATTGGATTGGTCTGAAAGCATTGGATTGGTCTTGATCACAAGTTTTTACAACATGTTGTTTCAATTGTTTATCCTAATCTGAAACATATGAGATTCTACAGTTTTGTTGTGGCTTTTCAAGTTAGTGTTGTTGGATTGCAGAGAGGACCTGCAATTATATATGAGTTGCTTTTGTGATTCCAAACTCTCATTATCACAAAAGAAGAATTTATGATTTGAAAAAGGTGTTGCTATTAGTTTCTGAGAATCCTTGTTTTGTTATAAAGTTAGTTTCTTTTTGCAACTATATAACCCTTTTAGATGTTGTTATGCAGATTGTAGAATATGCAAAACAGAAAGATTTTACATCTCTTAAAGATCACACACTAGAATCCAAACAAAGGTCAGATGTTGCAGTGCATCATCAAGAAATAAAACAACCTTAAAGAGCCTGGAGACAATCACATATCCAATGCAATCATGCAGGTAAAAGTATGTCATTTGGTTTGAGATGGGTGTTGAATTGTGATTTGTGAACTTGAGATTTACACCGTGTAAATTACACGTATGGGGCGGATGGGCAGCAAAAAACAAAAAAAAAAGGCAAAGTAAACCTTCTGTTCCATTTAGAAGCTTTTAAGTTTGTATTAAAATTGTAAACCCTAGTCCCTAAACGAGTTCAATATAAATTGCCTGACAAGGAAACTAATCAGCGTACGACTCAATCTCCAACACGAGTACACGACTCAATCAGTGATTTTACAAAGACGTAATGGTAAGCACATGAATTGATTATTAACTTAACATTCAATCATTCTGTTTTGTACAATGCATTTATTCATTCTATTTTTGACACACTCCATTACATGTTAATTGGTATTATTTTTTAAACAGGATTCACATGATTCTGATAGGACTAATGGTTATTTGGTCTTGTTTCTTTACAGGATTTACATGAATCTTGTGATTTGAGATCGATAGACTTGGAGACTCAAAGATTTGTTAACGCTGCAAATGCTGAACACGAACGACGTACGTTTGATGGAGGAGAAGCATCTAAGTCTCACAAAAGACCTGCAATAGATATTGATGATGATGATGAAGAAGAAGACGACAAAGGAAAGTCATCAGCAACAAAACCAAAGAAGAGAAAGCAGTATGCAAATTGCTGGGAACATTTTACGGTGATCACTAAGACTGATAGCAAGGGAAAAATTGAAGAAAGAGCGCAATGCAATCATTGCAAGGCAGATTATGCGTATAATTCACACAAAAACGGTACAAAATCTTACAATCGTCATATGGAAAAGTGTAAGGTTCGACTTAGGAATTCTGATATTAGTCAAATGATGGTCAATTCAGAGGCAAAATTACAAGCTAGGAAGATAGATCATCTGATTTTCCGTGAAATGGTCGCTAAGTGTATCATTCAGCATGATCTTCCATTTGCTTATGTTGAATATGAGAGAGTTAGAGCAGTTTGGAAATATTTGAACGCGGATGTGAAGTTTATAAGTCGGAACACAGTTGCAGCAGATGTTTATAAGTTCTATGAGAATGAGACAGAAAATTTAAAGAAAGAATTAGCTCATCTTCCTGGCCGGATTAGCTTCACTTCCGATTTGTGGACTACGATCACTCAGGAGGGATACATGTGTCTGACAGCACATTACGTTGACAAAAATTGGAAATTGAATAACAAGATTCTTGCGTTTTGTGCTTTACCGCCTCCACATATCCGACTTCAAACTTGTATTTCATGCAAGTTTGGAAGATCAAAAACTGGTTGGTAGTGAATGAGCGTAATCAAGATGAAATTATCAGAAAAATGATTGTCCCGATGAAGGAGAAGTTTGATAAGTATTGGGAAGAAGTTAGTGATCTCTTTGCAATGACTACGGTGTTTGATCCAAGGTTAAAGCTAACACTTGCAGAATTTTGTTTTGCAAAGCTTGGCAAGAGTTCTTCTCAGAGAAAGATTGCACATTTGCGAGGTAAACTAAACACTTTGTTTGAATCATATGAGAACAACTCCATTTTTGAGTCACCTTCTACAAAAACACGTGATACTAATCAACAAAGAGATGAGAATGAAGAAAGAAAAGGAAGTTTTGGCAATTATGATGTAAGTAATCAAAAGTTTACGTCTCTTAGTCTTATGCTATTGATTTTCAGATTTGAGAAATGTGCAGATTTTTTGAAAATAAGTCCAAGTCTTATTATTTTTTTATGTTCACATACTGAAATTGTTTGATAAATTTGCAGCAATTTTTTGCTTTCCGCAAAGAAACGGTTGTTAGTACTGGAAAGACTTCTTTAGAACTGTATCTAGATGATCCGCCTATAGACGTGAGGAATTTTGAGAGTTTAAATATTTTGAAATATTGGAAAGATAACTCTCAACGCTACGGAGAACTGGCGTCTATGGCTTGTGACCTTCTTAGTATCCCAATCACGACCGTAGCCTCTGAATCATCTTTCAGCATTGGAGGTCGAGTTTTGAACAAGTATAGAAGCCGTCTTCTCCCGAAAAATGTTCAAGCACTAATATGCAGCCGCAATTGGTTTAAGGGTTTTGAAGCATATGAAAATGGTAAGCAAATAGTTTTTATAATTTTTCCAGTTAAACAATCATAAATTATGTATTAATTTGTTACTTTTGTGTGACATATGTAGAGGAGGACGAAGAATTTGATGAAGATGAGACATTACCTACTATCCATTCAATCATTGATGATGAAGCTTGATATTGATAAAATGATATTTTTAGTTTAAGATTTAGATTTTCAGTTTTCAATTTCAGTTTAGTACTTTAGTTTAGTGTTTAAGTTTAAGTAATTCAGTTTGATGTTTATGTTCTTCTTTGAGTTCGAGTTCAAGTTTTAAGTTTATGTTTTAGTAAGTCAGTATTTTTAAGTTAACATTTATTTTCTTATTTTATAGACATCTTGTTTTCTGTTTTATTTTCAAGAGTTGCAGATTTAAGTTTTGAAAGTGTTGAAAGTAATGACATTATTTTACAATTTCTTACTTTCTTGGGATATGCAAAATCGAAAAAAACAAAAAAAAAATAGGACTATAACGCAACGGTGGAGTTTTATTGGGCACCATTTTTGGTGGAATCGAATTCAGACGATCCGACAATGCACAGTGTAGTCGACCGTATAATAATGCCAGAGTCTATCGAAAAGCATGGAGTCAACTGGAAAGGCGTTGACTTTCTTGTCTTCAATAGTTACATCTGGTGGATGAACACTGTCTCCATCAAAGTCCTGTAAGTAGTATTGCCATAGTATACCCACTGACACACACACACACTCATGTAATGAATATATAACTGAGGATTGACGATTGTAATAATGAAAACAGACGTGGATCGTTCGAAGATAGGGATACAGAGTATGATGAAGAAACAGAGTAACCCGCGGGCTGGTCCGCTAAACCGCTGGACTTTGCGGGGCGGGTATGGGCTGAGCACTGTAACCCGCGGTCGTTAGCGGGCCGGCCTGTTTGAGACCAAAAAATGAAGAAACCCATCGCAGTCAGTCCGTTTGGTCGCGGGCCGGCCCGTCTGCCACCTCTAGTGGTGCAATTATATATGTATATATGTGTGAGATATTTTTCTCCGAAAATGTATTCAATATATTACATCCAATTTTATTTAATAGATATTAGCTCCTCCATGGATATACTTCTCACTTCCTCTAACATTTTCCAGTTTAAAGCCTCATTATGGAGAAAGAAGAGTCGTTGGTCTTATGGTAACAATCATTCGTATACTTTCTCTTCACTCTTCTATAATTTAGAAGTGGCATTGCTACGTCAGCGAGTCTCTCACAATTTTACAACGATAAGATACATGAGAGACTTTCCTCTCTCATACAAATATCACTATAATATTAGTGCAACAATTTATTTATAAATCAAATACTTCATGATTTAAAATATTAATTAGAGAGTTTATAGTTTATTATTATTATTATTATTATTATTATTTTTAACAATTCATAAAATAAAATAACCTCTATATCAAGCTCTATTATGCATATATTTAAATTATATTAATATTATTTTTAATTGATATTAGTTAAGGAATATAAAATAAAAGATTATTATTATGATAGTTAATATGATATATAACGACCATAAACAAAGATCGAAGTAGTGCCTTTGATATTTTTTGTTTCTTATATAAAATTGTAAGTGAATTTAGTTATTAAAATGGTGTAACTTTTTTAAGTATTCTATAAAACATCAAAATGTTATAGCAAAAAAAGATCTTTCTTTTTGTTCTTTTCAATAATGTAGATCATAATGAGTTTTCTTCGGATTGTCGAAAGAACAAAGCACATAAACAATTTTGAAAAATTCATAAGAGAAAAAAACCCCAAAAATATAAGAATGAATTACATATCATTGATTTAACAAAACTCAAAACGCACAAGAACAAAGAGAAAAGCTTAGTGGGATTCAATCATTAAATTGTAGATTCTTAACATAATCATTCTAATATAAACCAATTTACTAGATCGATTTCCGTTAAGTGGGATTGAAAGATCAATCTCAAAGCTCAATATTTAATATAAAACAAATGAACATTAAAGAAACGAAAACCTGAAAGAGAAAAAAGACCAAACTTACAAAAACGTGAACATATGGTTTTTGGTGGATAAATAATGAAAACAAAACCACGAAAGGAGAATATAAAGTCAAAACGAATGACTGACTTCCGAAGTCCTCATCTCTTAATTTAATTAGGGACTCTTACAGAAATAATATTCCACATTTTATATCAAAGTTAACAAATAAGTTTATATTTTTAATATTAAAAGAAAATAGTCTCAAACTATACCCCTGGCTAAACCTTAAAAGCTAAATGATAAATTCTAAAAACAAATGGTGTATTTCCACAATTTTTAATGAATGGCCTAATTTAATTTTAATTTGTTAGCTTTTCTTCTTTATTGTCCCATTTGAAGGGACATTTTTTTTGCATGACCAAAAAAAAGGACATTTTTTTGTTTGTGGCAAAGCGCCAAATAAATTATTGCTGACTATTAGATTAACAAGTTAAACATGGGTTAAAATATATATTGACTGTCGGATCAACATGTTCAAACACTTGACTTTTGTTGTATATCTAGGTGCTCTAATTTTGTTGGCTAATGAAAATATTTTAGAGGGGAAATTTATACTTTTTGTAGTACTACAAAATTTGGCTTGGTTTTACGTTAGTAAATCTATGTGATCGAAAATTAAAATAAAATCATATTCAGTTTGATATAAAATTTAATGTTACTGCTGCTATTACAAATTTTGTTTGATTTTACGTTAATGAATATTTGTATCACAACCGAATAAATTTTCATTAATTAACATTTTCAATTAAATATGGATGCATTATTTAAAATATGATCAAATATATATAAAATAAAATAAATATTTTTATAAAAAATAAAAAAAAACCTAAATTGAACCGAAATAAAACCTAATTTCTATTTTTTCATTTTTATTACAAAATTTATAATACATAATATTGTCCAGTCATAATTTAATTAAATTATTTTGTGATTTTTTTGGTGAAGAGCTTGACTATCTTTTTGTAATATTATTTAATTAATCCAATCATCAAATATATACCCAAACGTAGCATACTAAAACAATATGAATTATGTAAATTATGTATTTTGCACACATTGTTGGAATCAGAGACATGATATCACTTCACTGAAGAAATGCGTTTAGAGATGATTACAACGCTTATGAATTGATGATCACATTAAATTTAACACTAAAGTAGGAAACATCTGCGAGGGGAAACTTCAGAGCTAGAGTATAAGGCCCACACATAGTATGAATTAAGATAGGTCTGAGTTGATCATAACCCAAAAAATATCTTACGTCAATGTTAACATATATAATAAGGTGTTAACGATTTTAATTATGGAAAATTTAATTTAATTAAAAAGTAGAACGAAATCATTGTTGTTTGGTTTGCTAAAATTATGACAAGTTTCAAATGATTTTTTCTTATTTTAGTTGATATTAGTTCAAAATTTTGATTTGTTTGCTATTTTATTTTAATTTTGGTTTCCAAAATTGTAAATTTTTAATGATATGCCGTCTTAGCTTACAGAAATTGTAATATGTTTCTCATTCTTCATTGTTAATAAAGATAGAAATCAAACATAGTGACTTCGCACATGACAAAGACATGATTGTGTTACAAAAATCGAAACTAGTTTTTAAAATTTAAGGATATATGTTATATTCAAATAGTATTATCCTATAGATTTTTGGGCTGGCTGCATAAATCCCCCTATACTTATAGCACTAAAGCGATATCCCCCCAAACTATTAAGCTCATCACTGTACGCTCTTAAATCTTAAATGCTTTGCCAAGCACCCTAATCTATTAATTTCTAAATAATTAACCCTATCCAATTAAATCGAAAACGTGATTAGTTAACCGGTAATCGCATTTTGTATTAAACCGCGTTTTAGTGTTTAAGCAGACCTTCTTTCCGAAAAAGAAGGTTTCACATGAAACCTTTACAAGACTTTCTTGTTGACAAAGAGGGTTTCAATTCTAAAGAAACCAGAGGAAACCAATTACCTGGCAAAGAACATTTGTTGTGGTTTGTCCGTAAGTCTCAGCCAACAATTTGACACGAAATTTGTGCACACCACCAGTGGAATCTTCCTGCACATCAGCCTTGGGGACAGCTCTCACTATCTTAGCAGAATTGGAGCTAGCAGAGGAATCTCTCCCTGAAGAAAAGCTAATGGATCATCCATAATCATCGAACAAGGTCGAATTGGATGATTTCGGTGCTGTTCCACGAGAACCGTAGGGCTCAACTTTGCCTCCTTCATAAACATAGACGCCATCACCATATGAATCTTCATAAGCGGGATATCCTCCGCTATCAGATCGTTTCCCATATAGATCAGATCCTAAATCTGATCTGCTCCGGTCGTAACCGCCATAACCAGATTTCACCGGCTTTTCGTATGGTTTCTCATACGATGGAGGTACGGATGATCCTACGCCACTGTAAGGAGGTGCCGAGTAAAAGGATGATGAGTAAGGCGCAGGACTAGGATTCGGCGCAGGCACATATGAAGGAGGAGGATGAAAAGGCGCAGGTGAATAGCCAGATGTCTGATGCTGATCGTACGGTGAGTAATACATCGACTGTGTAGTAGATTGCTGATACGGAACAGTAGAATTGAAACCCTCTTTGTCAACAAGAAGGTCTTGTAAAGGTTTCATGTGAAACCTTCTTTTTCGGAAAGAAAGTCTGCTTAAACACTAAAACGCGGTTTAACACAAAACGCGATTACCGGTTAACTAATCACGTTTTCAATTTAATTGGATAGGGTCAATTATTTAGAAATTGATAGATTAGGGTGCTTGGCAAAGCATTTAAGATTTAAGGGCATACAGTGATGAGCTTAATAGTTTGGGGAGATATCGCTTTAGTGCTATAAGTATAGGGGGATTTATGCAGCCAACTCTAGATTTTTTTTTGGTAAAAATGTGAGATAGAATATAATTTGAATTTTTCCTATTTATACCAAAGAACTAAAAATAGAATTGAGACGCTATATGGAACCAAAAAAACAAAAACAAACCTAAGTAAAAAACCATTAGACCTAGGGTTAGAATATCATATAAACATGTATTCTAGAAAATTTGTAAGTTTTAATACTATATAGACTAATAGTAATAAAAAGGTTAAAAATTAACTAAAATTTGTAAATATGATTTAGGGCATGATTGGTTAGGCTGTAGGGATTTTATAAAGCCAGTAAAAAAGCTACGAACCCATAATTAATACAATCATGTTGTAGCTTTCCTATTTTTGCTCACAACTCCAACAAACATTTTTTTAAATTTCTTTTACTATAAATATAAGTTTTTGTACAGCACAGTTTTTGCTCTTTGGGAGGCCTGAACCTTTCTTTTTTCTTTTTCTTTCCACTTTATTTTCCCCTTTTCTTTAACAAACAAAAACATCATTAAATTTTCCATCCATATATATGATGAAAAATTATTTTGATGGATATGTATGTAGTATAGGCATATATATAGATATATCTACTTTATGACATATATATATATATATATATCTACTTTATGACATATATATATATATATATATATATCTACTTTATGACATATATATATCATAATTTTATTAAATTGATATTTGAGAACAAGATTATATAACACATAACTATTATTTACCAATCATATTTCTGTTTAAGTAAAATCTTATTGCTACAGCTAATTTATTCATAAAATAATGTTATATTAATAAAATATCTAGCCTAATTTCTACAGCAATAAAACCTACAATTATAGTCATCACATTTGCAGCAAAAATCCTACAGCAATAAATCTAAAGCTACAAATGAACAAATAACCTATTTACAGTGAACAAAAACATCGATGATACATTTAAACAATTAATAATAACATATATATTTACTTTTTAAAAATGATAGATACATCACATGATTTTTCCGTATATATACTAAATAATTTAAAATTAATAACTAAATTGTTAAATATATACCCGGACGTAGCACAGATTTTCCTCTAGTATCGTTAATGAAGAAGAGGTGAAGAAGAGAAGAGAAGAAGAAAAAGATCGAGAGAGGGAGAGAGAAGAAAGGGGAGAAATTAATTAAAATAAAACCAAACCCTCTTTCCCATAAGGAGGCTTGTAGGACACTTAAACCTTTTTTCTTCCTTTTCCACAAATGACATCCTTCCACTAGTTCTTATCTTTCAGTTAATAATAATTAACAGAAAATTTTATATTTTAAATCTAAAAATCATTAATTTGGTAAAATATAAATATTTAATTTTTACAAAAATTTAACTAAAGATTCAGAAGATTTATCATCCTTAATATTTCTTAAGAATCCCTAAAAATAATAATGAATAATCTAATATTTTATTATTAGAAAGAAATTTCTAATATTTTTAGATATTATCTTGGTAAACTTTGTTATATAAAATCAATAAACCATCTTTATCTTAATAAAATTATAATAATAATTAATAATATTTTAAATTGATTTTTTCTTTCTAAATTTTGAATTTAGTTTTAATTTACTAAAAATGTAGCTTTTAATTTAAATCTTGACAAAAATTGCCATTTTACATATATTAGAAATTGTAGATTCATTAAATATTGAAAAAGTGTAATTTTCAAAGTATAACTCATAAATAAGATAGTTTTTAAAATGATATTTTATAATATGATTCGTAGGAAATTGGTAGGAAAATTTCCTACTACTGACTTTTGGATCTAGTTTCGTAGGAATATGGTAGGAAAGTTTCCTACGACAATCCGACGATTGGTCTTTAAATCTAGTTTCGTAGGAATATGGTAGAAAAATTCCCTACGATAATCCTACGATTGGTCTTTAAATCTAGTTTCGTAGAAATATCGTAGGAAATTTCCTACGACAATCCTACGACTGGACTTTGGATCTATTTTCGTAGAAAATTGGTAGGAAATTTTCCTACGATTTTCCTTCAATATCTTTTCCAACAAAATTCCTTCGAATTTCCTACCAGATGTCCTACGTTTTATGTGTTGTAGGAAGTTCGTAGGAAAATTCTTTCCGTTTTCCTACGATTATTTTTCGTAGGAAGATTTCTTACGAATTTCCTACGAGTTATGTTTATTCATAATATTTCGTAGGTTTATGGTAGGAAATTTATCCTCCGAAAAAATTTTGTAGGAAAAGTCGTAGGATTTCGTGTTGTTTTCTTGTAGTGTAGAGAACGTTTGAGGATATATCGAAAAAGAAATTGGAAGGTTGTAATGAAGATTTTTGGGAAATTGGAGTTTGACAAGAAAAAGGAAAAGTTGAAAAAGGAAAAGCTTTTTCTTATGGGATTTGGAAACTTTCTCTCAAGTGATTAGGAAATCATGTTGGCTATATAAGGAGTTGTGGACATGATGGAGAAGAATCAAGGGAGCTGAGACATAAAGAAATAACCTAGAGAGCTTCTTGATAGTTTGTGTGAGCTTGTGTGATCAAGTGTTGGAGTCTTTGGCGTCATTGGTGTGCGTGGGGTTGATGTACGGGTGTGACGTGGTCTAGAGATTCTAAAGGATTGAAATCTAGACTCAGGTGGAGTTTAGTTAAGGGTAGAGGTTATCCTAAACACTTCATGTTATAGAACGGAGTGGTGAATCAAGAGGATTGTGCTTGATTTACGCGTTTGTGAATAGGTTGTATTTGCTTTCTTATTCTAGTGAATTCGATAAATGGACTTGGTCTCAGGGAGTAGGAAAAACCAAACCTCGTTAACAATTTCGTGTCTCGTTTAATTTCTGCACTTTTATCTTGCCTCACTTGCACTTTCAAGTAAAACTTAAAAATTTGTATTAAACAAACAAAAAAATCCTATACAAAATTTTCCTTGATAGGAAAAAATTGATTTAAAATTTGGAGTTTAATTTTGATTCAAAATTAAAAAGAAACAAATTATTGTTAGATTTGGAATAAAATACATGAATCCAATCCAAATATGGAATTTAGCTAAATAAAAATGATTCTCTCACAGTTATTTTTGAATGAGATAAAAAAATACAATCGCATTGTCTTATCCTCGTACATTTTCTTCTTTAGACATTCAAAGCCAATTAAAAATGAATTTGATGAAATTGTGATGATGAAAATAAACATAAATAAATAAATAACTTTTTACTCTAAATTTTGGTTGAGTCATTTTAGAAAAAGTGGGGAAACTCATATAAATTGTCCAATAAAGAAGTCATACCTTGCTCTTCCACATTACATTGAAAGCATAAGATGGAAAAATAGAGATTTTACAATGTAAGAAAAAAAAATGTTAACATGTCAAATGTGAACAATCATGATAGTTTAATTTTGTATCTATTGCGACATTAGTATCAACACCACTAAGATATTTAGTTAATGAAATTAGGTAAGACATACACAAAAACTCTAATTTTTGGAGACTAAACATCAATCAGTTTAGAAAAATTAAAATGTACATAATACGTTAAAGAAGTCATCTTACATTCGTCACTGACTCTATGCTCCCAACTACATCACAAATATAAAGAGAAAAACATCTTGAAAAAATAAATAAATTTAAATTTGTATTGTGGTAATTTAAATGCCATTAAAAATGTGAAGTGATCTTAAATATATATATATATATATATATATATATATATATATCACTATAAAGAAGTGATCTTACATTCGTCATGAGGTCTATGCTCCAATTACATCATTATATAAAATAGAAAATAAACCTGAAAAAAAAAGAATTTGAAATTTTCATTGTGATAGTGATCTTACATTCTTTGGGGGTCTATGCTCCCAACTACGTCATTTATATAGAAGAAACAATCAACCTAAAAATATAAAAACAAATTGAAATTTGTCTAATTATTTCATTAGTTATTGTAAATTGTATTAATGTGTTAAGTTATGATCAATTAAGAGAAATTATTGTCTTTGTATATTTTTTTTATGAATGAGAATATCAAATAATACAATAAAAATATATTTAAAGGACACATGTTAAGAATTATAGTTAATTACTTTGTTTGATTTTCTTTCAAATGTGTTAATGATTAAGTTATAGCCAAATTGTATTAATTGATTTTAACTGTGTAATTAAGAGAAATATTGTTTTATGCATATATGTTTTTGTTAGGAATAAGAATATCACAAGGTAAAATAGAGAAATAGTGAAAGTGAGGGATTACACATGTTAGCTTCTCGTAAATGGAAATTCTTTTTTTATTATATAAGAATATCTAATGATAGAATAGAGAAATATTGAAAGACACATGTTAAGAAGTTATAGTCAATTACGTTATTTTATTTTCTTTCAAATGTGTTAGTGGATTTAGTTTTACTCAAACTGTATTAATTGATTTTAAATGTGTAATTAAGAGAAATATTGTTTTATATATGTTTTTAGGAATAAGAATATCAAAAGGTAAAATAGAGAAAATGAGGAATGACACGTGTCAACTTCTCGTAACAGAAATCCATCGTTATTATATAAGATTTTTCACGAGTCACCCCCTTAGTTCTACTAGTTGAAGGTTGTGAGTAATTTTAAAGACTTTGAAAAATTATAGGAGAAGAGTTAAAGTATGGTTGACAAAAAAAAAAAAGGAGAGTTAAAGTATGATTGATAGAGATATTAGCTTTAAATATTGTATTTATTTTTAGACATCCATACTGTATTAGAAGTATCTTCACCATTTACCCCTTTAGTTCTACTAGTTGACGAGCATCCTTCTTTGATTTGCATAAAATGGTTTTTTTAGTCATTTTTCCATTTTATTTTCCCTTTTTTTTAAGGCTTCGTATTTCTTTTGTTTTTAGTTGTAATCCGACTAGGCTAGAACCATTTGGGCCCAATTTGAACTTTTACCTATTTAAGCAATGTTTTTAAACACTCTTACTCTAAATTTTCCTCTATCGATCCAAACTTTATTCTTCATATTTTAGATAAAATTTTCAATATTTCTTGCTAATTAGAACTCGAGAACCGAATGCCAACTCACAAAGATGGATTCTCAATTGCAAAGGAGGAGACATTTTGAAAAGAAGTGGAAGATGTGACTTTCATAACTCGAGAACTGTTTGTCGACTTGCAAGAAAAAGATTTTCAATTACAATGGAGAAATACACTAGGTAAAGAAGTTGAGAACACGCCTTTTAAAAACCACGAAAGTTCTTTTGATGCAAGAAATGTCTTGGAGGGAGACTATATACAATGAAATTTTTTGGAGATTGATATAAGACTCGGGAGAGTCTTATGTGAACGGCGATGGAGGTGACACAACCAGGCAGACGCTCTCTCTTGTGTTACCAGTGTGAGGGGGAGATGAGGTAACTTGAAGGCACTACAAACAGTATGGGAAGCTCTTTGAAACAGCGAGTACTCTTGTTCAAGGGGAATCCACACACAAGAAAGAAGAATACTTTGGACTTTACGCAAAATCGCGTTGAGAAGAAAGTGCCGCTCTTTTTTGATAATAGGTCAAGACTTGAATACAAAGATGCACTAAGAATTTATTAAATATTTGATCAGCTAGGGTTTCAAGGCGAGACTGTCGTTCAAAATAAAAAGAAAAAATACAAAAATAGCAAAACAAAAAAGAAAAACGAAAAAAGAAACTTGCGTTTTTGCGCAACAAAACCCTCTCCATATCTTGGAGGCTTTGGCTTCAACACTTTGGGACTCTAAAGACTCTAACTAAGCTAGAGGAAGCTGACATGTCGCACATCGGCAAGAGAATCACGAGAAAATGGAAATAATAAAAACCAAAGTTACCTTATTCGGTTGAAAGCGTGGCCACGTGTGTGTTGACATGTCTTGTGCAATTTCTCCTTCTTTTACTTCGTGTTCTTCACCTCTTCGAACTGCCTTGATGCTTTGCTTTGGCTCCCCTTGATGATTGATAATAAACGGGAAACATGCATCCTAAGTTGGTCTGTCACGGATATCAAACGTATCCGACAGCACATCTAACGTTGGTCCATCGGGGATATCCAAGATATCCAGAGGCCTAGCCAATGTTAGGCCATCATAAATATCCATGAAATCCAAAGGCCCATCCAACGTTAGCCCATCACGGATATCCTTGATATCCGAAGGCCCATCCAACGTTAGTTCATCGCGGAGATCTACGATATCTGTAGGCCTATCCAACGTTGGCCCAACACGGATATCCACGGTACCCGAAGGCACATCTGTGCGGATATCCATAACACCCAAAGGCCCATCCACGTCGATATCTGAAGGCCCATCGACGCGGATATCCTCGATATTTGAAGGGCCATCCAAGTTAGCACATCCAACGTTTGCACGGTTAGGATGAGTCATATGTCCTTCAATCACCTCGAGGACATTGAATGAAGGGTTGTTCGGTTTGATGTTCGCATCAGAGATTGAGTTGAGAAAATAATTTAAGAACTTACTTTGAAAATAAGGCATTGAATCTGCATCTTTACATGGATTTCGAATTTAAGTGTATAACTTTCTGAATTGGAGGAATGAAATTTATATTTGAGGATATGACATTTGAACCGAAAGTGGCCAAAAACTATAAAAAATTTATTCTACAGAAAAATATTTTTATTTTGAATGGCGATTCCATGGTGCTTCATCGATCTAGAGTTCTCCTTGAAGGCTAGATTCTGGTGAGTGCTTTGCTTCTCGGTTAATAGGGCCACGAGTTGGTTTTCTTCTGGATCAGTTCCAATGTTTTTCTGTTTTATACAGATTGGTTTGCTCTCTACCATATTGGTTTTTAGATTGTAAACTTTTGTTGATCGATATCATCTCCTCCGGTATGTCGTTAAGGTTATGGGCCTACCCAGATTTGGTTTCATTGGTTTGGTGGTTTCGTTTCTTAGCTTCGCTGATCTTCCTTGCACTCAATGCCACGCATCGTTCAGTTCCCTCTACTGTTTACTACAGTCTAATAGATTGGTATTCTTGTTGTGTTATTCGTTCTTAAGTGTTTGGTTTCCGGTTGATATACACTACGGCCTGATCATTCCACCAATACTTGTTCGATTGGGAATCATAATCCTCACTGATCTGACAGGCACAAAACAGGTATCGCGATGAACCTCACTCAAGCCTTACTGAGGCAAATCACCTTAGACTCATCGGAAGGGTCACTAATCCTCAAGTTCAAAACATCAAAGGACTTTTAGGGTTTATTCCTTCGATATGGCCTCTAAAATCGGATATAGAAGGAAGAGATCTTGGCCAAGATAAGTTCATTTTCAGATTCATAACGGAGGAAGACCTTAAATCAGTTTTGAAAAGAGCACCCTTCCACTACAAAAGATGGATGTTTGTCTTGAAACGGTGGGAACCAATTGTCTCTGATTCGTTCCTGTCAAAGATCCCGTTTTGGATTCGAATCCATGGCATCCCTCTACAATATTGGAATAATGCTACATTAGATTCCATTGGAGAAAAGCTGGGACGTGTTGTTGATCGTGAACCTTCAGATTTCAGAAGCACGTATTCAAGTGGAGATCGATGCTTTTAAACCACTTGTTACGAGGAATTTACTCTAACACCGAGGGGAGAGGAAGTGTTCATATCGTTTGAGTATGAAGGCCTTGAGAAAGACTGCTTCAAGTGTATGAGTTTGTTGCATGAAGAGTCTTGCTGCCCATCTAAGTTACTTAGAGAGGGCAAATATCCATTTCCTAAACCAAAGGATGTCAACCAAGTGAATACACGTGTGCGTGTTGAGGCACATAAAAGAAGAAATGAAGAGAAGAAATCCTTTCAGACCCGAATCAAATGGGAACTTTCTCTACAAGTACCAAAGATGACAAGGCTTATCCCCGTGATGGTAAGACTTTTGGGAAGAGATGCAGATCACTGACCCGACACATAGCTTGGACTAGAAAGTGTATGGATGTTAACCCATAAAATAACATCAAGAGTAGACAGTACCGTGATCATTACCGAAGCAATAGAAGAACTCATGAGTTCTGCTATGACAAAGATAAACGAGCTGGTGAGAAATTTGTGTTTAAAGCACAACCTTCTTCTTCCCATCAGAAGTTTGAATATGAAAAGATCAGAGACAGGACATCTCGCTATCACTCCAAAACTATGGAAAACAAAAGAGATTTATTGGGTAGAAGAAGTCCACCTGTCCCTTCAGAGTCTCATCGTGGGCAGTCTTCAAAAGAGAAAGGTTTGGCAGACTTTCCTCCTAATAAGGAACAATTTAAACAGAAATCTCCTATAGAACTATCAAAGCAAATAGAGGAAATAGCTGCCATGGAGAGAAGAATTAAGGCAAGAGAAAAGAGGCCTGTTCTTGAGAGACTTGAATATTCTTCGGAGCTGGATCCATGTCAAGAAGGGAGTAGGCCTATTACTGAGCGATTAGCTTTACATCTAGTGGAACCATCACCAATTAAAGCTATAAGGAAAGAAGGCCAGCTCTCAAAAGAGAGGAGCAAGCCATGATACCCCTATCCTTGGTCTTTGATCGATTAGCTAAAGGGTTAATGGATGTCACGATTACTTTGAATGGAGTGGCTTCTGAACCTCACAAAGAAAGTTCATCGTCCAAAGAAAAAAAGAATTTAGCTATTGATCTTGATCTTGCAGGTGATGAATTTCCTATGGAGGAAATAGAAAGACTAAACTCGATCCAGGAAAAGGAGACTAGAGAATTTTTTTTTAACTTAGCAGAATGCTCTTTGAGAGAAGGGAGTGAGGCTACAAATTCACAAGTGACTACAAGGAGAAAAGCTGGTCCCAAACAAAGCTCAAAACCTAAGGTTCTATCCAAGTCAGTAAGCCACATTAGAAGAAGAGGAGCCTACTCGGTGAGAAGCAGATCCTCTTGAGAAAAGGCCGGCTTTACCGGTCCGAAGCTCACATGGAAGAAGACCAAGTTTAGAGCGTGTTACAGCTGGAGCATCTAAGCTAGGAGTATCATCTTCTTTGCCTCAATATGAGGATTTGAATAATTCTCTTGTTGATTCAATTAATAAGGCCCTTGTGCCTTCCATTTGTAAGGGTTTGGCGGGTTCCTTTCAACTCCTCGTTCATAAATGATTACAACAAGTTGGAATTGGCAAGAGCTTGAAAACACCCTTATAGTTCTATGTCTAAGGGAAATAAAACTGAAATTATTTCCTAACATAACGTTTTTCATGGAAACAAAAAATCAAGATATTATGTTTTCCATGTTTTTCAGTAGATGGGATATGCTAATCATTTTACGGTCCCACCAGTTGGTACTAGAGGAGGACTAGCTCTTTTTTAGAAGTCTAATGTTAACTTGAAGATCCTTTTATCTTGTGCGAATTATATTGATACTCGTGTTAAAATCAAAGTTGTTCTTTCTCACTTTCGTTTATGGTCATCCGGAGAGCGGAAAACGAAAGGAGGTATGGGATAAAATTTCTTCTATAGGGGCTAATCGAACAGGATCTTGGCTTCTTACAGGAGATTTTAATGACATTGTTGATCATAGTGAAAATGGTCCTACTCGGAGTGAATCCCTACTTGGAGTGAGGGATCGTATGTCAATTTCAGAATCTTTTACTCTCAAAATGGTGTTTGGAATGTGAGATATTCCGGTAATCATTTCTCTTGGCGCTGTATGCGCTATGACTATTTTTTTCAAGTTCGTCTTGATAGATCTTTATCTAATGATGATTGGCTTGAGTAATTTGCTTCAGGAAATTATGAATATTTAAGGTTAGAAGGCTCAAATCATTGCCATTTAGTCACCTTCTTAGACGATTATAGGGTGAAGAAGAAGCGTATTTTCAGATTCGACAGATGCCTTTGTGAAAAGGAAGAAATTTATGAGCTTATTGATCAGACATGGAAGAGCTATGGCGATGTACCGATGGAAAATAAAATTACTACGTGTAGGAAAAGCACTGTAGTTTGGACGAAGGAACAAAACTACAACAGTAAAAAGAAAATAACAGAAACACAACATCTGTAACGCTCACATGTGATATCCTGGATCAGTTCCTAATCACAAATCTTACGGGAACTTGAAGAAGCCTATAGGGAGGAGGAATCGTTTTGGAAGCAGAGAAGTCGAGTTCTTTGGCTGCAAGAAGGAGACAAAAACTCGGCTTACTTCTTTCATATCACTCGAGAAAGAAGATCTCTCATTAGATTTACAACAATGGAGGATGCTAATGGGAATTCCTTTCATGAGGAACATGAGTTTACAAGATTAATCTCGAACTATTTTCGTGACATTTTCACGAGTCAGTCTTTAGGCGACTTGAAGTGGTAAACGATATTTTATTACCACGTATAACACAAGTGATGAATGATCGACTAATATCTATTCCTTCTCATGAGGAAATGCGTTTAGCTCTTTTTGCTATTAACCAGAAGAAAGCTCCAGGGCCGGATGGGGTTTTCATCTAGCTTCCAAGATTTTTGGAGTTCTCTTGGTGACGACCTAGTTAAGGATATCCATCCTTCTTTGGTTCTGGCTCCTTCCTCACTAATCAGATTGTGACCAATATAAGGCTTGTTCTAAAAGAAACCGTTCCTAAAAAGGTACATGATTATCAACCTATTGCGTTGTGCAACACTTACTACAAGATTGTAGCAAAAGTTCTTAATAAAAGGCTGCAACCAATCCTTCCTAGTTTGATCTCGGAAACTGAAACGACATTTGTTCCGGGAAGAGTAGTTACAGACAATGTTCTCATTACACATGAAACTCTCCACTATCTCCAAGCCTTTAAGGCTAGAGTTTATGGTTCTATGGCCATTAAAACCGACATGAGCAAGACTTATGATCGAATTGAATGGCGCTTCCTCTGAGCGGTGCTTGTCAAGCTTGAATTCCTTTATGTATGGATTAATTAAATTATGGAGTGTGTTACTACGGTTTCATACTCTTTAATCATCAATGGTTCTCCTCAGGGTAGGGTGACAAGGAGATCCACTCTCTCCTTATATATTTATCCTCTGTACGAAAGTACTTTCTGACCTCTGTAATAGAACCCAACAAGCAGGTCTCTTGAGTGGCATTAGAGTGTCTACTCACAGCCCGCGTGTTAGCCACCTCCTATTTGCAGACGACACCATGTTCTTCTGCAAAACGAACCAGACCAACTGCGAAGCTCTCTTATCGATCCTTAAGTAGTATGAAATCAGCCTCGGATCAGAGCATTAACCTTCAAAATTCTTCTATTACCTTTTCCTCAAAAACTTTTTGTAGTCAAAACGAGAAGGTGATGAGTATATCGAGGATCAATACTGAGGGTGGTACAGCAAAGTACCTAGGGATTCCTGAAAATTCTGGGAGGAAGAAGCGATATATCTTTGCAGCTATAGTAGATAGATTCAACAACGATAACTCTCTTGGACTTCTAACATTCTCTCTCAGGTTCGTAAACAAATTTTGTTGACGGCTATCCTCTTGGCTATGCCAAGACATTCAATGACCTGCTTTAAATTACCAGTCTTGGTTTGTAAGTAGGAACAATGATACAGTTCCCGCGGAGCACGAACCAGAGGTATATTAAACCAAAAACCCAATACTCGACTTAACATGCTCAAAAGAAAGAAGGCAGTGAAAACGTCCGAATGAAACCCGCAGAGCACGAACAAGAGGTATATCAAACCAAAGATCCAATACTCGACATAACTCGCTTCTACACTCTTCGGTCAGCGAATGGCCACACAAGTTTGATGGAAAACACTTGATAAACCGGTTGATCGTTTGGATGTCACACCCAAAGATCGAAAAGTTCACAAGGAACTCAAAGGAGAATCACTCTCAAAAGAAAAAGTTTTGGTTTGAATATAAAGTGGAATAAATTTGAAAGATAAGATAGAAATTAAATTGTTTTGAAAACTAAAATAAATAAAGATAGTGAGTTGAATGAGAATTCAACTTTTGGTGTTCCCCTTCCCTCAAAATGACTTTTGCCTTTCATTTTCGTCATTCATCCTGGCCACAAAAATGAGACATTTATTTTGGGTTTTCTTGGACTTGAATTAGGCTCAAAGTGGGCTTGATTTGATGTACTTACTCCCCAAAGGAATTATGTATGCTCTCTTTTCCCAAAAGCTCTTAAATCAGCCCATTTAGTGCCTCCTTAATCTTACTAGCCTTAGCTCTTGTCACTGATCCAACGGGTACAAGCAATGCATACTCCACGTTCTCCTTGCTGCTCATGAGATTAGTATGATACAATCTTTTCTTACTCAATTTTGGTGGGATAGCAAACCGGATGTCAAGAAGATGAGCTGGATCTCATGAGAAAAAATGACCTTACCAACAAATGCTGGAGGTTTATGGTTCTGTGACTTTAAAGCGTTAAATGATGCCTTGTTGGCGAAGCTGGGTTGGAGATTAATAAAATCGCCGGATTCTTTATTTGCTAGAGTATTTCTTGGCAAATATTGCTATAATTCCTCCTTTATGGAAGTAAGTTGTCCCTCTAATATCTCTCATTGTTGAAGAAGCATTTTAGCGGGTCGTGAAGTTTTAAAACTAGGACTAGGCTGGCGGGTAGGAGATGGTTCACGCATAAAGGTATGAAAAAACCCATGGCTCTCAACATAGACTCTGCAAATTCCATTTCTCCCACCGTAGAATAGATCCAATGTACTAGTTGCTGAGCTGAAAGAACCAAGATCAACCAATGGGATCAGAAGAAGATACGATCTCTTATACCTCAAAATGAGGATACTATTAGGCTAATTCCGTTGAGATCTTCAAGAAGACAAGATACCATTTCTTGACTCCCGGTTAAAAGCGGATAGTATTTATCGAGATTGGGATATGGGCTTAGAACCATGACTAATATGAATGAAATCAAAAAGAATTTTAACTGACATGGATTTATTTGGAGAGTTAAACCACTCCCTAAAATGAAACATCTCCTATGGAAAATAGCAAAAATGCCTTACTAGTGGGAACCAATCTTCTCTACGGAGGGGTTTCATAAGATAGCTCTTGTAAGAGATGTTGAGAGCGTGAATCAACTCTTCATGTTTTCTGGGACTACGGTTATATAAGAGAAATATGGGAGAGTGCTCCGATAAAGAACATTCCACTTGGTGCGGATAACACACCTTTAGGATTCATCACGGCAGGGAGACTATGTGTTAATATACCTCCAACTGGTTTGGTAATCCCCCTTTTTCCTTGGATCTGTTGGAACATATGGAAAGCAAGGAACCAACTGGTCTTCAAACAAAAAGCCTACCCACCTGCAGGCGTTATATCAAAAGCTTTGGCTGATGCAAAAGCGTGGAACTCAGCCCAGGAGAACTTGTAGCGGACCGTCCCTCATATTGCTCCAGTGATAGTTGATCGAGGCACCAAGCTGATCGCTTGTTTTGTGGATGCTTATTGGGATTGGTCTTCTCCGCATTGTTGATTAGCTTGGGTAATTAAATCTAGCTTGACCGGTGAGGATATCTCAGAAAGCACAACGAGAACTTTTGTACTCTCGGCCTTAGCAGCAAAAACGTGGGCTATGTTTGCAGCTTTGACAGCTCTTAAGGAATAGCATTTCGATGACATCGTTCTCTACTCGGCCTCACTTACGCAGGTACAACTTTTGAAGTCGGAAAATTCTCATAACGATATATACAGACTTTTTGATGACATAAGAGAGCTTGTTCATTTTTTCTTTTCTATTGTTGTCTATTTCATTTCTGGTTCTAATAATTCCAATGCAGATTCTCTCACCAAGTTGGCTCTTGTATCAATTCATTCGAACTCTTCTCGAAATATATATTTTAAGTGACCAAAAAAAAAAAAAAAAATCAATTAATATTTAAATGAAGATGCATTACCTTATTTGTTTTAACTAGGGATTACCTTGCGCTACGCGCTGATATGTTTTACTGTAATGTTTAATTTTTGTTATTTTATTTTATGTAATTTTTTCTTATTCAAGTTTAGTTAATGTTTTTAGATTGTTTGTTTGGTTTTTTTGTTGTTTTTTTTTTGTAACTTCGTGTTAGTTTATTTTTGTAAATTGCAAAACATGAATATAAAATTAGTTTGAGTTGATTATGGTCTTACAATATGTGTACTAGGGGAAGTATAACGTCTTTCTTTACCGTATCATCGTCTTTGAAGTCATATTTGTTTGGGAGACACTTAAAATATATATTTTTTCTTTAATTATGTTCAGAAGAATTGGTAATGGTTTCTATTTTGGGTTGATATTTGTGGAGTTATGGATGATATAGATTAGCTGGGATCATTTGTAGTTTTAAACGTATGAAACTCAATGGCTAGGTGATTTGTTTATTTTAATTACTAATGTGGAAGTTGTTAGAGATGATTGCATGAATTTGAAATTTGTTGAAGTAATTATGATGACATTAACTCCAGCTAAGTGAACTTTAACCAACAATGGAGCAATGTGTGGAATGAACTTCATAATCTATGCCTAAATCAACAAAATGGGCTACCAATTAAATACCAAATGACCGACTCCACCAAACATACCAAGTTCTCAAAACATGTCCAACCAACCCACTTTTTTTTGTCGACACCCTCACACTTTAAAGATGTCACCGCTTCTTTGACACATTTTCCATCATTGGCTCAAGTACTTCTCGGTCGTCTACCAACCAGCAGCTTGCTCATCTTAGCCAAATACTATTTTTCTCAATGAAGCTTCCTCCACTCGGCTCTCCTCCATCAATTACAAACGCCAACGCTAACATATCCGAAAGATTCAGGTTGATATATGGTTACTGATGATACTGCTCACCTCACCTCGCATTCAGGTACACCTTCTAATCTCTCCGATTTACTTCCAGGAGTTACAGCTGGTAATGTTTCGTTCTTACCAGTCACTGCTTCAATTAGCAATTACTCTTTTTGTCTAATTTATCCAAGTGAATAGGAAATCTTTAGCTTTATTCTTAGTTTTCTGTTTATAAGAGGTCGAACATGTTACCTTATGCATTGATTGAGTGCATTTCAAACTATTTTGCCACTTTATTATTTGAATGGTGTAAAATTTTTAACTATTTATATATTACTTAATACAAGTGCCACACAATTTATTTATTAGAACAAAAAACATTGAAACTAAAAAATTCACACACTTTTATTTTATGAGTAATATTGAACTATCAACTTTTAAATTTATCCCATCTCTATTCACAAATATTGTCTTTCATATTTTTTTGTGTTGTACTTTTATCATTTAAGTTTTTTGATTATATTTAAGCCAGGTTATATTTTGTAAACTGATGTTTTATTTTAATGAAATATAATAATATAAAAGTGTGAGAATTAATTTTAGTTTCTACCACAATTTATTTACTGTAGGATTTTACTAAGACATTCTGATCCAAGAAGATTAAAATTTTGAATGGTATCAGTTTTGCTTCTAAAATTTTATAATTACTGTTCATCAAGAGATAATAGCAAATCATTGTTGCTAGTGCAATTATTTTCCAAGGAATAATTTATCAAAGAAAATTAGATGAATTCACTTGTTAGAATGATAATCACATATTTGAGTTTAGGCTTAATTGTTGCAAAAATTGGTGTCATTGGACTACTTAACAAATATATGATAAAAAACTTTTGCCATTATTCTTAATGTTGTTAGGTTTCTTGGAGTTGGGTGCTTAATAAGGGAGAAGGATTTGAGAAGAAAGAGATCAAGAATTATACGTTTGAGGAGACGTGGAACCGCGTGACGACACGAGAATGAAGAAAGGATCACGTTTTGGACTCAGCATGCACATCGGGCATCCGCATCAGCTAACTGTTGGCCGATGCAAAATTTATCAGATTCATCCAGATTTGCATCGGTGTTCGTCCATCGGCCAAGTGATGCTCGATGTGCCGTATCGGTTCCCTCCTATCGGGATACTATCGACCGATATGAGCTTTAAAAAAACACAAAATAACCAGGTCAAAACCCGGTTTATTCCGGGTTGACCCGGTTCGCTCCTACTCACTATAAATAAATTTGTTACCTAATTTGTTAAGGATTCATGATTTATTTTTGAACTCCTCTTAGCCACATTTAGCACTTTGTTTGATGAGAGAACTTAGATAGTGCTTAGTGTGCCTAGCCAATGGGAATTGATGATTAGGGTGCTAAGTGGTTAGTTAGGCTTGGAATTAATGTACATTAGTCTTGTGATTACGGATGAAAATCTTTGTTAATTACTTGATTAGTGTAGGATTAGGATGATGGAAGTGGCCTAGTTTACATTATTGACCTACGACTAAAAGATTAGCATTGTGAGATTGATAGATCATCTTGGATTGATTAGTGAACACCCGAATCGAACCTAAACCCGTTGCCTTTAATTATCATTTTTTTAATTATCATTTTTTTAAGAACCGTTCAGTCTTGTTTAGTGCTTGTTTACCTTGTTTAGTTTCGAAATTGAATAGTCTTTAGTTTTTGAATGTTATAAGCCTTTTGATTGCTTTGCTTGGTCTTATTGCTTGGTTTTAGGTTGTTTACTTTGTAACCTACTTAGTTCGATTTGCTTAGGTTGTTAGAATTAAAACTGAAAATCCTTAATTGCTTAGCTTAAGTAGATCTTGCATTCTTAGTGTGTTAATCTAAACTCTTCGTAGATTCGATCCCTACGTACTTTGACGACAAGTAATATGCTTGTGGTTGATTTCAAAAGGGTTCAAAACTTATTCCCTATCAAGTTTTTGGCATAGTTGTTGGCGAGTTTAGCAATTAGTCATTAGAATTTGGAATCTATTTGAGACTAAGTCTTTACTTTCTTGTTTATTCACTACAAGAAATTGAGGTATTGATAGCAATAGAAGATATCGTTTTATGTCTTTCTGCTATGGTTGACATACCCCTCAAATTTATATAGCGTTTGCCAAAATACAAACGCTATGTTTAGTGGTTCCGATTTTAATTCCGTGAACGCTTTTCAGAAACGTAACATACATAGCACTAATCAGTTTTAAAACGCTACCGATAGTTGACACGGAAAAAGTAATTCATTTGTCGGCTTAACACTTACTAAAAAAACAAGCGGCTAATTTTTTTAGTTTCCCTCTCTCACAGAATCATCTAACCCTAATTTGTCAAAACAAAAGAACCGTGCTCAGGCCCAGCTCAGGACACAAGCAAGTGAAGCCATGGCTTAGGGCATCCACATATATGGGGCATATTTTTTAAAATTTCTTTTGTTTAGGCTTTTTATGTTTAAAAAAAATATTATAAGTTTTGTTATAAATTTATTTTTAAATGGGCTTTTCTTTCATTAAATTTTGTGGGCTTTAAGTATTTATGTTATTAAAATGTTATTAGTTTAATTAAGTAAAACACTAAAACCCTAAATTTTAAAACATAATTTTTTCTAGTTTTGATTAACCGATTCGTGTTCCTCTTTTTATTCTTTTGCAACTCTTTGTGTTAAGGCAGGTATTGAGGATTTGAGGTACGTGATGATTTTGATTTGAATTTTGATTTGAATATTAAATTACTAACTTTGACTTTGTTAAATCGACAACATCAAAGTGAAAATTGATTTAGATTATTGTTATTGTATAATTCATCTCTTTGAATCGTATGCTTTCTGTATAATATTCAACAAGTTTATGAACAGGAAAATATTCATGTTTGAATATGTGTATATGAATATATCACGTGACAACATGTTTGGTTAATACTTAATAAATAGAAAAATATTCATGTTTGATCATAAGCTCATGAACTTTGAACCGTAAGCTTTTAGTTTTAGCTTTGTGTATAATATTAATATTCGGCTTATATATTTTTCATGTTTGATTTGAATGTGTGTATAATTCATCTCTTTCTTTTTTTGTTAATAACAGAAAAATGCCACCATCTCAAGTTAAAACAAGCAACAAACAATCTGAAGTTCAGAAAAACAAACCATCGGGAATAAAGAAAAGTCAACCATCAGGATCAGAAAATAGAAAGAAAAAGGAGAAACGAGAAGCATTGATAAAGTCTGAAGCTAATTCTCTTTTAAGGTATGTAAAGAGAGTTGAAAAACCTGAAAATTCGACTATCGGTGAAGTAATCGGTACTGAAAGAAACGAAGATGAAGATGAAGATATCAATGATATTGGTCAGAATAGTGTTGAGCATGAGAAACCAAATGAGAGTAAAGAGACTCATCAAGATGAGACTAAAAAGGAAAGGGATGAAAGTGAGCAGCAAAAATAATATATGTCTTATAATTCTGATCTTGGAAATTGGGGAAACATTGATATGAGATTGATAGATTTATTGGTAAAAAATTGTCCTACGACAATGCTATCAAGTGATTATCAGTTTCCTAATGATACTATTGGTAGGCATTTCTCGCAATCATTCTACACAAGGTATATGGTAAATGGAGAGAAACAAGATAGACGATGGTTGGTATACCCGAAAGCTTTGGATAAAGCTCGACTATGTTAGTTTGATGAATGATTTTGCTGGTAAAAGTGTAAGCAGAGCTATATTTAAAGGATATAATTTTTTTTTTTTTAATTTTTTACAAATTGTCTATGAAACTAAAAACTGTTTAATTTAAGTTTTAGTATGTCTTTTTTTCATAATAATATTATTTGTGATTTGAGAAAAAAAAAATTTAGAAGGCATAAAAATATTTTTTTGGCGTAGGGCATCAGAAATTGCTGGACCGGCACTGACCGTGCTGCACTTTGTATCTAAATTTTCACTTTCATTTTCTTTTACTTTCGCACAAGCGAACCCTCAATCTAAAGTTGAGTATATAAATTTCTGAATTCAAGGAATTTATTTTAATTTTGAGGATATGGGATTTGATCCGAAAGTGGCCAAAAGCTACATAAAATGTATAGTAGAACCTCACTAGAATTTGGGATCTCTATGATTGGTATCGAAGGTTGTGTAACCCGATAAACAAAACCGTGAATCCTTATCAAAACATCGCCTTGTCATTAAGGCCTTGATATATGTGTCTTGCACGTTATTTCAAAATTTCATGGTCATATCACTGCAAGAAAACATGTCAAATTATGACCAAATTTCTGACTAAAAAAATAGTCAAATCTTTATTGACAAAATTTTGACCAAATTACGATGAACATTTGAAATGATCAGTAAATGGTCAAACTTTTTGACCAATAAAATTAGTTGATAAATGGTCATATGAGAAATCTAGTCTATCATCACAAGATCAACAAAGATTATGTAAACACTAACTCAAACACCATATTATTTTATCTTATTATTACTAAGTAAATGAAAGGGAAAGTACAAGATATCTTAAATATTTTTAGATGACTAAGAAGTCCACGGAAAACACTGTGGCTGGCCTCCATCGCGTCTATCATGACAAGGACCTTGCTCATAAATGCTCCAAATACATTCGCTGCAAACCCCAAATTTACCTTTTGGATTATCGTCTCTATCTGCTCTAAAAATATCAAACGTTGCTGTATGGTTGGGCAACTCGAAACTGCAAGTGTACATTGTTGTTTTACGGAGATTGACACGAATCCTGAAATCAAAACTATCTCCAGGTCTGAGTCTTACTAACCCTAAATCATCCCCTTTGTTCGTACATTGCACAATCAACGTTGCACGTGTGACCAATTTGTTAATGATAATAACATGTTTAGAAGAGAATGGTAAAAGTCCATCGGGGGACGAATGATTTTCTAGTGATTCTGACGTTTTGAGAACAAAGAGAAATAAGACTAGAACAAAAATGTAATTTAGATTTGATGAGGAAGTCATTCGTGTGTTATAGTTCAAGTATTTGTGAGATAGTTTATGTTTTGTTTGAGAAGCAGGGATTTATAGATGAAAATACATTTCTTGTCTAATTTTTTTAACTGTAAAAGTATATTCTGAAATAATTGTGAAAATCTTTTTAGTTCTATACGTAGAAATAAAATTAAATTGAAGAAACTAAAAATAAAATATAAGCACCACATATTTTACTGGTTTCCAAAATTGATTCTTATTCTTTGGAAACAACAATAGTCATAATTCATGATAGTTTTCTATTTTTGAAAAAAAACTAAACTCTGATTTTTTTTCTTTAATTACCAGTCCCTTCAAAATAGGTGTTTATCTAATTTTTCAATAACTAAGTATATTTTTGGTTATTGTTTTATCTTATTATTACTAAGTAAATGAAAGGGAAAGTACAAGATATCTTAAATATTTTTAGACACTAAGAAGTCCACGGAAAACACTGTGGCTGGCCTCCATCGGCGTCTATCACGACAAGGACCTTTGCTCATAATGCTCCAAATACATTCGCTGAAACCCAAATTTACCTTTTGGATTATGTCTCTATCTGCTACTAAAATATCAAACGTTGCTTATGGTTGGGCAACTCGAAACTGCAAGTGTATCGTTGTTGTTTTACAGAGGATTGACACGAAACCTGAAATCAAAACTATCTCCAGGTCTGAGTCTTACTAACCCTAAATCATCCCCTTTGTTCGTACATTGAACAATCAACGTTGCACGTGTGCCAATTTGTTAATGATAAAACATGTTTAGAAGAGAATGGTAAAAGTCCATCGGGGGAAAATGATTTTCTAGTGATTGCTGACGTTTTGAGAAAAGAGAAATAAGACTAGAACAAAAATGTAATTTAGATTTGATGAGGAAGTCATTCGTGTGTTATAGTTCAAGTATTTGTGAGATAGTTTATGTTTTTGTTTGAGAAGCAGGGATTTATAGTGAAAATACATTTCTTGTCTAATTTTTTAACTGTAAAAGTATTATTCTGAAATAATTGTGAAATATCTTTAGTTCTAATGTAAAATAAAATTAAAAAGCATAAAAATATAAAAAGATATTTTACGGTTTCCAAATTATTCTTTTATTCTTTGGGAACAACAATTAGCCGAATTCATGATATTTTCTAATTTTTGGCAAAAAAACTAAACTCCATTTTTTTTTCATTTAATTACCAGTCCTTCAATAGGTGTTTATCTAATTTTTCATAACTAGTAATTTTGGTATTGTTTTATCTTATTATTACTTAAGTAATGAAAGAAAGTACAAGATATCTTAAATATTTTTAGATGCGCTAAGAAGTCCACAGAAAACACTGTGAACTGGCCTCCATCGCGTCTATCACGACAAGGACCTTGCTCATAAATGCTCCAAAATCATTCGTCTGCTGAAACCCAAATTTACCTTTGGATTAGTTTCATCTATCTTCATAAAATATCAAACATTGCTGTATGGTTGGGCAACTCGAAACTGCAAGTGTACGTTGTTGTTTATGGAGATTGAAACGAAACCTGAAATCAAAACTATCTCTAGGTCTGAGTCTTACTAACCCTAAATCATCCCCTTTGTTCGTACATTGCCAATCAACGTTGCACGTGTGTACCAATTTGTTAATGATAATAACATGTTTTTAGAAGAGAATGGGTAAAAGTCCATCGGGGGACGAATGATTGTTTTCTAGTGATGTGCTGACGTTTTGAGAACAAAGAGAAGTAAGAACTAGAACAAAATAGTAAATTTAGATTTGATGAGGAAGTCATTCGTGTGTTTATTAGTTCAAGTATTTGTGAGATAAGTTTATGTTTTGTTTGAGAAGCAGGGATTTATAGATGAAAATACATTTCTTGTCTAATTTTTTTAGACTGTAAAAGTATATTCTGAAATAATTGTGAAAATCTTTAGTTCTAACGTAAAATAAAAATAAAGTCATAAAATATAAAAAAAGATATTTTACAGTTTTCAAAATTATTCTTATTCTTTGGAAACAACAATAGTCAAATTCATGATATTTTCTAATTTTGCAAAAATTAACTCTGATTTTTTTTCATTTAATTACCAGTCCCTTCAAATAGGTGTTTATCTAATTTTCATACAAGTAATGTTTGGTATTGTTTATTCTTATTATTACTAAGTAAATGAAAGGAAAAGTACTAAGAATATCTTAAATATTTTTAGATGACTAAAAAGTCCACTGAAAACACTGTGGCTGGCCCTCCATCGCGTCTATCATGACAAGGACCTTGCTCATAAATGTCGTCCAAATACATTCGCTGCAACCGCCAAATTTACCTTTTGGATTATCGCTCTCTATCGCTCTAAAAATATCAACGTTTGCTGTATGGTTGGGCAACTCGAAACTGCAAGTGTACATTGTTGTTTTACGGGAGATATACACGAAACCTGAAAATCAAACTATCTCCAGGTCTGAGTCTTACTAACCCTAAATCATCCCCTTTGTTCGTAACATTGCACAAATCAACGTTGGCACGTTTGACCAATTTGTTAATGATAATAACATGTTTAGAAGAGCAACGGTAAAAGTCTATCGGGGGACAAATGATTTTCTATGTGATGGCTGACGTTTTGAGAACAAAGAGAAATAATAGACTAAACCAAAAATGTAATTTAGATTTGATGAGGAAGTCATTCGTGTGTTATATACGTTCAAGTATTTGTGAGATAGTTTATTGTTTTGTTTTGAGAAGCAGGGATTTTTAGATGAAAAATACATTTCATGTCTAATTTTTTTTAACTGTAAAAGTATATTCTGAAATAATTGTGGAAAATCTTTAGTTATAAGAAAATAAATTAAAACATAAAAATAAATAAAAGAGATATTTTACGGTTCTAATTATATTCTTATTCTTTGGAAACAACAATAGTCAATTGCATGTTATGATTTTCTATTTTTGCAAAACTAACTCTGATTTGTTTTTCATTTAATTACCAGTCCCCTTCAATAGGTTGTTTTTATCTAATTTTTCATAACTAGTAATTTTTGGTAAAATTGATATTTTCAGTAGCAGATAATTTATGTTTGAGTCTGTTCTTATTTTCTAAAGTTTGTTATTGGTTTATTATATCATAGTTTAATAGGGAAATTTGCTTATTTTCAAGCTAAATCACAATTTTTATTTTACCTATTAAAAAAATTATGTCAAGATGAAATTGGCGAGTTATGAGTGAGTTCAAGGCCCACTTAACAAATTAGTTGGTGTACTTGACACTTCTATTTTAATATAACAATTCATTCATATAAGTATATTACCTCACACAATCTAGTTTCTAATACCTTTGGAAATTTGAAGGGAAATGAACTAAAAAATATATGATTTGGTAATAACTACCCAATTAAATTTCATCATTTATCTGATTCAAACATATATAATGTTAGTGATAATAAATAAGTGCCCAACTCAGAAATCTTTTAAACCGATCGATATGGGCTCCTCCCAAAAGGAGACAAAAATTTCTCACCCGTCCTACCATAATATTTTTCCATAGCTTCTTCCAGTCGAGCTCCCTCAACATGTTTCAACCACGTCACTCAAATTCTTTGCAACGATTTTAGTAGAGCTTATTGTCTAGTTTTAAGAGCTGATTGGTTTAGAATATTAGTGTTTACTTTTAGTGTATTTTAGACTTTAAAAATTTTGAGTATAAATTTTATTTATTTAGTTAAAGGTATGACTTTGATCTAAATAAAAGTCTCTTTTTGTGTCTCTAGAAAAAGCAATGTAACAAAAAGAAAAAGAAAAATTAAACAAATTCGGGCTATGAGTAATTTTAGGGACTTTGAGAAACTGTAAAAGAGTTAAATATGATTAGAAGAGATATTAGCTTTAAATAGTGTATTTATTTTTAACATCCTTACTATATTAAAACTCCATTCACCAATCACCCTATTAGTTCTACTAGTTGAAGTGTTACCACGTCCTTCTCCGATTTGCATAAAATAGTTATGTTTTGTGGATTTTCCAGTTTCTTATCCTTTTTTTTTTAGGCTTTTTTTTGTGTCAAACAAGTTCTTTATTCAATCAAATTACTACACCATTACATAGTAGAAGAGCATAGTCGAACATATTCGAATATCAAACATTAGAATGAGCGAAATCAAAATATAGAGACACAAACTTCATTAAGCTTGATAAATCATGAGGAGAGTTGTACGAACAACCTAACACGCGTAACCCCTGATAGAAACAATCCGTAGATTCTTTTCTTCAACTGATATAAGGTTAGTCACCCTTACAAATTACTTTGAAAACATCTTCGACATAGCAATCGAAGAAAAATTACCTCGTTTGAGAAGAGGTAAGTGTGATAAATATCTCTCTTTTCTCAAGGAGGATGAAGAAAGGAATCTCTGTTTGCTTCGGCAGGAGAAATTTTGAAATAGAGGTGGTGCGTCTTGGTGCAGCAGAATTGATTGGAGGTTGAGATCAGATCCGAGTCGGCTAGAACCATATAGGCCCAATTTGAACCTTAACATACTTAAGCAATGTTTTTAAACACTCTTACTCTAAATTTTCCTCAATCTAGATTAGGTTTTAGATCCAAATTTCCTTCTTTATATTTTTGATAAAATCTTTAATATTTCATGCTAATTAGAACTCGAGAACCAAATGCCATCTCACAAAAGTTGAATTTTCAATTGCAAAGGAGGAGACGTCATAACTCGAGAGAACCGTATGTCGACTCGCAAGAAAAATATTCTCAATTACAAAGGAGAAATACATTCGGCAAAGAATTTAAGAACATGCCTTTCAAAACCCACGAACCAGTTCTTTTGATACAAGAAATGTATTGGAGGGAGACCATATACGAAAAAATTAATTTGAGACAGAGTTAAGAAAACAAAAGATCGAAGAACTTACATTTGGAATTAAAGCACTGAATCTGCATCTGTAGAATATGGATTTTAAAGTTGAGTATATAAATTTCTGAATTCAAGGAATTTATTTTAATTTCAAGGATATGGGATTTGATCCGAAAGTGGCCAAAAGCTACATAAAATGTATAGTAGTACCTCACTAGAATTGGGATATCTATGATTGGTATCGAAGGTTGTGTAACCCAATAAACAAAACCGTGAATCTTTATCAAAACATCGCCTTGTCATTAAGGCCTTGATAAATGTGTCTTGCACGTTATTTCAAAATTTTATGGTCATATCACTGCAAGAAAACATGTCAATTTATGACCAAATTTCTGACTAAGAAAATAGTCAAATCTTTATTGACAAAGTTTTGACCAAATTACGATGAACATTTAAAATGATCAGTAAATGGTCAAACTTTTTGACCAATAAAATTAGTTGATAAATGGTCATATGAGAAATCTAGTCTATCATCACAAGATCAACAAAGNACTTAAGCAATGTTTTTAAACACTCTTACTCTAAATTTTCCTCAATCTGGATTAGGTTTTAGATCCAAATTTCCTTCTTTATATTTTTGGTAAAATCTTCAATATTTCATGCTAATTAGAACTCGAGAACCAAATGCCAACTCACAAAAGTTGAATTTTCATTTGCAAAGGAGGAGACGTCATAACTCGAGTGAACCGTATGTCGACTCGCAAGAAAAATATTCTCAATTACAAAGGAGAAATACATTGGGCAAAGAATTTAAGAACATGCCTTTCAAAACCCACGAACCAGTTCTTTTGATACAAGAAATGTATTGGAGGGAGCCATATACGAAAAAATTGATTTGAGACTGAGTTAAGAAAACAAAAGATCGAAGAACTTACATTTGGAATTAAGGCACTGAATCTGCATCTGTAGAATATGGATTTTAAAGTTGAGTATATAAATTTCTGAATTCAAGGAATTTATTTTATTTTCGAGGATATGGGATTTGATCCGAAAGTGGCCAAAAGCTACATAAAATGTATAGTAGTACCTCACTAGAATTGGGGATATCTATGATTGGTATCGAAGGTTGTGTAACCCAATAAACAAAACCGTGAATCCTTATCAAAACATCGCCTTGTCATTAAGGCCCTGATAAATGTGTCTTGCACGTTATTTCAAAATTTGATGGTCATATCACTGCAAGAAAACATGTCAAATTATGACCAAATTTCTGACTAAAAAAATAGTCAAATCTTTATTGACGAAATTTTGAAATGATCAGTAAATGGTCACTTTTTTACCAATAAAATTTGTTGATAAATGGTCATATGAGAAATCAAGTCTATCATCACAAGATCAACAAAGATTATGTAAACACTAACTCAATCACCATATTGTTTTATCTTATTATTACTAAGTAAATGAAAGGGAAAGTACAAGATATCTTAAATATTTTTAGATGACTAAGAAGTCCACGGAAAACACTGTGGCTGGCCTCCATTGCGTCTATCATGACAAGGACCTTTCTCATAAATGCTCCAAATACATTCGCTGCAAACCCCATATTTACCTTTTGGATTATCGTCTCTATCTGCTCTAAAAATATCAAACGTTGCTGTATGGTTGGGCAACTCGAAACTGCAAGTGTACGTTGTTGTTTTACGGAGATTGACACGAAACCTGAAATCAAAACTATCTCCAGGTCTGAGTCTTACTAACCCTAAATCATCCCCTTTGTTCGTACATTGCACAATCAACGTTGCACGTGTGACCAATTTGTTAATGATAATAACATGTTTAGAAGAGAATGGTAAAAGTCCATCTGGGGACGAATGATTTTCTAGTGATTCTGACGTTTTGAGAACAAAGAGAAATAAGACTAGAACAAAAATGTAATTTAGATTTGATGAGGAAGTCATTCGTGTTATAGTTCAAGTATTTGTGAGATAGTTTATGTTTTGTTTGAGAGGCAAGGATTTATAGATGAAAATACATTTCTTGTCTAATTTTTTTAACTGCAAAAGTATATTCTGAAATAATTGTGAAAATCTTTAGTTCTAACGTAAAATAAAATTAAAAGCATAGAAATAAATAAAAGGATATTTTACGGTTTCCAAATTATTCTTATTCTTTGGAAACAACAATAGTCAAATTCATGATATTTTCTATTTTTGCAAAACTAAACTCTGATTTTTTTTTTCATTTAATTACCAGTCCCTTCAATAGGTGTTTATCTAATTTTTCATAACTAGTAATTTTAGTAAAATTTGATATTTTCAGTAGCAGATAATTATTTGTAGTCTTCTTATTTTCTAAAGTTTGTTATTGGTTTATTAATATCATAGTTTAATAGGGAAATTTGCTTATTTTCAAGCTAAATCATTTCTATTTTACCTATTTAAAAAATCAAATGAATTGGGATTATGGGTTGAGTCAACCCACTTAACAAATTAGTTGGTGTACTTGACACTTCTATTTTAATATAACAATTCATTCATATAAGTATATTACCTCACACAATCTAGTTTCTAATACCTTTGGAAATTTGAAGGGAAATGAACTAAAAAATATATGATTTGGTAATAACTACCCAATTAAATTTCATCATTTATCTGATTCAAACATATATAATGTTAGTGATAATAAATAAGTGCACAACTCAGAAATCTTTTAAACCGATCGATATGGGCTCCTCCCAAAAGGAGACAAAAATTTCTCACCCGTCCTACCATAATATTTTTCCATAGCTTCTTCCAGTCGAGCTCCCTCAACATGTTTCAACCACGTCACTCAAATTCTTTGCAACGATTTTAGTAGAGCTTATTGTCTAGTTTTAAGAGCTGATTGGTTTAGAATATTAGTGTTTACTTTTAGTGTATTTTAGACTTTAAAAATTTTGAGTATAACTTTTATTTATTTAGTTAAAGGTATGACTTTGATCTAAATAAAAGTCTCTTTTTGTGTCTTTAGAAAAAGCAATGTAACAAAAAGAAAAACAAAAATTAAACAAATTCGGCCTATGAGTAATTTTAGGGACTTTGAGAAAATGTAAAAGAGTTAAATATGATTAGAAGAGATATTAGCTTTAAATAGTGTATTTATTTTTAACATCCTTACTATATTAAAACTCCATTCACCAATCACCCTATTAGTTCTACTAGTTGAAGTGTTACCACGTCCTTCTCCGATTTGCATAAAATGGTTATGTTTAGTGGATTTTCCATTTTCTTATCCTTTTTTTTTTAGGCTTTTTTTGTGTCAAACAAGTTCATTATGAACAGGTTACATATCTTTTTTCGTTGTGGAATGCCTTTTAGGTGAGTCAGTTCTCCGAATAGAAACAAGCTTCAAAGGTGAAGAAATTACCAATTCTTTATCTCTGATAACATGTTTTTGAGAAGTGGAACCTACACGATTTGATCATGACTTCATCAGAGAAGAACTTTTGTTCTGATAGAGGTTATCTTTATAAGCTCGATGCTCATGATTTCGTTGAGCCTTGAATACAAACTTAGAGTCTGCCGCATATCCTCCTTTCCCCATTGCCGTGAAAATTGATTCGAACTTATCTCATAAGTCCTTTGGGGAAGTCGTTCAGCCTCTTTAGATGAATTATCCTCATGGCGGATATTATCTCTAGACAGTACATTGCATCGACTCCAACTAACAGAAAACCATACCTTAAAAACTTCCTTTCCAGACTTCAACTAACATCCTTTCCAGATTAGGGATCCTTTCCAGACATTTTTGTTTGTTTTTTCGTTTGTGATTTTGTTAGGTGATCTCTTCTGGAAGACGAAACAAGATATTTCATCGACCTAGTTTCCACGGTTAGGTTCTGGTGATCATGATCTTGTTTGTTGAGACAACCCCGCCCGGGTTATCTATTTTTTTTTTTTTTAAACAAGCAAATATTATTCCGTAAATAATATTCGCAACCACACAAACCGAATTCAATTTAAACCATAATCGAATTCACATAGTAATATTATCCCCCATAAGATAATATTACCCAAACACACACACACACACAATTCCATCCCTAGGAATTAACACGCACAACAGAAGACAAAACAATTAAATAGTATTACTAAACACCGTAATACCACACACAAACCCCGAGTCACTAGATCATCCTCCTCTCCTCGCCATGATTCCACGATCACATTTTATTTATACCTGCATCACACACACAAAAGAGATGCGTAAGTATTATCACAAATACTTAGTGAGGCGATCCTCCCATCTACGAGCTATACACACAAGCCCATACAAATAACAATCAATCACAATATACACAAATGTCTAATCCAATGAACACCACGTCATTGTCACATTCCCGTGTTTTGGCCAATGAACACCACGTCATTGCCACAAACACCTCAATGAACACCACGTCATTGACACACATACCACAGATATCAATGATGGATCATCACAGATCCATCCTACACATCACACAACCATCACAACTTACCAAACAAATCACCATTGCTTAGATAAGCTCATGGTCACGCACTCACCTCAATAACACAACGTGAATTCGGCCAAGGTATACTCCACACACACTCAGGAGGACCTTACACACGAACTCAAAGCAGCTAAGAACAACCTACAGCCAACCACAACAACAAACACCCAAGTTACCAAAACTGGGCAAAAACAGGGCAAAACCCAGAAACGACCGCCGGAAAGATCGAACCATAACTTTCGATCTAACCGTCCACTTTCAAAACCAATCGGTGGAGTTAAATCCCTATGAGTCCTGAAACTACTCACCAAATTTCGTGAGGATCCGACCACGGACGCGGCAGCGATCTAACCCCGAGTCTCCGCTGGTCCTGCCTTCGACGTAAACAGAACACCTCTACGAAATTGTGAATAACTTTCAGACTACAGACTCAAATCCAAAACCGCAAAAAGGCGCATCTAGATCTATGGCTTAGCTACAACTCCACCAAAAATCTTTACCTTTCAACACGATTTGCTAGGTCGGAACCTCTTTCTCCCACACGCTGTCTGCTGGACGTTTTGCCCCTTCTTCTTCTCCTTAAGGTGTGAGTTCTCTCTCTCTCTGTCCTCTCACTTTCTCTTTCCCTTACAGCTCGAAAATGATTGTTCAGAGGGAAAAGAGATGAGTTTTAAAAGGAAAAGGTGATTAAGGATTCCACCACAATCCCACTAATCACATTCTCACCAACTCCACCAACCTCACTAACTTTCCCGAGCTCGCCAATATTCCCGAACCCGAGCTCATTACAATCTCGAGCTTTGTTAACATTTCCTGAGCATGTTAACATCTGATCTCATTGTTTCCCGAGCTCAGAACACGGGCGTTACAATTCTCCCCCGCTAACATAGATTCGTCCTCGAATCTCGACACACAGTCCGTCCACAAGGACCGCTCCTCACAATATTTCAACGATTGATCAACTCGTGGCCAACATGGCCACACTAACAAACACGAGCTGTGGTCGAACACTATCAACCTACACAACTCCCGGTCCACACGGTCAAGATGAGATGACCCATCTAGTCAATCCCAATCTAAAACCCGAGGTCTACATTCGATCTCTGTACTTATACCTACGTCATAGACTCATTGCTCTCGACTCGTACACACGCCACTCGCACTCTTAGGAACACATCCTTCGAGCTATGGGCAACACATGACACTCACACTCTCAGGAACGCATCCCTCGAGCTCTGGCCAAACACATGGCACTCACACTCTCAGGAACGCATCCCTCGAGCTCTGGCCAAACACATGGCACTCACACTCTCAGGAACGCATCCTTCGAGCTCTGGCCAAACACATGGCACTCACACTCTCAGGAACGCATCCTTCGAGCTCTGGCCAAACACATGGCACTCACACTCTCAGGAACGCATCCTTCGAGCTCTGGCCAAACACATGGCACTCACACTCTCAGGAACGCATCCTTCGAGCTCTGGCCAAACACATGGCACTCACACTCTCAGGAACGCATCCTTCGAGCTCTGGCCAAACACATGTCACTCACACTCTCAGGAACGCATCCTTCGAGCTCTGGCCAAACACATGTACGAGTTGATCAGGACCACTGTCCCTAGAGTCCTCAAGTCTATACGTCTATAAGTAACTCCGACCGAAACTACCTCTCGTGGCCTCCGTACAACATCACCATGTCATACTACCGCACATATTCCCACCCCGGAATATCCCAAAACATGACTACACAAGTCACCACTCTAATAAGAAATACTCATCTTATTAAACTTCAAAATGTATAAGTCGTTACAACTCAAAACGAAATACATAATGAAACAAACACAACACCATACTCAACAAGGAACTGGAACCATCGATGAAAGCTTCAAGTCTCGGCTTGCTTCTCGAACCACTTCTTGAACTTAGTTTTCATCCTCACCTCTGGTTCCCAAGTCTCTTCCTCAATACCGTCACAGTCCCACAAGACTCTGATCATCGGAATCTTCTTCCGGCGATCCTGCTTGACCTTCCTCTCGAGAACCCTCACTGGCCTCGCCTCAACGGTCATGTTAGGCTGAAGATCTGACGGAATCTTAGCCAACACCTCATCATCCTTATGCAAGCACTTCTTCAGCATCGACACATGGAAGACCTTGTGAAATGCCTGCATAATCTCAGGTAACTCCAACCGGTAAGCCACCTCCCCAACTCGTTCAACAATCCTGAACGGACCCATATACCTCGGACTCAGCTTAGTCGCGGTAATAGACCTATTGGGACCCCTCAACAATGCCATCTTGAGATACACTCTATCTCCCACCTCAAACACAAGCTCTTTTCTTCTCTTATCGGCATAACTCTTTTGCCGATCCTGAGCCTCTTTCATGTTCAGCTGCAAAACCCGGATCTTCTCCGTAGTTTCCTGAACAAAACCCGCTCCCAAAGTGCTTCTCTCCCCCACTTGGGTCCAACACAACGGTGTACGACATGGCCTCCCATACAGGGCCTCATATGGAGCCATCCCAATACTCGCCTGGTAGCTGTTGTTATACGAAAACTCCACCAAGCTCAAGTGATCCACCCAATGACCACCCCAATCCAGTACACACATCCTCAGCAAATCCTCGAGAGTCTGGATGGTCCTCTCGGACTGCCCATCCGTCTGAGGATGATAAGCCGTGCTCATATGCACCTTAGTGCCCATCTCAGCCTGGAACGCTCTCCAGAAGTCCGAAGTGAACTTAGGATCCCGGTCTGACACAATACTCACCGGTACTCCATAAAGTCTCACTATCTCCTGCACATATTTCCTAGCCAAAACCACAGCTCCATCGGTTTTCTTTATGGCCAGAAAACGTGCAGACTTGGTCAATCGATCAACGATGACCCAAATAGCATCCTTGGTCCGAGAAACCGGCAAACCAACCACGAAATCCATCGTGATCATATCCCACTTCCACTCTGGAATGGGTAGACTCCGCAACAAACCGCTCGGAACCTGATGCTCTGCCTTCACTAACTGACACACATCGCAAGCTGCGACCCAGTTAGCCACATCCTTCTTCATCCCGACCCAGTGGTAATACCGTTTTAGATCCTGGTACATCTTAGTCGCTCCTGGATGAATAGAGAACATACTCGCATGAGCCTCACTCAGGATCTCTCGCCTCAAATCCTCGTCTAAGGGCACACACACTCTTCCATGAACAAGGATAGTACCATTAGCAGAGACCTGATACTCTGAACCTTCAGCTTTGGAAGCCTTAATCAACTCAGCATCCCTCTCCTGAGCCAACCGAATCCTGCTCAGAAGGTCTGCTTGATTAGCCGCTTCCAAACCCAACGGTTCCTGTGATATAACACATAACCTCAATGCACTGAGCTCACCAACCAACGACTCCATGTCCTGCTTCCGAGTCGAAACCGCACGTTTGCGACTCAAAGCATCCGCAACCAGGTTAGCTTTACCAGGATGGTAAGCTATCTCCAGATCATAATCCGCCACCAACTCCATCCAGCGCCTCTGCCTCAGATTCAACTCTGGCTGGGTGAAGATGTACTTCAGGCTCTTATGATCCGTGAACACCTGAACCTTCGCACCATAAAGATAAGATCTCCAAATCTTCAGGGCGAACACAACTGCAGCCATCTCAAGATCATGGGTGGGGTAATTGCCCTCATGCTTCCTCAACTGCCGCGAAGCATAAGCAATAACTTTTCCCTGCTGCATCAACACACATCCGAGACCCACTCTCGAAGCATCCGTGTACACCACGTATGGCTCGCCCGGCTCTGGCAACGCCAAGACTGGTGCACACGTCAACATTGCCTTCAGGTTTGCGAAACCTGTCTCACACTCTGGAGACCACACGAAAGGGACATCCTTCCCCGTCAGCTTCGTCATCGACTGAGCCATACTCGCGAAACCCTTAACGAACCTCCGATAATAACCCGCCAACCCAAGAAAACTCCTTATCTCGGTGGCATTCCTCGGCCTCGGCCATTCTCGGATAACCTGGATCTTCTCTAGATCAACTGAAACTCCAGCCTCGGATACAATATGACCCAGAAATCCGATCTCCCGCTGCCAGAAACTGCACTTGCTCAACTTAGCATACAATTTCTGTTCCCTCAGCTTTTCCAAAACTGTTCTCAGATGAACCTCATGCTCCTCAGGACTCTTCGAGTACACCAGAATGTCATCTATAAAGATGATCACGAACTCGTCCAGATACTCCTGGAACACACTGTTCATTAGCCTCATGAACGCTGCTGGTGCATTCGTCAATCCAAACGGCATCACTACAAACTCGTAATGTCCGTACCGAGTCCTGAAAGCAGTCTTCCGGATATCCGCCACATCTATCGGAATCTGATGGTATCCCGATGCCAAGTCAATCTTGGAGAACCAAGTAGCCCCTCGCAACTGATCCAATAACTCGTCAATCCGCGGAAGAGGATACTTGTTCTTCACCGTGACCCGGTTCAAACCCCGATAATCGATGCATAACCGGAAACTCCCATCCTTCTTCTTAACGAACAACACCGGTGCTCCCCACGGTGAACTACTTGGTCGGATAAAACCCTTATCCAACAACTCCTCCAACTGCTTCTTCAGCTCGGCCATCTCTGCTGGTGCCATTCTGTATGGAGCCTTGGATATCGGCATCGTCCCTGGTTCCAATTCAATCGTGAAAGGATCAGACCGAGATGGTGGTAACCCCTGCAACGACTGAAAAACATCCTCAAACTCTTGGACAACCCGGATATCACCCACCTTAACCGCTCCAACAGTCTCAGGAGTCACAATTGTCGCCAGATAAGCCTCGCAACCTTTCTCTAACATTCGCTCTGCCTGCAATGCAGAGATCACGAGGCTCCCTGAAGTCGGTCTTACTCCCTGGAAAACTAACTTCTCCGGCTTTCGCTCGAACACTACGCGTCCCCGGCGACAATCCAAATGCGCACTGTACTTCCCGAGCCAATCCATACCCAGGATAACGTCGTACAGCTCCACAGGGCAAACTATCAAGTCTGCTGGCATAGCTTCCCCGACCACGAAGATATCCACACCTCCGATTCTACCCTGAATAGGTAGAAACCTCCCTCCAGCAACTCTAACCACTCCCGTTTGCTCACCGGGCTCACTCTGGAAATTGCCGCGTTCGGCTAATTCTGGAGTAACGAAGCAATGCGATGCTCCCGAATCAAACAACACATGAGACTCGGTCCTTCCCACGAGCAAGGTCCCTTCACAATGCTCATGTGATAAGAGTCTCACAACAATACAACAACACACACAAATTCCTAACTATAAGAATTAACTTGGATAAGTTTAGGAATTACCTGTGATCGGCCCAGAACTCGGTCCACCCGTCTCCATCATGGAAAACACTCTAGGTGCCGCTCCGCTATGCCTCGCCGGTGGTGTCACCGCCACCTCTGACCGCTGCAACTTGGGACACTTAGGCTTAATGTGCCCCGTCTCCTTGCAGTGATAACACACCCGCGTATCCTCATGCGTGTCCTTCTGAGGACAACTCGCAATCCTATGATCCTTGCTTCCACACCTGAAGCATCCCGGACCGCTTCGGCTAACCCTCTGAGTAGCCTCAAACTTACGCTTTTGACCCTGTACAGGCTTATCGCCCTTGCCTGTACTAGACTGCTGATGCGACCTCTTGGTCTGAAAACCCAGACTGGTTACCACTGCCTCATCCTTCAGACCCTCCTCAATCAATGCAGCCTTCTCCACCAACTCCCCAATCGTGTCAAAAGTTCGAACCAGACAGTGGTTCCTCAACTCGGTCCGTAGACCCCTCATGAACCGCCGCACTTGGGCCTGCTCTCCCTCCATGGCCCGACCAGCATACACACTGAGGCGGTTAAACTCTGCCTCGTACTCTCGAACCGTCCGGTTCCCCTGAGTCATCTCCAAAAACCGCGCCTCTAACCGATCCAACGCCTCCTGAGGGAAAAACTTGGAGTTAAACTCCGTAACAAAATCCTCCCAAGTCATATCTGCCTGGGTCCGCCTAGCTGCAACACCTTTCCACCACAGGTGTGCATCGCCCTCCAGATAGTGGACTGCAAGATCCACTCGGTACCCCTCTGGACATCTAGTCGAATCGAAGTTACGCTCCAACCGCGTCCTCCACTTATCTGCCTCCTCGGGCTTGGCACCACCGGAAAAGAATCCTGTGCCAATCTTCTGCAACTGCTCCATCACCTTAAGATAAGATGGGAGCCTCTCAGCAACCTCAACCGCCACTCGCGGTTCCTCCGCCACCACAGGCGGTTCCACTGGAGCCTGCACTGGTTCCCTCTCGGGTAACCGCTCCAACAGCCTGGTCAACAGATCCACAATGCGGTCATCTCGAGCCTGAGCAAGACCCGCTGCCACACCGACAGCACCCGCTGGACCCCCAGCCACACCGGCACCAACACCGGCCACACCGGCACCAACACCGGCCACACCCTCAGACTCCTCCTGATCCGCAAGCGAATCCATGACCTGCTCAACTGTAGCACTTCGTGCCACACTCTCCTCCACTAAAGGAGCTCTACGACCTGGGCCACGCGGACGACCACGACCACGCCCACGACCTCTGCCTCTAACCATCTGCACTTACACCATAGAAGCTCAGAACACAACACCAAAGACAGAAAACAGAACAACTTACCGTGGAATCTCTTTAAAGGCTCGAAGAGGATGATCTAAGACCCCATACAACACTTAATTGACTAATAACACATAATCAATTTTTAACCGAACAATTCAATAGTTCACAACAACATGCATCAAGCAAAAAGGAAATTAAATTAATCCAATTAAATTTCCTAAACCATCCTAGAACCGTAAATGCTCTGATACCAAACTGAAACGACCAGAACCCGAGTGTCTATTTTTTTTTTTTTTTTTTTTAAACAAGCAAATATTATTTCCGTAAATAATATTCGCAACCACACAAACCGAATTCAATTTAAACCATAATCGAATTCACATAGTAATATTATCCCCCATAAGATAATATTACCCAAACACACACACACACACAATTCCATCCCTAGGAATTAACACGCACAACGGAAGACAAAACAATTAAATAGTATTACTAAACACCGTAATACCACACACAAACCCCGAGTCACTAGATCATCCTCCTCTCCTCGCCATGATTCCACGATCACATTTTATTTATACCTGCATCACACACACAAAAGAGATGCGTAAGTATTATCACAAATACTTAGTGAGGCGATCCTCTCATCTACGAGCTATACACACAAGCCCATACAAATAACAATCAATCACAATATACACAAATGTCTAATCCAATGAACACCACGTCATTGTCACATTCCCGTGTTTTAGTTTTTGTAATAGGTTGTCGTAAAAAAATTATTTATATATTTTTATGATTATTAAATTTTTCTCTGATTTTGGTTGGTTTTTCTTATACTTTTCAGAAATGGCTACCATCCAAAAGAAATTGAGCAAAAAAATTCAAAATAACATCACCGATTAATTTTTATGTCGATTTAAAAAAAAAAGTCAAATATGATTAAAAATTAATCAAATAGAAATAAACCAAGATGTATATTTGAAAATTAATAATTAATTATAATTTTGTTAGGTTTTTTTATTGGTGAATGATTTTGAATAAACTTTCTCAATATTTTATCTATAATTGTTTTTACAGGTGATTTAGTTATATTTCTCAAATTTTATATTTTAGTTTTTCTCATAAATTATAAAATTTTAAATTATAATCTCATATATACGACAAGCCTTAATCTAGTTATTATTAAAATTGCTCTTGATTATCAACTAATTAGCGACTATACGCGAAAGAATTCAAAAAAACATAGGGCTAACTAAACCCACCTAATCCCCCCCTTTTTTTTTGTCAACATCTAATTCCCCCTAAGTCTCGATAATTCCCAATTATCAACCCTCATTTGCGATCCTTCTTCCCCTTCTCTCATCATCTTCAAATCCTAGTCCCTAGTTTCATCGATTGTTCTTCCCCTTCTCTCATCTTTTTCGAATCTCTAATCCCTAGCTAATTTCGCGATTGTTCTTCAAATCCCTAATCCCGGTTTTGGATTTTTTTTAGTTTGATTTGGCGATTCGGCATGAAACTATTTCAATAGATTTGGTTTCTTCTTCCTCGTGGTGATGGTTAGGTTTCTTTCTATGATCCTCTTCGTGATTTTGTTAGGGTTTCTAAATTTACTTATCGCTTTTGTATTTACCTTTTGTTTTAGGGATTATGTTTCAAATCTAAATCTTGGAAAAACGCAGTTTTTACCGAATTTAAGAAAGGAGAAAAGATGAGACCACCGATTCGCGGTGGCGGAGGACGAGACGGCGGCGGTGGTGGTAGATTCGGTGTTGGAGGAGAACAATTTGGTGGTGGAGGAGGACGCTTTGGTGGTTGAGGAGGATGCTTTGGTGGTCGAGGCGGTCGCTTTGGTGGTTGAGGAGGATGCTTTGGTGGTCGAAGGTCCTCCTATTGAAGTCGTGGGTTCGTCTCTATACTTGACATAGTTTTTACTTTTTAATTGATTTCTTAAATAAACTATTATAGATGTTCGGAGTTTTGACATGAATAAGCTGATTCTTGAATGTTTAGCAATATTGTAGAAGATTCCTTATTTTAATGCTCCGATCTACTTAGAGAACAAGACTCAGATTGGGAAAGCTGATGAAATCTTTGGCCCTATTAATGAATCTGTAAGTTCTCTGCCTTTATTGTCTTCCTCATTCTCTTGTAGGCAAACAATAGGATGATTTGAATTAAGTAGGATGATTTGAAGATTATATCGATGTTCTTACTCACGGATCTTTGTATATGTGCTTCATTAGGTTGCTTTTGTGCTTTTTTGGGGTTATTGATATTGCAATTTCACACGTAGCTTTGTTGACTAAAAGGGTTGATTTGATTATATGTTTAGGCAAATGTTGACGAGGCAGTACAAAAACTCAAATCTAAATAGTCGTAATTTACATTTTAGCGACTATCTGTAGTCGCTAAATCACTGTTTTCTTGTAGTGGACAAGCAACATTCGCAATATTAAAAACTTAGAAAAATCATGGAAGCAACGACATCTAGACTTAGCCACAGTCACGCACTCACCTCGGACTCACAGACTTAGGTTTTCTGACACCTCTTGATGATTAATCCTCGATCCCTTACACAGATCCACGCAGATCTACAATTTCTCTCGACGGATCTGTTGTTTTCCTCGACAGATCTACAGTCGCCTCTACAGAAACCTTCGATCTCCCACAATAAATAAATATCACTGATCATATCATATTTCCCTCGATGATACTAAGTAATTATCAATAAAACACAAAGTTCTATCGACGCTTACCCAAAAACTCGATAATCGCCCACAGTTCCTCGATGTCGAACATAAGTTCCTCCACAGATCTCCACAGATCTCCACAGTCTGTCGCGATACCTCGACATAAATATTCGCTAATGATTAGATCATCGTTTCCTTCGATGATAATAAAGAAAATTAAATATCGATAAAACTTAGGAAATCAATACTTACCCGAATTCCCCGATCGATCTTCGCTAAACCACGTCAATCCTCGATCGCAACCGACGAATCCTCACAGATCTACAATGCTCGGGAGCAGAACTTTGACATGATCGCACTAGGGTTCTTTCGGAGTTCTTAAGTGCTTTAGGGTTTGAGGCGATCATGTGTTTATTTATAACTTAGGATTTCGCGATTATTTACCCTAATAATCACCCTAATCACCGAACCATGGCTGGGCCGAACTTTGGGCCCAGTCTTGACACTTGGTCCACGAGTCCACGACGTCGGTCCATGGATCCGTGACACTGGCCCGTGAATCCACGATGATTTTCTATTCCATCTAAAGATTCCTTATCTTCTTTGGACATTTTCTATTTTGTTCGCACCCTATTCGTTTCCGTCCGAAGATTATCCATCTTTGTCCGAACATTTCCATTTTTGTCTGAACCATATCTTGTCCTTATGTTAGTCCATTTTTGTCTGAACCATATCTTGTCCTTATGTTAGTCACTTGTCCTTATGGAAATCCGTGTCCGGACTTATTTTTCCTCGATTACATTCATCGACCAGGTTCGACCAAATTCACTTGTCCTCGAGGATCCTCGGACCGTCCTCGATGATTCTCGATGTTCTTCGACAGAATAGTCGGATACGGGTGTTACACATTTCCTTCGTGTTTATGGAGTCATATCTGCAATAGCAAAGAAAAGCATAAATCCCGTCGGGTTTACAGGAATTTTACAGAAAAATTTCAGAAACTGAAAATTTTCTGAATATGGAACTCCTAAAACTTCCTAAATAAATTAAAATCAATTAAAATAAAAATTTCTCAATTAACACAAATTAATGCCCTAAATTCAAAATAAATCCAAATTCATTGAAACTTATCACCAAACTCATCAAACTCTTCCTCTAAAATCATGGATAATTCAAGAGCAATCATCCTAATTATCATCCAAGCTCAAAAATTTAAAATCTACCACACTCCATTTTTCAAAAATTTCAAAATTTCACTCAAACGTTCCATTGCACAGTCACGTGTCAAGACACATCTAATGGCATACTCAGCGGTCAGTCTAGAGTAAGCATTAAAATCAGCCTATGGAAAGGATCTAACCATCATTTTTATATCATGCATAGTTACATACTTAAAATTACCTAACAGGAACTCTAGAACCTAATAGAGCATCATATCTAGCAAGGTAAAGATAGAGTACTATGGATATGGAAAACTCATAGACATTCTTCTAGATCTACTACTAAACTAAAGACAAAACTCTTAAAAGAAACATAAAAGTAGAAGAAGAGTATTTACAATGAGTCTATTGCTCAATGTCTTGGTGTGTTTACAACTAAGGGCCGAGCCCCTTTTATATAGTGTTTATGGAATAGAGTAAAATGTAAACCTTTCGAAAGCGAGAAAATAGAAACTTGATAAAATGCTTGCCAACCGATAGGTGCAGAGGCATAACCGATCAGTCCATGGGGTTTCTCCAACTGATCGGTCCTTGCCTTAACCAGTCGGTATGCGGCTCCGATCTCTTCTTCTTTCTAATCCATCTTGATGCCCGATCGTCTTCTGCAAGCCCGTTTGTTTCTCTGAAAGTCCATTTAATCTTTTGGAAACCAATTTTAGGTCCAAATCCTTTTTTGGGTCATTAAACCCATTTTCTTAATAAAATACAAAAAAAACTCAAAACTATCTTGTTTCCGGTTAAAAGACGCAAGAATAGTCACAAAAGGACCTAAATAAATCAGTAAAAATAGGGGTTAACATATTCCTCCAGACTTGAATCTTTGCTTGTCCTCAAGTAAAAAACAATAAAAACTAGAACCCGGAGAAATGGTTAGAATGATAGGAGCTAAAAATACTTATAGAGGGTCTTCTTTCCGCGAACTACATCAAAACTTGTCACAGCAAAACCTACTTTATGTACTTAACCATGAACTTGTCAATATCCAATACTCTGAATCCTAAAATCTCGAAGAACTCTCGAAGTCAATGAACTTAGCCTCGTAACATGTGTACATGCTCATACAGGGAATATCGAACATGCTAGGATCTTGGTAAAGAAAGCATTTTAGAGTAACTCAAGTATTTATGGTTTTATCCTAAAAATCTAGGATACAAATCATTATGCATAATCAGAGTGAGACACGGACCAATTTTGATGCATACATATCCTTCCTTTCACTAAGACTACTTCATTTTCCTTAAAACCTGATAAAATCCCAGAGAAAATACTAAAAAAACTCTTTCGTTACTTTTACAATAAAAATCTGATTTTTTCCGGTTCCTACTTCCCATCTTCTTCTTATTTTCGTTTTTTTTAGAAGAAAGGGAACGGTGGAACCGGTTCTATCATTCAAACTTAAGCATTAAAACAATTCTCTAAACATTTTCTAGCATTCTCTAACAAGTCCTAAAAATCTGTCAACAAGACTTAATCCTACAAAGACTTTTCTAATCACCCTAAATCATACGTCTAACATCCCTAATCCTAGTGAAAGGTCAGCTATGTCAGTTCGTATACTCCGTAGTTTATGCACATGAATGCACATATGGCGATGATCAGAAGAATGCATGGGGTTTGAACAAAAAAGGGTTTTTAGGGTATAAGGTATGGTATGATCCTAATTATTCGGAGGTTAAAGAGAGTGGTAAAAACAAGGCAGCTCCGAATATCTATCAATAGCATGATTACCAAGCCCCTAACTGAGATATATTAAATGCATGTTCAATGTTCTCTAGGCTAAGCTCGAATCGTTCAAGTTTCAAAGGGATAGGGACTTTCCTCAATATTGTGTCTGAGCATGATAGTTTTAAACGTCTGCTATACTTCTTTATGAATAAGTCGTTGGAAAGTCCTCAAAGTAAGTTCCTTAAAAATCTGATTGTCTCCTAAAATTACTGAAAATGACTCAATGAAAAATGAAAATCCCTTATCCTATGACCGATCGGTTTGCCCTTCATTTTCAAAACTCTTTATCCTATGTATTTTTCTTCTTTTCTAGGTTTTCTATTTCTAGACTTCTTTGGAAATTTTCACCTGCTTTCTTTCATTCTTTTTTACACCAAGACAGTGTAATTTAAGTATGGGGGAGGGTACGGATGTACTGATATATCATGGTTTTTACCCGTTTTTAACCATGATATAAGTCTTTTTATTGAGTCTTTTGAGTATTTCTAGAGTCTTTCAGAGTCTTTTTGGGAATTAGGCACCATTGGAGCTAAATTAGATTTATCGAAGTCTTTGAAGCAGGTGAAGCAGTTCGGAGACTGAAGCTTAGTATCGATCGACACCCAAGCAGTGTCGATTGACACCATCATCCGGAAGAAACACGACTGAAGATCCTAGTATCGATCGATACCATTTATGGTGTCGGTCGATATTGATAGTCATAACGCACATTCTTCAGAATACCCGAAAAGAAACAGAAGATTTCCTTATTTTTGCAATGAACTCCAAAGCGTGTTTTAGTTATAAAATTAGGTTTTTCAGCCTCTTGGAGGCAGACATTGATTCGAGGAGATAGAGTATTCTTGCAATAGAGTTTTGGGAGAAGAACCTTGAACCCTCTTTGTATTCTTACTCTATTTTACTTTATGATATCTATTTCATTCATGATGTTTGTTTCATCCACCATGTCTGAGTAGATTCCTTGTTAGGTTTAGGGTTATTCAAAGGTATTTGATGAATTGTTAAATTGGATTTAATTGCTAGGAATTTCTATAGAGTTCTTCTCCTAGACTTGTGATTAATGCTTATTCTAGCTTCGCGAACTAGAATCTGATACTAGGTTGATTAATTGACACAAAAGTGTGATTAGTTTCCTGAACTAGTGTTTGGTGAGCAAAAGAACTATTCGCAAAGAAATTTGGTTTAGGATTTTGTGAACAATTGAACTTGATCGTTAATGCTTGTTTGAATTCATAGAATTTGCAAAGAAATTTGGAATTCTAGGTTTAGGCATAGATAGTCTTCGCAACGACAGTTGGTTGATTTTACATCCGTGTTTCAAGTTCAAGAACGGTGCTTTATATATTTCTGACATTTTATCTGATTGATAATTTTGATTTACCTGCGAACTTTCCTAGGCCTAGCGTTTTCCTTACTGTTCTTACTCCTTAATTTTAATTGTTTTGTTATTTTTAATTACGTTCATTTTGCTTAGCTTAATTCACATCCTGGAATTTATTGAGTGACAATCTTGAGTCTTTGTGGTTCGACCTCTAGAATACTACAGCTACTGCTTAGATACTTTAGGGTATTATATTTGAGCATATCACTCTTCTAGTTGGCATTCGGGGTGGTATGATCACCAATGGCGCTGGTTCACTCTTGTTGTGGTTTTGGCTCATGAACAAGATCTCCCAGTTTTCTCAAGGAGCAATTGAGGCATTCAAGGCTGCTTGGGTTCGATTTCGGTCTTATCAGAGGGATTGTCCTCACCACGGTTTCTCACAAGTTCAGTTGTTGGGTATCTTCTTCAGAGGAATCGATTGGAGGTATCAGATGGCCTTGGACGCTGCAAGCAATGGAAATTTCAACATAAGATATCCTAAAGACGCTTACATACTGATTGAGAACTTCACGTCTAGCAACAACACCAAGAAGGCCGACTACGAGCGGAAGAAGCAGAATGGGAACGTCGACGGACTGCAGATTGCTGAGGTACATGCGAAGCTGGATTCGGTTCACAATTTGTTGATGGGTAAACAGCAGAAGGCAGTGCATTTTGCTGAAGAAGTCGAGAACATAGATGAAGGTAAAGCAGAGGATGTCAATTACATTGGTGGTAATGGATTTCAGAATTTGTCGTACAACCGCGGCATCACCAACAACTCTCAGAGAGGAGGGTTCAAGTCTGACTTTAAGTCTACGAATTTCAAGGCAAACTCCTTTGCTCAGAAGCCATTCCAGAACAGTGAGTACACTCGCACCTATGGGAATTTATCTTACCAGACACCACCTCCCAAGACTCAAGAAAGCAAGGTTGAATCCATGCTTGAGCAGATTCTTGAGGGGCAACAGAAGATGACTGTCAATTTCAATGGGAAGATGGATGCCTTGTACACTGACCTGAATGGAAAAATCGAAGCTTTCAACATTCATCAGAAAAAGCTGGAAACTCAAGTTGCCCAGACTGCGGAAACAGTTAAGACACAGAATAGTTTCCTTCCAGGAAAGACAGTGAATCCAAGGGAGCACGTTCACGCTATTACCTTAAGAAGTGGAAGAGAGGTCAGTCCAGGGGTGAAGAAAACCTATTCTGCCAAGCAACTCGTCGAGCTTGCTGGAGACGATGACGATGACATTCCTGGAATTACTCCAGTATCGATCGACACTCATCCAGTGTCGGTCGATACCTACCTACATCGATCTGTAGAAACAGTTTCACAACCACCAGCGTCGAGCGACACTCACCCAGTGTCGATCGACACCAGTCATACATCGAGAAGAAACAGTCTACAGGAAACACTGGGAGGGTTTACGTGCTTAAGATACCTTTCCCTCGACCTCCTACCAAGACTAAAAAGGAGATAGAAGAAGCCAGATGCAAAGAAATACTAGAAAATTTGGTTGTTGAACTCCCTTTCGTCGATGCCATCATGACTTCACCAGCTTACAGAAGTGCTGAGGATTACTCACGAGTGCAGTGCGATCCTACTCAACAAGATTTCAGAAAAGCTCCTAGACCCTGGAAGTTTCGTATTGGATTGCACAATCTTCCCTGAGAGGTTCGGACGCTCCCTTTGCGATCTCGGTTCTAGTGTCAACCTCATGCCATACTCGGTAGCTAAGAGAATGGGGATGACAGACTTCACACCTACTAGGATCTCCCTAATTCTTGCTGACCGCTCAGTCATATTTCCCGAAGGACTACTCGAGGATGTTCCAATTACGATCGGAGACTGCTTAGTCCTGACTGATTTCATAGTCCAAGAGTACGACGCTGAACCAAGAGATCCATTGATTTTGGGTAGACCCTTTCTAGCAACAGCAGGCGCTCTGATCGACTGCAAGAATGGGAGAATATCCTTAACATTGGTGATCTGATTATGACCTTCAACATGGAGAAGATGATGAAGAAGCCAACCATTGATGGGCAGACATTCTTCATCAATACCTTCAGTGATATATCAGACGAGTACTTCATGCGGTTACACACTGAGAATCCGTTGGAGAGAGCACTGGTTTGTTCAGCTAAAATAGAGATGGATTCCAGTGAGGCTGCTACTGGGTACGCCACGATACTTGACAGCACCACTGAAGCATCGATCGATACCACCGAGAGCATCAATCGACACCAGCTATCTCTACCCGAGGAGCTGGCTGTCTCTCGTGCTAGATCTGATTCGTTCGGCGATTGGAGTGAGGAGAGAGCTCCTAAGCTCGACCTCAAACCACTTCTAGCCAATCTGAGGTATGTTTTTCTTGGCCCTAACTCCACATATCCTGGGATTGTTAATTCTTCTTTAAACAACCCAGAGGTCGCCTTACTGCTGAGCAAGATGCGCAAGTATCGCAAAGCTCTCGGCTATTCTCTTGATGACATTTCAGGTATATCGCCAGATCTGTGCATGCATCGGATTTATCTGGAGGATGAGTCAAAAGCTTCAATCGAACATCAGAGGAGGCTTAACCCGAATCTGAAGGAAGTTGTGACGAAAGAGATCATGAAACTTCTGGAAGTAGGGATCATCTACGCCATCTCCGACAGCAGTTGGGTCAGTCCAGTTCATGTTGTACCTAAGAAGGGAGGATTCACTGTGGTAAAGAACGAGAAAGAGGAGCTAATTCCGACAAGAACGATCACTGAGCACCACATGTGTATCGATTACAGGAAGTTGAATGCTGCTACTAGGAAGGACTATTTCCCACTACCGTTCATCGATCAAATGCTGGAGAGGTTGGCAAGTCACCCTTACTACTGCTTCCTGGATGGATACTTAGGCTTTTTCCAGATCCCGATACATCCAGATGATTAGAAGAAGACGACGTTTACATGTCCCTACGACACGTTCGCTTACAGGAGAATGCCGTTTGGGTTTTGTAACGCTCCAGCCACCTTCCAGAGATGTATGATGTCAATTTTCTCAGATATGATCGAGGAGTTCATGGAGGTGTTTATGAATGACTTTTCAGTTTTTCGGTCTTCATTTAAGGGTTGCCTAGACAACTTATGCAAGGTACTTCAGCGATGTGAAGAAAAACATTTTGTTCTGAACTGGGAGAAGTGTCACTTTATGGTCCAAGAGGGCATCGTTTTGGGACACAAGGTTTCTAAGGCTGGAATCGAAGTTGATAAGGCTAAGATTCAGGTTATGACAAGCCTCCTACCACCAACACCTGCGAAGGACATTCGGAGTTTCCTTGGTCACGCCGGGTTCTATTGCAGATTCATTCAGGATTTCTCCAAGTTAGCTCGTCCACTTACTGCTCTTCTCTGTAAGGATGTCACCTTTGATTTTACACTGGAGTGTCTTGTCGCATTCAAACAGATCAAGAAGGCGTTGGTTACTACTCATATTGTTCAGCCACCAGATTGGAACCTCCCCTTTGAGATCATGTGCGATGCGAGTGATTTCGTAGTTGGGTCAGTTTTGGGACAGAGGAAGGACAAGAAGCTTCATGTCATATACTACGCCAGCAGGACGTTGGATGACGCTCAAAAGAACTACAACACTACAGAGAAAGAGTTACTAGCTGTTGTGTTCTCCTTTGAGAAATTTTGTTCTTATCTGATTGGGAGTAAGGTGACCGTTCATACCGACCATGATGCTCTCAAGTATCTGTTCCAGAACAAGGATCTGAAACCTCTCCTCTGCCGTTGGGTTTTACTGCTCCAAGGTTTTGACATCGAGATCAAGGATAAGAAAGGGGTAGAGAATGGAGTTGCAGATCATCTCTCACGAATGAGGATCGATGAAACCGTGCCTATTGATTATTCTTTACCTGAGGAGAAGATCTATTTCATCGAAACTGGGATTCGACACAACTCTGCTACGACTCTGCCACTACAAAACACAAGCATCGATCGACACCTCAGAAGTATCGATCAACACCTTCACGAGATCTTGCAATCTCCCCGTGTCCAAACATCAGCATCGATCGGCACTCATCTAGTGTCGGTCGATACCAGCTAGCTGCCAGTGCTTTCTCGACTGCAGATCACTTTTCAGCTGAGGAATCTTTGGCTGTCACAACTCCTACTGAGCCTTGGTATACTGACATAGCTAATTATCTTGCTGCAGAATACGAACCAAAGCATCTCAAGAAGTATGCTAAGAAGAAGTTTATGTGAGATGTCAGACGTTTCTTTTGGGATGAACCGTACTTGTACAAGCACTGTTCTGATGGGATTTACAGAAGATGTATGGCTGAGACTGAGGTGCCGGAAGTTCTATATCACTGCCATGGATCTGAGTATGCTGGGCACTTCGCCACATTCAAAACGGTTTCTAAGGTTCTGCAAGCTTGTTTCTGGTGGCCTACACTGTTCAAGGATGCTCATGCTTTTATCTCACATTGCGATGTGTGTCAAAGAAGAGGGAAGATCAGCAAGCGACATGAGATGCCACAGAACTTCATCCTCGAGTAGAAGTTCTCGATTGTTGGGGTATCGATTTTATGGGACCGTTTCCTCCATCGCGACAGAACAAGTACATCTTTGTTGCCGTCGATTACGTCTCCAAATGGGTAAAAGCGATTGCTAGTCCTACCAACGACTCTTCTGTAGTTCTGAAACTGTTCAAGACCACTATCTTCCCTCGATTTGGAGTACCTCGGGTTGTGATAAGTGATGGTGGCACTCACTTTATCAACAAAATCTTCGAAAAGCTGCTGAGGAAGTACGGCGTGCATCATCGCGTCGCCACACCTTATCACCCTCAGACCAGCGGACAAGTCGAGGTCTCCAACAGACAGATCAAAGAAATTTTGGAGAAGACAGTCGGCGGTACACGGAAAGACTGGGCAATGAAGCTCGATGATGCGCTTTGGACTTACCGTACCGCTTTCAAAACACCACTCGGCACAACACCATTCTATTTACTGTACGGGAAAGCGTGTCATCTTCCAGTTGAGATCGAGCACAAAGCAGCCTGGGCTACCAAATTGATGAATTTCTATATCAATTTTGCTGCTCAATGGCTATTGGTTCAACTTAATTAGCTTGATGAGATCAGACACCTCGCCTATGAAAACTCCAAGCTGTACAAGGAAAGGACTAAGGCCTATCACGACAAGAAGATCCTTTCTCGCCACTTTGAACCAAATGACCAGGTACTTCTGTATAACTCTCGTTTACAGTTATTTCATGGGAAAGTGCGTTCTCGTTGGTCAAGTCCCTTCACAATCAAGGATGTCCGGCCACACGGTGCAGTCGTGTTGCTGAATGCTGAGGAAAAGGAGTTCACTGTCAATGGACAGCGAGTGAAACACTATTGGGCGAAAGCCGCTATTCCAGATGGCCACATAATGCCTCTGGCTGAACCACCAGCTGCCTAAAAGATCCAAATGTCAAGCTAAGGACATTAAACAAGCGCTAAGTTGGAGGCAACCCACTGGTGAGTCTGTACATAAGTCTTTCCTTTCTTTTTCATTCTTGTTTTTGTCTTGTGTCTTCACGTGAACCAAGTGCAGATGATCAGCATCGATCGACACCAAGGAGCATCGATCGAAACTGACGACCAGGGAAGAACTGTGCTACCATGATGCGAGTATCGATCGATACCACTTACGGTATCGGTCGATGCCCTTTGCCCAGGTAAGTTTTTCTATAAAACCCTCGGGTTTTCTTCTTCATTTCTTCACTCTTCCATCGATCGATGCCACCACTCTTTTCGATTCTCCCTCACCATTTCTTCATTTCTTAACCGTTTGCTCGATTTTAAATCATATTCCACTCATATTTTCGTCCCCAATATCATCCTACGATTCACTCTTTCGATCTACAAGATGGCTCCCCGTAAGAAGGCACGACACTCAGAAGCATCTGGCTCCAACCCACCACGCAACGAGTTCAGTCTCCATGACGAGGTGGAGGCTTTCGACGGATCGTTCTGGCATGTCGGCGTCGTGACAGCTTGCATGACCAGAGATCGTTACAGAGTTCTGAAGGGAGGTTTCACCGATGACACAGGTCCTCAGAGTTTTCTCGAGGTCCACATTAGTGACCTGAGAGCTGCGCCACATCGCTCACCATCTCCCTCAGCCCCTGTTGTTGCTGCTAGGCCTCCCTGGCCTAAGTTGGAAAGGAAGAGGATTATCGCAAGGCATGATTGGGCAGGTTTTCCCAAAGAGGAGACCGAGAGTGAGGCCTGCCTCTATAGGCCTATCGCCGAAGAATGGGACGACTATGACACGTTGTTCTACAACGAGTGGCTGCGTGTTGTTGTGGTCCCTACGCGTTTCATCGACCCTCACACTATGCGCCGTCTGGGTATCTACGTGGAGATCTCCGCCATGCTCGATAAGATCGGTTTGGGGACATTATACTCACGGCAATACGATCTTTATCCCGACCTTGTTCGCCAGTTCCTCGCTACAGCACGAGTCTACTACAGAGACGAGGTCCACCGCGACGCTTTGGAGGGCACTCTGACCTTCCTGATTCGAGGGATCCATTACAGGTTGCAAATCCCTGACCTCTGCGACATCTACGGTTTCGACCGCGATCTCAGGCAGGTAGCTCTGCCTACCCAGTTTCATGATGTGCAGGTCTTCTGGAGACACATCGGTCTTGGAGCCTACCACTCCAAGACTACGACGCAGATGGACGTTCGCCATCCCACTCTTCGTTGCATCGTCCACATTCTAAGCGCCACTCTGCTCTGCAAGATGGAGCCAAACAAGTTGAGGATTTCGGTGCTGATCCTACTATACAAGGCTGTCGGCGACCTTATCCCTGAGGATAGATATGAGTTGCCCGAGTTGAAACTCGCGGTCAACATGGGCACCGTTTTTGCGCACCACCTGGTCTCTCTGAAGACCAAGCCTTTTTCTAGACGCAACTACGCCTCTGCGCGGAAGACCGAGTCGGTTGGCAGCCTCCTCACTCCCATCTTCGAGTATTTCGGTATCTCCACTTCAGAGTGCTCGATTGTCACCACTCGCTCTCTCATGGATGAGCAGCATATGCAGCACATGCGTTGGCTGAAGCCAACTCACCATTGGTGTCTTCCTATGACCGACGGCAAGCTCTTTGTGTACCTGCCCAACCGAGCTCTGACCACCATTGACGGTGATGCTTCAAAGTTTCGATTCGATCCAGATCCCAGCTTGCTTTCGGTTGCTCCGGCTACACGTGTACGCTCTCCACCACGCCTCCCATCTACTCTGGATGCTGATGCCTCACCTGCAGCTGACTTTGCTGGAAGTCAGCCCTGCCGTTCCCAGCGCCGACAGACACCCGCTACTCCACCTTCATTTTCTCCACCACCGGATCTGCCGATGGAGACCGCCTCCTTTCAGAGGTACGTCGTGGAGAGCTTACAGAGCATTTAGGCCGCTGTTTCTCGTTACCGCTGCATGTCTTCCACAGATGCCCATTCCTCCACACCCGGCCCTTCTTCCCGCTACGCCGTCTCCGACGATTCAGATGATTCAGATGATTAGACTCTTTGTTTCCTTAGTTTCACGTTTTTCTCTTTCCCTGTTCTTTTTATTTTCTTTGTCTTTCAATCTGAACTTTTAGGTCTCATTGTCAGTACTTTATTTATGTTGAACTTGTGGCTATCTTATGATTTTGTTGCTTCTAACTTGTGTTCTAGTGATCTAACAGTGCTTCATCTAACATTTGGCTCTCTGGACACGATTTTGGGCATCAGTTTCACGAAAAAGGATCTTAGTATCGATCGACACACCACTGGTATCGGTTGATACTCAGCAAGAATTGGTCGATACCGGTTAAACATCGATCGATACCCAATATCACACACGGTAACCTTTGTGAAATCCTTCAGCCACTCTGTTCTTTTGCTTTCTTTTGCCTTCTCTGGGCTCAATAACACTAGGAAAAGTGTTGTTTAAGTCTGGGGGAGGTAGTTACTGACACTGTGTTTGTTTTTCTTAGAGTCAGTTATTTTTGAGTCAAAATTTGTTTTCTTGAGTCAAACCCTGTTGGAGATTATGAACTTTTGCTTGAATCCATTGCTCTGACTTTTTTATTAAGTAATCAGTATTACAGAATCAGCTCTAAGATCGACTAATAGAAAATCCAAAGACTAACCAATTGACTAGAAGACACCCATGTCCCCAGCAGATTTCTTCTAAATCCTGAGCCAAATTTTGCACTTCATTTTTGAGGTTGGTGTTTACTGAACTTGATTCATCATTCATATCTGACAAAGGAACCCATGTGTTTGAAAAGTATGGTATACCTCTCCCTTGACACACGTTGATACATAAAATGCATGAAAGATGAGATGATTTCCGCCGAATAGAGGGCTAGGAACACTTCCTGTGATCCCATTTTTCTACTTGGATAAGGAATGATCACACAAAGGTCTGAAGCAAGGGGTAGGAACATTTCCCGAGACTTCGTTATTCGCCTAAGACTTTTGATACTTTGAGAGGGGAGAACCGGGGATTCGGTGGCAATCATCATCAATACTCGTGTCTCGAACCTTAATTTGTATATGCGAAGCTTAATCCAAAATCAAGAGCATAAAAAGAGATAAGTCTAGGGGAGAGGAAAACAATACCAAAGTATGAAACTTGAGTGGTTCCTTGGTCATGATATCGCATGAAGAAGAGTCTAGAAGGTTCTTGAACATCAGCAACAATGATGAAACGGCAATGAAGGATTTAGTATGTTGATGATGTGAGATGATGTGTGGAATCTGGGAAGTTGCGAGTGTCTACGGAGAAGTACATGGTGGTTGGATCCGAAACTGATTAGGTGACATCTGGAGAGCTTGGAAAAGGGGTCATTACAATGCTTCAAGGACAGGTGAGTCTCCGTATTTTCAAACCTCTTTCTCTAGTTTGGTTCTATGTTTGCTTGAGGGCAAGCAAAGACTAAGTCTGGGGGAGTTGATATATCATGGTTTTTACCCGTTTTTAACCATGATATAAGTCCTTTTATTGAGTCTTTTGAGTATTTCTAGAATCTTTCAGAGTCTTTTCAGGAATTAGGCACAACTGGACCTAAATTGGATTTATCGAAGTCTTTGAAGCAGTTGAAGCAGTTCGGAGACTAAAGCTTAGTATCAATCGGCACCCATGCAGTGTCGATCGACACCATCATCCAGAAGAAAAACAACTGAAGATCCCAGTATCGAACGATACCATTTATGGTGTCGGTCGATACCAATAGTCAGAACGCACATTCTTCAGAAAACCCGAAAAGAAACAGAAGATTTCTTTATTTTTGCAATGAACTCCAAAGCGTGTTTTAGTTATAAAATTAGGTTTTTCAGCCTCTTGGAGGCAAACATTAATTCGAGGAGATAGATTATTCTTGCAATAGAGTTTTGGGAGAAGAACCTTGAACCCTCTTTGTATTCTTACTCTATTTATGATATCTATTTTATTCATGATGTTTGTTTCATCCACCATGTCTGAATAGATTCCTTGTTAGGTTTAGGGTTATTCAAAGGTATATGATGAATTGTTAAATTGGATTTAATTGCTAGGAATTTCTATAGAGTTATTCACCTAGACTTGTGATTAATGCTTATTCTAGCTTCGCGAACTAGAATCTGATACTAGGTTGATTAATTGACACGAAAGTGTGATTAGTTTCCTGAACTAGTGTTTGGTTAGCAAAAGACCTATTCGCAAAGAAATTTGGTTTAGGATTTTGTGAACAATTGAACTTTATCGTTAATGCTTGTTTGAATTCATAGAATTTGCAAAGAAATTTTGAATTCTAGGTTTAGGCATAGATAGTCTTCGCAACGACAGTTGGTTGATTTTACATCCGTGTTTCAAGTTCAAGAACGGTGCTTTATATATTCCTGACATTTTATCTGATTGATAATTCTGATTTACCTGCGAACTTCCCTAGGCCTAGCGTTTTCCTTACTGATCTTACTCCTTGATTTTAATTGTTTTGTTATTTTTAATTACATTCATTTTGTTTAGCTTAATTCACATCCTGGAATTTATTGAGTGACAATCTTGAGTCTTTGTGGTTCGACCCCTAGAATACTACAGCTCCTGCTTATATACTTTAGGGTATTATATTTGAGCATATCATGTACCATTTGATATATTTGGTTGAAGTTTTCAAAATTTTAATAGAGTCATTTTTAGTAATTTTAGGGAACATTGAGCTTTTTCAGGGACTTTCTTTGGGACGACCTTCAAACGACTTATTCAAGATTATGTCAGAAGCATAGCAGAAGTTTGGAACAACCATGAACAAAAACAATATCCAAGAAAGTCCTTATCACTTTGAAATTTGAATTATCTGAGCTTAGCCTTATCTAGTGAAACATTGAACATGGATTTAGTATATCTCACTTAGGGGTTTGGCAATCATGCTACGACTAGATATTTGGAGTTACCTTGTTTTCACCACTCTTTTGACCTCCGAATAGATATACTCATCTTTAGTCTAGTATCATACCTTATACCCGTAAATCCCCTTTTTTGTTCAAACCCCATGCATTATTTTGATCATCGCCATATGTGGATTCATGTGCATAATTATAGAGTATACGGACTGACAAAGCAAACCTACTAGGATTAGAGATTTTATAAGTCAGATTTTGGGATGATTAGGAAAGTCTCTGAACGTTTAGTTTTGTTGTCAGATTTTTATGACTTGTTAGAGAATGTTAGAAAATATTGGGATTATTGTGTTGATGCTTGAACTTGTATGACAGATCGGTTCCGCCCTTCCTTTATATATTAAAAAACGAAATTATGAGAACAACAAAGAAGGAAGTAGGAACCAGAAAAAGTAAAATATTTTACTATAAAAGCATCAAGGGAATTTCTTTGAATTTACTTGGGATTTTATTGGGTTTTAAGGTAAATGAGGTAGTTTTAGTGAAAGGAAGGCTATGTATGCATCAATTGGTTTGTATCTCACTGTGGTTATGTATAATGATTTCCATCCTAGATTTTTAGGATAAAGCCACAAACACTAGAGTCACCCTAAATGCTTCCTTTACCAAGACCATAGCATATTTGATATCCCTTTTGTGAGAATGTACTCATGTTAAAATATTGAGTTCATTGACTTCGAGAGCTCCTTGCGATCTCGGGATTTAGAGTATGGGATATTGACAAGTTCATGGTTACGTACATAAAGTAAGTTTTTCTCTGACTAGTTTTGATGCAGTTCGCTGAAGGAAGGCTCATTATAAGTATTTCATATCTCCTATCCTTCTAACCATTTCTCCGGGTTCGATTTTTATTGTTCTTTACTTGAGGACAAGCAAAGATTCAAATCTGGAGGAATGTGTTAACCCTGAATACTACTGATTTTATTAGGTCCTTTCATAACAATTCTTGCGTCTTTTTATCGAGAACAAGATAGTTTTGAGTCTATTTTGTATTTTTTATGGGAAATGGGGTTGAAGACAAAGAAAAGGGATTTAAAGCTTAAATGGACTTCTAGAGGATTAACTAGGCTTCAAGAGGATCGAAGGGGCTTTAAATGGGCCAGAAGGAAAAAATGTTCAGAGAAGTGAACCGATCGGTTGCTATCAACACCGATTGGTTGACGGAGCTTAAAGAACCGATCGGTTGTACCTTGCTCTGATCGGTTGGCGCAGATTTGTAATGTTTCCATTTCTTCGCTTTTGCAAGTTTTACATTATTCTCTATCTCCATAGCACTATATAAGGGGGCTTGACCTTTAGTTGTAAACACACCAATCCTGAATGCAATAAACTCCCTGTAAATACTTTTCTCATTGTTATATATATATATATATATATATATATGTTTCTTTTAGAGTTTTTTCTTTAGTTTTAGTATTAGATTTAGTAATATGTTTATGAGTTCTTCATATTCGTGTTGCTCTATCTTTACCATGCTAGATATAATTCTCTGTTAGGTTTTAGGGGTCTTGCTAAGATGTTTAGATAGGTATTAGGGTTTCTGCTAAGTTCGAAAATGCAAGTTCAGGATTCTGTGGCACACACGCTTATATCACATCTTTAGAAATAGAATCAAGCGACTTGTGTCTAATGGTATATTGAGTTCTAGTTATTTCGTAAATTGTGAAGTCTGTGTGGATTGCATTATAGGAAAATAGACTAAGAATAAGAGATTGGGTGTATAGAGAGCTACATAAGTTCTTAAGATAATACATACATACATTTGTGGACCTTTCCCTACGACATCATGGAACAGTCAACAATACTTTATATCATTCATAGACGATTACTCTCGATATGCATACTTGTTTTTTATTCATGAAAATTCAGAGTCTTTAGACGTGTTCAAGAAATTCAAGGCTGAAGTTGAGAGTACCCTCGACCAAAGGATAAAGTGTGTCAGATCTGATTATGGTAATGAATATTCCTGCCGGTATGACGGTCCAGGTCAACAACAACCAGGACCATTTGCCAGATATCTAAAAGAGAGTGGAATTGTCCCACAATATACCATGCATGGGTCTCCCAGCATGAATAATGTGTCAGAAAGACGTAACCGCACTCTTAAGTATATAGTTAGGAGTATGATATGTCATTCAACCTTACCTCAATCTTTATGGGGAGAGGCACTAAAGACTGCAACATACATTCTTAATAGGGTACCAACTAAGGCAATTGCAAAAACACCTTATGAGGTTTGGACTAGTAGAAAACCTAATCTAAATCATTTTCACATACGGGGATGTCTAGGTGAAGCTAGGCCTTACAGACCGTTTGAGAAAAAGTTGGACTCTAGAACAGTGACCAGCTACTGAATTGGTTATTCTCACTGATCTCGGGTATAAGTTTTATGATCCCACACAAATAATATTTTTGAGTCGGGAACAACTACATTCTTTGAGGATGCTGAATTTGGGGGGGGGGGGGGGGAATGAAGTTAGAAACATCATCTTTGAGGAAAAATCGGATTCAGTTTCTAAACCAATTCATATAGTTGCTTTTGATAAAGAAAATTTGGAACCAGAAGTTGATACTGAAGTTCTTCCTCTAAATCAAGATAATGATAACATCGATCATCAAAATTCAAATTCAAAATCCTCGAGAACCAGTTCAACAAGAACAAGTGTCTTTGCGGCGATCCACTAGAGAAAGGAGAAGTGTTATTCCAAATGATTACATAGTATTTCTTATGGAACAAGAAGAAAATCAAACCCAGTTGGAAGATATTCCTATCAACTTTTGTGAGGCCATGGGTAGTTCCAATTCAAATAAGTGGGTCGAAGCTACTGAAAAAGAGTATCACTCAATGCTAGACAATAAATTTTAGGACATTTTCCAATTACTAGAAGGAATGAAACTTATTGGTTGCAAATGGATATTTAAGACCAAAATGGATTCAAATGGTAATGTGGAAAGGTATAAGGCTCGTCTAGTAGCTAAAGGCTATACTCAGAAAGAAGGGATTGATTACAAAGAAACCTTTTCTTCAGTCTCATCAAAGGATTCTTTTAGGACAATCATGGCCCTTGTTGCACACTATGACTTTGAGTTTCATCAGATGGATGTCAAGACAAGGTTTCTTAATGGAGACATTGATGAGACGATTTATATGGAGCAAGCAGAAAAAAATTTATTGGGTGATTCAAAGAAGATGGTATGCAAGTTAAATAAATCTGTTTATGGGCTAAAATAAGTTTTTCATCAATGGTACCACAAATATCATGAGGTAATCAATTCATTTGGTTTTAAGGTGAATTTAGTCGAAGATTGTGTGTATCAGAAGTTCAGTCGGAGTAAGTGCATTTTCCTGGTTTTGTATGTCGATCACATACAATTAGTCACTAACGATATGAGCATATTACATGAGACCAAGATATTCTTCAAGGATAAATTTTGAAATGAAAGATCTTGGTGAAGCATCTTTTGTATTAGGAATTAAGATTCGCTAAGATCGAACTCGAGGAATTCTTGGATTGTATCAAAAGAGCTATATCGATAAAAAAAAAAACTCAAGAGATTTGGCATGCAGGATTACAAACCAAGTGATACCCCAGTCGGTAAAGGAGACAAATTTCTAATTTGATGAAAGGCCGAATTAGAAATTATATAGATAAAGGTTATGGTCCCCATGACAACCCTAATCAAAAATTCAGAAAACACTATGTATCCCATGATCAGACCTTCAGCTATTCCCAATTTCTCTTCCTGCAATGTTACAAAATAAACAAGGATTATGACAGAATTTAAAGTTGTAAGGTGTAAGAAAAAAGTAAAAGTACTAATCATTTCTTGTTGAATTTGTTGAAACGAGTTCAGGCCTGATAAGTGGATGTGAGGACCGAGACCTTTACGGTCAGACATACGAGCATTCAAATAGGTGACACTCCTTTGTTGTGCTTCTTCAGTGTCCCAGTACTTGGTTATCGTTTTCCAGAGAGTGTCGCTGATCCATTTTGGTCGCTCTCGAATAGTCCTCGCGTTGATAACCATGTCTTTCATCCTGCTTTGACATATCTTTTCGAAATATTGTCTAATAGTCCATGTTATCAAGGGATCACAGGTGTGAGTTTTCTACAATACAAAGAATGATGTTAGTGGCAGTGACAACACAAGAAAACCTATATGTGAAGATATGGAGAGAAATCTGTACCGCGAACTCGAGGAAGTATCTTTCTTGTCTCTCACGAAGCACCCATGTCCAGCTATAGAAGGGAGCATCGAATTTGTTTGTAAAAACTTTAGTAATCATCTAAACCAGTTTCGATCTTGTGTCGCGAGTAAACCTGCAAACACATGAAAGCCAAGTAGTGAAAGCTCTAGCAAAAACACACCATTACAATCAAATAAGTAAAGAACTAAATGTTAACACGCTACAACACTTAAGAAAGAAGGAAGGAGATAATACAAAGCAAACCAGAAGTGTGTATCTACACTTAGACATCAAAACTCAACCTAAGACTAACCATCATATACCTAAGATTAAACACAATCTCATAATTCTCCACAAGCATGAAACTGTTGGATTCTAAGACAAGAACAAGACAAGATCAAACACAGTCTCATAATTCTCCATACCAATACAATACACATGTGTCAAGTGTCAAGCAATAATACAGATTAAGGAGTTGTGCTTATTACAATAAAACTATACAAACAATACATATCCCAACTTGCTCAAATCAAGCCTCAAAACCAATCAAAGTTCTCAGAACCAATCAAAGTTCCACAAACAAAAGAAACAGGGTCGTCGGGGTGTACCCCCTCCCTAAAAGTTTGCGACAAGTACACACGGTTTTCTGAACTCACTGTTTAGCCACATTATTAGTTATAATCGAGTTATAACCCCACGAAAAAGTTTAAATCGATGTAGACCCCATCTTGTTGACTTCGATGGTTTTACTTAACAATGTCAGACTATGCAGCTGATTAGACGCCACTGTGTAGGTAACGTGGCAAATAAAACTAAAAACATATGTAGAGAGCAGGGCTTGAACCTGGATGGGGAACCTGGATGGGGAACCTCAATGGAAAAACACATTAACCGTTAATATTTTGTGTTATAAGAGAAAAACTTTAATATATCTTAATCAGTATGTCTTTTTGTAACAAAAATTGAATTCATAATCCGAGGCCTTAAAAAGATTAGTTTCATATATTTTAGTTATAAAAATTATGAATATTAACTTTACACTACAAGAAAATAGCCAGTCTTCAATGGTAAAATTTGTCTGAAATCTGTCAGAAAACGCAATTCCTGACGGATTTCCGACGAAAAAGACCGCCGATTCTTAATCGTCGAAAATCCAAAATCCGTCAAAAATTCGTTGAAATTTCCAACGAATTACTGATGACACAATTTTCGACGACTATCCGACAGTTTTCTGAGAACGGATGGGTCGGAGAATGGTTGGAAAATGGTCAGATATATTCGTCGAAAAGTCGTCAAAAAATTTCCTACAAATTTCTGGTTGATATATTCCGACTAATTTCACAAAAATTATTTTCAGACGGGTTTTTTACGAATATTTCTGACCATTTTCTGACCATTCTCTGACACATCTGTTATCAGAAAACTCTCAGATAATTGTCGAAAATTTTGTTGTCGGAAATTTCTAACAAATTTCTGACCGATTTTTTATTTTCGACGATATAGAACCGACGGTCTGTTTCGTCTGGAATCGCGTTTTCCGACGGATTTCAGACAAATTTTACCATCGAAAACTGTCTATTTCTTGTAGTGTATATTTAATATTCAAAGTTTTTATAACTAATCTAAAATATATGGAACTAACATTTTTGAGACATCGGATTATAAATTCTATTTTTGTTGCAAAATCAGACACACTAACTAAGATATATTAAATTGTTTTCCCTTATAACACAAAATATTAACGTGTCCCAATGGTTAATGTGTTTTTCTATCGCGTTTCCGTCCAGGTTTAAGCCTTGCTCTCTACATATGTTTTTAGTTTTATTTTTAGTTTTAGTTTTAGTTTTATGTACCACGTCAGCTACACAGTGACGCCTAATCAGCTGCACAGTCTGAAACCGTTGAGTAAAACCGTCAAAGTCAACTAAAAAGTCAACAAGATGATGTCTTACATCAATTTAAACTTTTATGTGGGGTTACAACTCGATTCTAGCTAATAAAGTGGCTAAACGATGAGTTTGAAAAACCGTGTGTATACAGATTTAACGCAAACTTTTAAGGGGGTACACCCCGATGACCCCACATAACATGAAGATAACAGTCTCAGTCTTTATGAACTAACTACAATGTGAGACTAAGGCCAAACAGACTAACCCTCTCACAGACCAAACACTTATCTTTGTGTAGTCGCAATAATGTGATTTAACAATCTCAATGTTAATCTCTTTAAACAATTAAGATCAAGAATCATAACAGTTAAGCAACAATACAGACTATCTTGATAAACAATACATATCCCAACTAGCTCAAATCAAGTCTCAAAACCAATAAAAGTAACTAATTAGTTGCAACTTTTAGCGACTAAGTATTTAGTTGCAACTTTTAGCGACTAAGTATTTAGTCGCCAGTTGTAGTCGGTAAACCCTTTTCTTGTAGTGTATATATTAGAAAAATATAAATACATATGTATATAAGTAAAAATATGGTAACATATGTTACGAAGTGGTATATTTAAAATGTAAGTATGTAATATTTTATATACCAGCTAATTTTTTATAATAAAACTATATAAATTAAAAATGGAACAAATAGATAACTACATTATGAATAATGCGACAGCAAGGTGATTTTAAAACATTTATTTTACAGTTTATCTCTCACCTTTTCAGTGAGGGTTAGCAATTTCTACGGCAGAGAGGTGGCGGTTTCTTCTGGGTTCAACTGTCCTCCCTCGTTCCTACTCACATTGGAGTCCACAACTCATCATGATGAAGATAAGTCTGCGAATTTGTAGGCCAGTTTGCAGAATAAAAGGATTCTCTTTGATTTGTGGTTTCGCTCAAGATCTATTTCCTTTTTTACCAGAGCTTTTTTCCACTTTGATTTTATGCTATTCTTCCTCAAATGGCTGACAATCTTAGAAGGACTTTACAAGACATTGAACTTGGCATCGATGACCCTCTTATTACACTCCTTGTTGATGTTGTGAACCAGAATGCAGTGGAGAAACGTTTCATCCTTGTCAGTCGTCTAGTGAAATCGCGACGTAAGAACCTCCGCTCAATAATTGCTAATATGCCACGAATTTAGGGTCAAAGTGACATCGTTCATGGACGCACTGTTGAAGGCATGCGTTTTCCAATTTGTATTCCTGTCTAACGAGGCCCTTGAGTTGGTACTTCGAGGAGGACCATGGGCATTTGCTGATTGAGTGCTTATCTTAGAAAGATGGATGCTGTCAATGGATCCGCTAATGACAAACTTCATTTCTTTCAAGATCCAAGTCAGGGAAATCAATTTCCACTTTCTAAATCATGTTGTGCTCGTCTGTATTGGTCGTGCCTTAGGTCAGTGGTTGGAGACTGATTACGAAGCAACAACAGCAATTCAACTTGAGTTTGTGCGTATACGGTTAAATTGGAATGTGGGTGAAACCCTTTCGGTTTCAAAGGAATTTTCAGTTCACTCTGGGGATCAATACCCTGCTTCGTTTCACTTATGAAAGACTACGGGGATTTTGTGTGGTCTCCTTACTCATGACTCAGGTGCGTATCTTTTTCTTGTGAAGTAGATCACCACTCAGATGAAAACGGGGATGACAACCTAGATGCTACAACAAGACACCATCTTGTTGAGATTTCAAATTCGAGTAAGGCTTCTCGCAATGTCAGTGATGAAATATAGGTATATCACTACAAGAAAACAGGCTATTTGCGAGGAATTTGCGATGAAATACCCTCCTATTTGCGATGACGTTGCGACGAAAATTTAAAATCGCAAATTTGCGAGGGAATTGCGAAGACTTTGCACGGGTAACTTGTTTCCATCGCAATTTCCTCGTAAATTTGCGACGGATTTGCGATGGTTAGTAAAAATGGGTAGAAAATTAGGTGAAACACGTTTTAAATGTTGTACCTAATTATTGCGAGGGCCGTTTTCCTCGCAAATACGTCTCAAATTAGACGCAATTCCATAGCAATTCTCTCGCAAAATTTTACAAAAAATCTATAAATAACCGTACGTAGAGATCTCTCATTTCAACAAAAATTAGCTTAACAAAAAAAAACTGAAAAATACTAAAAAAAAAAAAAATCGAGATATCGTTTTCTGAGAGCTTAGGAAGATGGCGTCGCAGAATGAAAGCATATGCATTACGAAGTTTGGATGTATAATCGAAAAGATCCGGAGACAGAGAAGTGACGAAAGAGTATCGTGTCGGGTTGCGAGCATTCATCCACCAGGCCACTAAACAACCATATGCGAAGGGTGACGGTAACATATTCTGTCCACGATAAAATTGCAAGAAACACTCAATATTTGGATATTGATATTGTGAAGAAGCATCTATATAATAGAGGATTTAGCAACTATTAATCTGGTTTTCACATGGGGAGGGTTATAATCTTGGTGCCGGAAGTAGTAGTACGGGTGATGGTGTTGATCAACCGAATTATAATGATAATTATAATTATGGCCAAAATATGTTTGAAGATTATGAAATGGATAACAAGGGAAATAGGTTTCATGATATGGTTATGATCTTTTCATGAATCTATTCCTGCATTTGCTGATGATACTAGGAAGAACCCAATGTTGAAAGCACAACATTTTATATGATATGTAGACGCTGCATATCACACACTATGAGGGATGTAGAGAGGGGTTATCTAACTTTCATTGGCATTAGGATGATGACAATTAAAAGTGATAATAACTAACTGAAAAATTGCATGGACTCATGGGCTAGCTTTTTAAAGAGTATTGCCAGAAGATAATTTTTTGCAGGGAGTTACTATGAATACAGAAATTAGTTGCTAGTCTGGGGCTACTTCGGAAATTATTGATGTTTGCATTTGACAATTGCATGATTTATCTGGAAAGACGATGATAAGCTACAGGAATGTCGATTTGTGGGAAGCCAAGATGTCAACCAACTACCGGAAGGAGCCGTGTCCCATACCAACGTATGTGGTACTTGCGTATCACTGATAGATTGAAACGGTGATACCAATCAGAAAGAGACATCGGCGGCAATGAGATGGCATGCAGAACATACAACGAATGATGGGGAGAGATTACGCATCCGTCAGAATGCAAAGGCGTGAAAAACACTTTCAGAACGGTACATAGACTTGCTAACGAGAGTAGGAATGTCTATCTGGCTAATAGGCAATGAATGGATTTTAGTCCATTTGGTTTGTTCTGGGAGACAATATTCTTTATGGCCTGTGATATTGACGCCAATAAAATCTGCACACAGAAATGTGCATGCAAAGGAAGTTCTTGTTTATGAGTATGTCTGGTACCGTAGTGGGGCCTAAGCATCCAAAACGATCCCTTGATGTTAATCTGCAACCACTTGAATTCATGAGTTGAAAACAATATATGGATATAGACAGGTGTAACGCACAATTTGATTATTCACGAGAAGGAATTTTACAAATGCGGGCAAATGCTATGTGGACCATATAGTGATTCCCAGCGTATGGGATGTTATCGGAATGGACCCACGCACACGAAGGTTATTTGTCATATTGCATGGATCGATCATCAGCTTTCAACTGAAGCATGGAAGGAGTCGTGATCGAGTTGAATGTCATCAGTCGCTTTCTTCCCTTGGCATCATCCGTATTGAACAGAACAGAGAAGTTGTTCAAAAGAAACAAGGTTTAGCTATTCCTCCCCAGTTTATATTCAGAGGAATGATTATGTTTGAGCGAATTGGATTATTAAGTTGGTCTCAGGAACATGTACGTGGGGGAAATGCAACAACTACAAGCGAAATACGCCTGACGGATAATGGGAGTTCTCAAACAATTGGCACAAAATAGTATCTTTTGGGAACTCCATATTGGAAAAGTCAACCTATATCGAAGCCACAACCTTGAATGTGATGACCATCGAAAAAAAAATTTTTGATAACATCTGAATACGATTTTGAATGTGCAAGGAACGGGAAAGAGTAAAAACAACTTCAAATCAAAGGTTGGACTTGGCCGAAATCTGCTCAGAAGACGAGTTACATATTACAAGAGATGGTAAATTACCGATTCCGATCTTTCGGTGTCTGGGGATTGCGAAACAGACGTTATTTAACTGGATTGCTTCAAATGTGAAGTTTCCGGATGGTTATGTGTCCAAATCTCAAGATGTATTGAACAAGGCAAAAAACTTGCCGGTATGAAGAGCCACGATTGCCATGTTTTCATGCAACGACTATTACCCTTTGCATGGCTGAGCTCTTACCGACAACCGTCCACGAAGCAATTGCTGGTACATATTAATTAATTACATTGATTATTGAAATAGTTTTGTCATTTTATTAAATTATTTCAGTGGTGTGATTATAATAACTATGAACGTGTAGGCATGGAGCATTTTTTAGGGATCTAATGCACATGAACACTTACAGACGAGGGCATTGTGCAATTAACAGAATAATATTACAGTGTTGCTCTGTAAATGGAGAAAAATATTTCCACCATCTTTTTTGATGTGATGGAACATCTTCCAATCCACTTACGCATGAAGCAGCTCTTGGAGGGCCTGTGCAATTTCGATGGATGTACCCGCTTCGACGATTCATGGACATCTAAAGGAAAGGCCAAAATCTTGCAAAAGTGAGAAGGATCGATCGTTGCAGGAAGTTTGACTGAAGAAACCTCTCATTTCACGTCATATTATTTTAGCCCAACCGTCGCGAACCAAAAAGGCTCGTCTAACGCCGATATGACGATGGAAGGTGTTGCACCATACATATACGTAGAGGTCCCAGATATCTTCACCCAAATAGGGAGACTTGGTGGAAAGGTAATAAGGAAGTTTGGTGGGAAGACACAAATTACTCGTGCGGCGCACAATTATATATTGCGAAATTGTGAGGGAGTGCAACCGTTGGAGGTATATTCTTAATTAATTATTTAAATTTGTTAACTAACAATTATTTAATCAATTATTCATTGTGAAGTTCACGAATTTAATTTATATTTGTTTTACAGTGAATTCGACAGCAGATGCGAGAAACTTGTCCCGGTTTACCAGAAAAAGAGTATGAGAAGTCCAAAGAAGATAATTTTTGCTGGATGGTTAAGATATTATGTACGTAGAGTAAGATATTATACATATTTGATATATTCAACAATATTAAATAATCTAATTCGTTTAATTAAAAATTTATGTTTTATATAATATAGGTGATGAATGGAGTGCAAACCAGCCCTTGCACTATGGTTGCATGAGATTATTCACGAACCAATTGCGAAGATCAAAACTGCCCAATGTACTTCACTCGTGGATACACTTTTCACACGTATGATTATGGCTCTAATAAGTCAACCGCAAATTATGGAATCCACGTGCCAGGTGATCTAAACTTCTACGGCGTCTTGCAAGAAATTATGGAAGTCTCATATCCTGGAATTATTGGGTTGAAATGCATTTTATTCAAATTTCATTGGTACGATCCAACGGTCGGTCGAGGCGTCCGCACAACACATTAGGGGTAACCGATGTCAATGCAAACAAAACATTTTCTAACTTCGAACCTTTTAATCTAGCATGTCAAGCAGAAACAGTGTGTTATATTCCTTACCCTCGAAAAGACAAATGCGGGAGACGTGGTTATCAGTCATAAAAGTGAATCCGAGAGGTCGTATAGTCGGGAAGTTGAGATGTGGCAATGCAACATCAAAGATCACCAGAAGTCTTTGTAGCAATCGAATCAACCGAGAATATCTTACATATTGATCCAGAAACCAGAAGAGAGAGACATAATAGTTGATGAGACGAAGGACGACGAAGAATCTGACGAGTTCGAGGAGACTGATGATGAAGAAAGACACTGATCATAGTGAACACTCCAATGAATCTGAAAAAGAATCTGATTGATTTTTCATGTTTTTAAGCAATTTCGATTTAAATAAAGTTTTTTTTTAATCAAATTTTACCAAATTTGCGAGGGATTTGCGATGAACTAGCGTAAATCGTCGCAATTCCTCTCAAATTTGCGAGGGAACTGCGATGAAAGCGTCTATTTCCACGCAAATTCCTCGCAAATTTTCGGAGGGAATTGCGAGGGAGACGTCTAATTCCACGCAACTTCCTCGCAATTTGCTAGGGAATTGCTTGGAATTAATTTGAAAATTCAGCAATCGATGAATATTTTACACTCATTCAAGATGTTAGCCCGACAAGATGGTTATCGATGATTAAGTATGATCCAATATACATTTTGTGGTTGATTGCGATGTTAAAGATTTGTTATGTCTCATTTGCCTCTAGTCCATATCCAGAGGTGATAAGCAACACTTCCCCAAGATACAAGAACCGTAACTAGTACAAAAGTTATGGTAACAAGAACCGTAACTTAAACAAAAGTTACAAAGTCCAATAGCTCAACTATTAATGAATTTACATCCAAACATATCCAAGGTTGTTAATATGTTGTTTAGTTTAAATATTTGGTAGATTAGTTTAGTTTATTTTGTAGATTGAGTTTTGTTAGATTAGTTTAGTTTATTTGTTAGATTAGTTTGATTTTTTTAGTTTAGATTAGTTAAAATGATTAGTGAAATTGTTAGATTATGTTTTGTTAGAATTGTTAGTGAAATTGTTAGATTATGTTTTGTTAAATAATTAGTTTATTTTGTTAGATTATGTTTTGTTAGAATTTAGAAATTTATTAGATTTTAGGTTAAATTAATTTTATAATTAATTTTTAAATAATAGTGAAATTGTAAATGGTAGTTTTTTATTAAATGTTAGATTAGTTAGTTTTCTTTAGTTAGTTATAAAAATTTATAAAATTAGTGAATTTATAAAATTTAGTTTATAATATTTAGTGAATTTTAGAAATTTTTAGTTTTTAGGTTTTGTAATTTTATAATTCATTAAGTAATTGATTTTTAAATTTATAAGTTTTAATATGATATCGTTGTAATTATTTTACTAATTTTTAAATTTTGTTTTTCAGATGTCTGGAGTTAATAACGAGTACTCTCGTTATCTCTCGAGGGGTGGCACGCCTCGGAGGAGTGACTCGTCTCGGAGGAGTGGCACGCCTATTCCAGAAACTCCTCGGACGAGTTTCACTTCTCAGACGGGACGACATGACGACATCCCGGGAGTCAGTACTATTCCCCGCCCCACCCGCATTCTCAGATTCCCCACCGGTGGCACACTATGATAACGACAATGATGTTTTGTCGTTAAGGCGATCCTTGAGGCTCCCGTCATGACCTTCTTCCCCGCCTTGATCCAAGACGTCCTGATAATACGTATTGGTCAGGGTTTTTTTTTTTTCTTTATTAATTTAATTTAAGTTTTTTAAACAAATAAAGTCATATTATTTGTTTTTTATTATTTTTCATTTCAGGTTTGATCAAGACGGATGCGTGGCCGCTTCGGTCCCTCGATCTTTGAAGAGATTTCAAAGAGCCTCATGCCAATTGGAGGCAAACACCGGAGCATGTTAGAAGACGGTGGTTTCAGACTTTTGCTGTAAGTTTTTTAATATTTAAAATTAATTATTTTATAATTTATATCACTTATTGTTTGAATTTTCATGATAATTTTTTTTGTAGCAACACTATCATTGGGAGTACAGTATTACGAGCAGGGTCGAAGAGTTTGATGCGAAGTTGAAGGAAGCATGGCCGACCAGGTGGGACGGTGGAAGAAAAGTGGAAGAAAGAAGGCGACCTTGCGATGCCTAAGTGGTTTGATCCAGATGTCTGGACAGGCCTTGTCGTGTATTGGCAGGATCCGGCGAGCGAGATCAAGAGCGCTAACAGTCGGGCGGCCCCGGTACGCTGATCCTGATGGGACGAGTATGCCAAGCATCGTCTGGACAGCTTTCCTACCTTGTCCGCGGACAAAAAATCGTAAGTTTTTCATTTATTTTAATTAATTAAATTCTGATTTTATTAAATTTTATTGTGATATTTATAAAAACCAAATCAGGCAAAGGATCGCGGAGATTCGATCCCGATTTGCTAGCTGTCCTCGAGGAGACAAAGACGACCAGATGGACTTTTGTCGACAAGAAGTCTGAGAAGATCTACAACGACGTCACTATTCGAAGATGCAGGAGTTGACTCAGCATTCGGAGGGCGATGAGAGCGCATCTACCCCTTTGACTCCCGCCGTGAGAAGAACAAGATCTTTACCGATGTATGAATATTAATGTTTTATATTTATTTTTTACAATAATTTCAACTAATTAAACTTATTCTAAATTTTCAGGTCGCTCCCCGTAAAAAAGGGAGAATTTACGGAGTCGGTTCTCTGCAATCGCAGATCGACTCGTGCACTTCTTCTTCCTCGGAGCAGCAAAGCGGAGTCCTGCCGCCGTACTTCCAGGGCATCATTGAGTCGCAGGCCCAGCTGATCGTGACTCAGTCTGAGAAGATCTCGAGGTTCGATCAGATGTTCAGCTATTTGGCGACAAAGGATCCTGTGCTAGCACAGATGATTTAGGACCCTTGAGACACATCTACGAGTAGGACCTAGTCCGGGACCGAGACCGGAACCGGAACCGGAACCGGAACAGGAACCGGAACCGGAACCGGAACCGGAACAGGAACCGGAACCGGAACCGGAACCGGAACCGGATCCGGTCCATCGGTTCAATTTTAGATTCTCGTTTGTATAATACATTTTAGTTTCTTTTAATTTTTTAGTTTCAACAATTTAATTTTATTTATAAAATTTTAATTTTGAAAAAAAAATTTATTTATAATTAATAAATTTATAATTATTAATTATTATTAATAATTAAAATTTTTAATTATTATATAAATCAGATGCCGCCGCAATTCCCTCGCAATTTGCGACAGTTTTGCGAGGGAAATAAGAACCGTACTGTCGCAAATCCGTCGCAAATTGCGAGGGAATTGCGACCCCATTTAGAAATATTTTCACGCAATTCCGTTGCAATGTTTCCTCGCAAATCCGAAGATATTGCTACGTGTTTGCGGGTATAATTAGTAACGCATTTTGCTATTAATTTGCGATGAACATTTTTGCGATGAACACTGCGTTCACGCACTTCCGTCGCAATTTTGCGACGATATTGCGGGGTAATATTTGCGACGAGATAGCAACCACGTTTTTCCCTCGCAAATTTGCGAGGGATTTGCGACTAAAATTGATTTGCGAGACGGGATTTGCGACGGAATGGTGCGTCTCGCAAATCCATCGCGAAAGGCCATTTGCGACGGAATTGCGAGGTATTTCTCCATCGCAAATGGCCTGTTTTCTTGTAGTGTATGTTGTGGAGGCTTCAAGAGCAAATGGGGTCATGTCTTACATTGATCAACACGACAGTTAGGTAGTGACTTATTCAGACTTTTAAGGGGATGAGAAGAATGTCACACATTCGATGCATCTTATTTCTATCTACCCAAAGTTGGATGACATGGTTGATTCTGAAATGGCACATGCTAATATGGAAAACTTTGATTGCGGTGAGAAGATTTGGTGGAAGTTTTAGAGCAAATTGGGAATGAAAAAGTGGATGTCCATGAGAGAGGTGAAGATAGCTTTACTGCTTCTTGTATCAAAGACTTGTTTCGAGGTGCAGAGTGCACTAAACCACCGCATCTGCCATGAGAACAATATATTGGAACTATCAAGGCGTTGGCATCGACTTGAAAGTTTGACACCTAAAAGAGATAAACCGAAAGTATCACCTGAACATTATTTGTCTCTCCGAAATAAAACATCAAAAAGATTATGTGCATGACAAGTGTGGCGAGTTGCGTTTTAGTAAATATGTAATAGTTCCACCTGTAGGTTTAAGTGGTAGTTTAGTTATCCTTTGGAAGCATTCGGTTAATTTGGTTTTCTTTTATCAGTCTTCAAACCTTGTAGGTTGTTATGTTCATTTTAATGGAATGAGTTTCTATTTGTCCTTTGTGTATGGGCATCCAAGGATGAAATGAACATCTATTAATTGTAAGGGTCTTCCTTGGTTTATTTTGGATGATTTTTGTTACCTTATAGGGAACCATGAGAAAAATGACGTATTATACATGAATCTTCTTTTCAAAGAATGCGTCAAATGTTTCGACAATGTGATTTAACATGCCTAAAATTCCTCAGGAGACATGTTTTCTTGGGCGGGTAAATGGGGTTCCCATTATGTCTCGTGTTGCTTAGATCGAACCATGGCTAATAATGCATGACATGCTCTGTTTCCTTTTCCTGAAACAGAGTTCCTGGATTTTGGTGAATAAGACAATCGTCCCTTAGTGACACACATCCTTACAGCTGAGGAACCGTATAGAGGGAGTATTACATATGATTGTCGTTTACTTCACAAGGAGGGTTTAAAAGATAGAGTCTTGGCAGGGTGGTGTAGTGATAGTTCTAGTGCGAGAGAAGTGTCTTTTGTCCACAAAATTCAGTTTTGCCGGAAACATATATCGAATTGGAAGCGAAGAAATCGTTTTAACACAGACAAACAAATCAGACTAATCCGTTCAAATATGGACTGGATTATCTCCTCTGGATTGTCATCTACAAGTAAAAAAGATAGATTGAAAGAAACTCTCCATCAAGCTTATTTGATGAGGAACTATTTTGGAAGATGAAAAAGCAGAAACTCATGGTTACAATCAGGAAATCGCAACACTCTGTACTTTTATACTGTCACCAAAGAGAGAAGAATTCAGAATCAAATAATTTCTATTATGGATGATGGTATATATTGATGTGGTACATGAGAAATTGCTAAGGCAGTTATATCTTACTTCAAAAGTCTGTATTCTTTTACTCAAGTTCATAATCCTTGTCATGGAGACTCTTCCAAGGATTTCAACCAAAGGTTACTGCTTACTTGAATGCAGATTAGGTAAAAGCAGTTTCCGTTGATGAGATTAAAAGGGCCGTTTTCTTGATTGGTCCTCATCGTGTGCCTAGGCTAGATGAGTTTACACGAAGATTCTACAATGATTTTTGGGATGATATTAGTCCAACAGTTGTCAACAAGATTCATACTTTTTTAATACATGTGATCTTGACGTAGCTCATAGTCACACAAATCTTTACCTAATCCCAAAAATTGAAGCTTTAGTGACAATGGCTGATTTTCGTTTAATTGCTCTTTGTAACGTAAGTTACAAAATTATTTCAAAGATTCTGGGTAATTGACTGAAGTCTCACCTTTCTGGGTTGATATCAGAACACCAAGCTGCCTTCATTCCTGGCAGAATGATTACTGACAACACGATAATGGCACAAGAAGTTCTCCATGCGTTAAAGGTTAGGAAAAGACAAGCGTCTTCTTATATGGCTTTGAAAACTGACATTACTAAAACTTATGATCGGCTAGAATAGGATTTCCTTGAAGAAACAATGATACATATGGCTTTTGATTTGCAATGGATTCGTTGGATTATGAAATGTGTTACTTTTGTGAATTACTCAATTCTCATTAATGGGTTCGCTTACGGTCACTTTCAACCCTAACGTGGCTTACGCCAAGGTGATTCGTTGTCTCCATATCTTTTCATTCTTTGTATTGTGGTTCTCTCTCACATGATGGCTCAAGCAGCTATAATCAGGAAAATCCAAGATATAAGGTTAGTAATCAGAGGTCAGCAATATCTCATATTCTATTTGCAAATGATTTGCTCTTTTTCATGTTAGCGAATAACAAGTATTTTCGCTCCATCAAGGATATGTCCTCAAAATAAATGAGTCTATTTCGAGTCGAGCTATGAATTTGAGGAGATTTTCTATTACTTTTGGTAGTGAAATCAATCACGAGGTTAAAAGAAGGATCTGTAATTTGTTGGTTATTCATAAAGAAGGTGGAAGAGGAAAGTACTTGGAATTACTAGAACAATTCGATAGAAAAAAATTAGAAATGTTTCACTATATTGTTGAAAAGTTCAAGGAACACTCTCAAGGCTGGAGTAAAAAGGTTTTATGTCATGGGGGAAAAGAGATTCTTTTGAAATCTGTGGCTTTAGCTATGCCTATATACTCAATGAATATTTTCAAACTCTCTAAGAAAATTTGTAAAGAAATCAATGGTGTGCTTAATCGCTTGTCATGGAGTACTATAGAAAATAAGAAAGGTTTGTTTTGGTTTGCTTGGAAAATGTTATGTCTCCCCCAACGTGAAGGAGGATTGACTTTCTGAGATTTGGAAAACTTCAATATTGCTCTACTTAGGAAACATGTTTAGAAAATTTTGCAACACCCAGATTGTATGATGACCATAGTGCTTAAAAGAAAATATTTTCCAGACACAAATATGTTTAATGCTCAACGGGGGAAAACTCCATCTTTTGTGTGGCGTTCTTTACTCCACGGACAAAACCTTCTTAAACAAGGGTTGCACTTTATAATTAGGGATGGTGTTATGGTTAACGCTTGGTCTGATATGTGGCTTCCCTTCATCCTCCTCGTCCACCGACTAGAAGAATGGATAATATATAGAGCTTTATGGTCTGCGATTGGTTAAATGCAATAGGAACAACTTGGGACGTGTCTTAGGTCCAAGACTTTGTTGTTACTGCAGATGTTGAAATATTTCTATCAATAAAAATTTACCCAAAAAACAAAGAGAGATCTTCTAGGGTGGCATTATACTTTAGATGGAATTTGCACTGTTGAGTCGGGTTATTGGCTGGTTTCTCACCTTCATTCTCATCCAGTTACGCAACCACCCCCAAGAGACATTACTATTAAACAAGCAATATAAAAGGTTAGAAGAACTCATAAGTTAAATCATTTTTTTGTGGAAATTGTCATTACGAGCATTGCCAATCGGAGAAACTTTGAGATATCGTCATATTAGTGATCATTTGATATGTGGGCGTTGCTGTAATGGTGAGGAAATAGCAAAACATTTGTTTTTTTTTACAGTATTTATGCTAAGTGCATTTGGAGAGCGTCGGGTATCCATGTGATACTTGCTTCGAGTTTTTCTTTGGATGTTAAGATAAAGGCAGTATATTTCCTTCATATTTTAACAAGAACTCCTCACCTTAACCAACTTCCTCTTTAGATCTTTTGGAAGATATGGAAGAGTAGAAATATTTTTATGTTTCAGCGAAAGCATATTCCTTGGCATATTCCTTGGAAAACAACTCTCGATCTAGCTAAGAATGATGCGAATGAGTGGTCTATTCTGCAGACTACTCAAACATGTTTAATCACCAATCTTTCCATCCTTCGAATCGGGATGCCGGTATTAACCATTGGACTATTCCGAAGGCTGGTTGGATCAAATGCAATTTTTATGGCTCTTTTGTTAACAATGACATACCAACAAAGTCTGGTTGGGTTTTTCGTGATCAATATGGTGCTTATAAGGGTGATGGTCAAGCCACTGTAAGGATATTATCTAATGATCTTGAGAGTGAATTTCAAACCTTGATTATTGCAATGCAAAATAGTTGGAGCAAATGTTACTAAAGAGTTTGTTTTGAAGGGGACCATATTATAATGAATTTGATCAAAAGTAAAATGCTAACTTTGGTATGTTTAATTGGAGAAGAGAAGTTCGTCTTTTGGAAAACAAGTTTGAAGATGCTTAATTTGTGTAGACAAAAAATGAACATACAACAAGCCAACAAATATCCTTGCTAAGCAAAGTATCCCTAACAATTCTTCTTTTCTTGTGGGCGCCTTTTCTTTTAATTACTATAATTACTATCGCTCAACACTACTGTGTTTTTGCAAATATCTCTGAGGTTAATAAAAACTAAAGTAAAAAAAACTATAGAAATTAAATCATAAATAAATTAACATAAATGAAAAAGCAAAAAATTTCAAAACAAAATTAGTAAATTAAACTAAAATATTTTCTAAAATATTGGTAAATATATGTAGTACCTTGTGGTTGTGTTTATTATTTTACTTCAAAAACTCTTTTAAAATATGAATTAATGTCAGAATTTGTCAAAAAAATTATAACGATATATCGTATAATTAAGTACAGAATAAAAATTTCATTGAAAATATCTCCCTTGTAATATACTGTAAATATATTTTATGGATAATTGAAAATTTTATAATCTAATTTTTTAATGTATTTTACAAGTTTTAAACTATTATATATAAATTCAACAGGGAGCTAATCAAGTTTGGTATAATTGTATAAATGTTTTTTGAGCTTCTTGCTAAACTAGACCCTTATTTGAAGTCAATTTCAAAACTAGACCCCTCTTCCTTTTCTTTTCAAAATGCCTTAAAATACCCCTCATTGCTTCTTTTTTCACAAAAATACCTAGCGCAGACTTCTCCTTTGAAGTCTGGTAGCTGGGTTTGAAAAACAATAACCCAAAGATTCTCACGTAATAACGAAAATGTCATCGTCTTCAATAGTTCCCAACCACACTTACCAAACAAAATTGAGCTCTCAATGCTTCAAACAACCGAATTAAGTGATGTTAATGCTTTAAAACTGAGTTAAAAGCTCCATTTTTGTCGATCTCCTCTCTCATTTCAACCATTTAACTCTATAATATCGTTTTCAATATTTACATCCAATCATATTCTTTGCGATTTACTAAGATTCGAGCATAATAACGCCTTGGGTTGCTTGGGTATTGTTGGCGTGATCAGTTTCTTGGCCGTTTAAGAAGCTAAACACAAGCTCAAACCGAATCTTGGTAATTTTTGCTTCATTTTCTCCGATTTTCCAGAAGGCAGACTTCATGGGTGAAGTCTCAATAGTCAATTGGGGGTTAGTTTTGCAATTGACTTTTTGGGTCTCAGACTTCATGATTGAACGACGATGAAGTCTTGAAGTTCTCCTTTGAAACAAAAAAACGGTGTTTAGACTTCACGTCGAAGTCTGGCTACAAGGGGTTCTAGTTTTGCAATTGACCGTTAAGTCTGACTTTGTACACAGACTTCTTCTGTGAAGTCTGCGAAAAAAGCGGTTAGTTTTGCAATTGACCGGGAACGAAAACTATTTATCGAGACTTCATCTGAGAAGTCTGCGTGAAAAAGGGGTTAGTTTTGCATTTGACCAAATTTCCGAAACATTGACTATTGGTAGACTTCTCGTATGAAGTCTAACAACCTCGGTAATTCTGGATTTAAAAAATAAATTTTTTTGGTCAATTGCAAAAGTAACCATTTTTCTAAATAGACTTCTCAGACGAAGTCTCATGTAAAGTCAAACTCTGGTCAATTGCAAAACTATACCCTACTTATGGGTAGACTTCGTCGAAGAAGTTCTGAAGGCAAAAATACTTCATCGAGGAAGTCTAATTACGTAATAGGCTTCCTAAATGAAGTCTATTCAAAAAGAACTTCCTAGATGAAGTCTACTAAAAAGTACAAACTGTGGCTCAATTTGCAAAACTAGACCCCAAACTCGGTTATAACGTGTACTTGCTCTGACGAAGTCTCCTGGTGTAGCAGACTGTGGCATGTGAAGTCTGCTCAAAAAGTCAAAATCTGATCAATGTGCAAAATTAGACCCGTGCTTTCAAACTTCAGCCGGCGAAGTCTGCTTCAGAAGCAAAGCAGACTTCATCGGAGCAGTCTACTAAGAGACCTTCGCTCTTGTGAAAGTCTCTAATATAATAATATTTAGTAAAAATGCAATTTTAGCCTATTTGTAATTAGTTTTTTTTTTCTTGTCTCTATACATGTGTGTTACGTATGGCTTTTGATGTTTTAGAATTTGAACTATTTTAATCGCATAATTATTTTTTTATATTTTTTCTGAACTTCTTAGGTGTTTAGGTTATAAATTTAGAATTCACGGGCGAAGTCTTGCTTCCATAGAGCAGAGCAGACTTCATCAAAGAAGTCTACTGAGAACTTCGCCCTGTGAAGTCTCTAATGATAATTTCAGTAAAAATGCAATTTTAGCCTATTTGTAATTAGTTTTTTTTTCTTGTCCTAACATGTTTTTTACGTATGGCTTTTGATGTTTTAGAAATTTGAACTATTTTAATCGCATAATTATTTTTATTATATTTTTTCTGAACTTATTGGGTGTTAGGTTATAAATTTAGACTTCACAGAGGATTGTCTGTGCGTAGACTCTCGTTCGAGAAGTCTCTTGCACTATCGTTTTTAAAAATGGATTTGTATCTATATATAATATCGCATTTCGAGATTTTAAATTTTTTACATGTGTATTAGTTATTGTTGTTGTTTATGTATGAATTTCACATTCTCAATGTCTTATATTCTATCTTAAATCGATTTTTACGAATTTCTGATAATTATTTTTCAACAGACTTCACCTTTGAAGTCTACTGTGAAACAACAAACTTAACATGCTAATGTCTTTGTGATGTTTCAAATGCTCTTTCAGAAAATGGTTCATTGTACCTGCTGTCTTTGAAGAATGCGGTGATGAGAGACTGTAAGTGCGCATTTTGATGGTGGATCATCCCATATAGGAGGGAGAATGTTTTTCTTTAGTGATTCTTGTACACACCGTGAACTCATTAAGATGGCGACTAGCAGACGATGAGCTGGACCAAGAACGACTTCGTCGAGTTAACTTAACTCGTTGCTGCTGAATTCAATGTTGCAACTAACGGACACGGATTGTCTTACACCACCTATGCATGTCTGCAAATGATAGACAAGCTGCGGTCCTTCGGTTGAGTTTTTAAAACGCTACTGATGTACGCTTTGCGATCCATCTCGTGAGTCGTTTTATGGTATGGGCAATTGGGCGATGGACGTTGCTGATGAGTGTTGCGTAAGGAGCTTCAGGATGTAGAAGTAGTTTGAGAAAGGAAGACTCCATGGACTATAATCTTGACTGTGGTGAGGTTAACGTCAACGTTGACTGAAGGTGGATGATGATCGATGATGATGCGGAAGAAATGGAGCATGCTGGTTGAGGTTAAAAAAGAATACCTTGGATTATACTGATGTATGGGATAACAGTTGAGGATGAGGATGGTAGTGATTCGTGGGTGGGTTAATATTATGGAGGAATAGAATCCAGTTTGCGCGTAAGTGTGTTATTAGGCTAAACACGTTTAACGCAATAATTTTCGTCAAGTTGATGACTAGATCAATAACCAATCTAATTCCCACAGGTGGTGATGATCTCATCGACACTTGCGAGGAAACTTGAAGAGAGGCTTATCGGACATATTCCTCGTTCACGACAGCACAGCGTGGAAGAGGTTGAAGATTTGGAGAGAAACGACTTGCCTCTGATGTTTGATAAGGGGGGGGGGGGAGGGGGGGTGATTAGCAATGATATACAAAGGCAATGTGTCGCCTAGATAGGCGACCTTTATTCTAATCTAAAATCTCTGTTAAGATTAACATAAAGTTTCGTATTATTATAAGTATATTTATTTGAATTTCATACGAATAACAAAATTTCTTACAGACTTCACATGCGAAGTCTCACGTGCGAGACTTCACAGTTCCGATAACTCTGATGTTAAGTCCTGTCAAGACCCTAAAGTCTAAATTCGAATGCAAGCGTTGTAATTCAGCTCTTTGTTAACAAATACTAACATTTGACATCAAAATAGTATAATATGTCCAAAATCTAACAACTATACGAAGGATCGCCATTTTATATCAAAAACATATCAATCTAAGTCTAACCCTAAAGATATATGCATGGATTCTTACACATTGGCAACCTCTAACCTATATGCCTCACATGGTCACTACAAGAAAACAGGCCATTTGCGATGGACATATACCTCGTAATTCCATCGCAAATGGCCTTTCGCGATAGATTTGCGAGACGCACCATTCCGTCGCAAATCCCGTCTCGCAAATCAATTTTCGTCGCACATCCCTCGCAAATTTGCGAGGGAAAAACGTAGTTGCTATCTCGTCGCAAAAATAACCCCGCAATATCGTCGCAAAATTGCGACGGAAGTGCGTGAACGCATTGTCATCCCAAAAGTGTTCATCGCAAATTAGAAGCAAAATGCGTTACTAATTTTTACCCGAAAACGAGTCGCAAAACTTGCTTCGGATTTGCGAGGAAACATTGCGACGGAATTGCGTGGATATATTTCTAATTGGGGTCGCAATTCCCTCGCAATTTGCGAGGGAATTGCGAGGGTACGGTTCTTATTTCCCTCGCAAAATCATCGCAAATTGCGAAGGAATTGCGACAGCATCCGATTTATATAATAATTAAAAATTTTAATTATTAATAATAATTAAAAATTAAAAATTTATAAATTATAAATAAATTTTTTTTTCAAAATTAAAATTTTATAAAAATAAATTGTTTAAACATTAAAAGAAACTAAATTGTATCATACATTAGGGAATCTAAAATTGAACCGATGGACCTGCCTTAAATGCCTCTGTTGCAACTTGAGAAAACTGGGAGATCTTGTTCCGGAGCTCTTCGGATCTCGCATCATCATAAAAGAGATGCTGACCCACAAGAGTGAAGTATGCAGGTTTCAGCTCAAAGTCATTTCCTCTGAAACGCAGGAACACGAATCGCTGCTCGATTGGCATAGAACTGATCAGACCTGTTGTACTCACCAATCGTCCTAGCACGATTAACCACAACGTTCCCCTAGTTCTCGCGCGCAGCTCGCGCGTCAATAATAGCTTGAGGGACAATGACGTTTCCTTCTTCGTCAAGACGTTGCCCTCTCTCATTGTACAAACGACCTTCTATGTCTTTTTAAGCACCATTCTCATCACTAACTAGAACCAATGGGTTGTTCATCTCTTCTGGCTCCTTTGCTTTCCTGAAACACAAGAGTCAAAAACACGTAAGTAACAACAACAAAAAAAAAACGATGAGTATCGACCGATACAGCTCGGTATCAATCGATACCGACGAACTTAGTCGAAACTCTACTCTAAAATCTAATGGCAAATTTAGAGTCCCCGACAACGGCGCCAAAATTTGATATGGTCAAATATAATACCCTAAGAATACTAAAGCAGTAGCTGCAGTATAGTAGGGGTGGAACCACAAAGACTCAAAAATTCACTCAATAGAATATAGAATTCGAATTAAACTAAGAAAAATAAATGTAATTAAAAACAGCAATAGTAAACGATTAAAGACGGGTTGTAAAATCAATGGAGGAAAGCGCTTAGCTTAGGGAAATTCTCCGGTAAATCAGAATTGCAGTTCAAATAGAATGTCAGGAGGATATTAAGCACTGTTCTTAAACTTAAACACAAATGTAAAATCAACCAACCGTCGATGCGAAGATTATCTATGTCTAAACCTAGAATTCCAAATTTCTTTGCAAATCCTATGATTTCAAACAAGCATTAATGATCAGGTTCAATTGTTCACAAAATCCTAAACCAAATTTCTTTGCGAATAGGTCTTTTGCTCATCTAACACTAGTTCAGGAAATCAATCACACTTTCGTGCCAATCAAACAACCTAAGATCAAATTCTAGGTCATGAAGCTAGAATCAGCAGTAATCACAAGTCTAGATGAAGAACTCTATTGAATCTCTCCTATCAATTCAGATCAACCTAACAATTCATCAAACACCTTTGAATAACCCTAAACCTAACAAGGAATCTACTCAGACATGATCAATGAGTCAGAAATCATATTTGAATAGAATTGCATAGAATAAATCAAGAGTAATCAAGGGTTCAGAATTGTCTCCCACAAAAACCCGGAACCAATCTCTCTCAAAGTATTTAGAATAATGATCAAAGCTCCCTCTCAAAGTGGTTAAGAACCCTAAATATAATGCTAAAACACGTTCTGGGCTTAATTGTAAATAATAGAATCTTCTGGGCCAAGTTGCAGACTCTTCAAACTTGTAAAATCACGTGTTTTCTTTTCCTGCAGTCGGTGCCGATCGATACTGGGTTGGTGTCGGTCGATACCAGGACTCTGTGCTCGTTAGACTGGTCTGCCTTCACAAAAACTGGCATAACTTTTGATCGGACCGTTAGAATGGCCTCAAACCACTTCCAAATGAAAGCTAATCCAAAGATTGGAGCTCAATCCAACGGTGGGAAGTTATTCAAAGGATGCCAAAATGCTCCAGACGTGCTAAAACCTGAAAAGACTCAAAAAGACTACAAAAACACTAGAAGGACTCTGGAAACAAGACCTATATCATGGCTAAAAATGGGTAAAACCATGATATATCAGTTATCATGCATGTTCTTCGCTTAGGTTGTTCATAATGCTTATATAGAAACATCTAAAAGCAACATCTAGGCTCCCACTTAAGATAAGCATTATAAACAAAATAGACGAAGAATATAAGCATCATTCTCAATATAAACATGCTTAATACTCATCTAAAACATCATATTCATAACCCAAAACCCAATAGAGAATAACTCAAGCATATTTGTAGATAAGCAAGACAAAGATGAAGAACTCATAATTGAATTGCAAATAAACTACAGAAAAGTAAAAGAAAACTTTAAAAGAATATTAAAATGTATTACAAGTGTTTTTTGCACTCGGAACTGGATGATTAAGGAGTAGGGACGAACGCTATATTTATAGTACAAGAGAGAAGCCATAAAAAATGAGAAAAATGTAAATTTTACAAAACCGCCAACCAAACTGTGCAAAGAACAACCGATCGGTTCTTCTGGTCTTCCCAACCGATCGGTTCTTCTGGTCTTCCCAACCGATCGGTGCAAAGTGCAATTGATCGGTTCTCGTCTCTGAGTTTTTCCTCTTCTGATCCACTTGAAACCAATTTCAGGTCCAATTTTCTCTATTTCAACCTCAAAGCTCATAATCCTGGGAAAAATAAAATAGACTCGAAAACTAACTTGTTCTTGGTGAAAAGACGGAAGATTAGCCATAAAAAAGACCATAAAAATCAGTTAAAATAGGAGTTAACACATTCCCCCAGACTTGAATCTTTTCTTGTCCTTAAGTAAGAACAAGAAAAACTAGAACCTGGATAAATGGTTTGAAGAACGAGAGCTAGCAAAATCTTTGGGAACAATACTTACAACGAGTCTTCCTTCTAAGAACTGCATCAAACCCAAGTTAGAGCAAAACATACTTTTTGTACTTAACCATGAGTTTAGCAATAGCCCACACTCTAAATCTCGAGAAAACAAATAACTCTCGAAGTCAATGAACTTAACCTTTTTAACATTCAATAAAAAAGTGTGTGCACTCTCATAAAGGGAATATCGAATATGCCATGGTCTTGGTAAAGGAAGCATTTTAGGTGACTCATGTGTTTAGGGTTATCCTAACAATATAGGATGCAAATCATTATGCATAATCACAGTGAGACACAAACCAATTGATGCATACATAACCTTCTTTTCATTAAGACTACCTAATTCATCTAAAAACCTGAAAATAACCAAAAAGTTCCCTTGATGTATTTTTCAATAAAACACTGACTTTTCCGGTTTCTTGTCTTCTCATTTTCTCAAAATTTATTTCTTGTTTGTTTTTTTATTGCAAGTGAGGGGAGATGGAAGCAGTTCTCGTCATACAAGATTGCATCATACAAAATTCATAACACCTTTTAACATTCTCTAAGTAAGCTTTAAAAATCTATCAACAAGATTTGATCGTACAAAAACTTACTAATCATCCCAAAATGATACATACAATCCTAATGAAAGCTCAGCTATGTTGGTATTCTCCATATTTTATGCAAATGAATGCATGTAATGGCGATTATCAAAAGAATGCATGAGGTATGAATAAAGTGTTAGGGTGCAAGGTATGGTACTAGACTTAAAATGATCCTAGCTATTCGAAGGTCAAAAGAGTGGAAAAACAAGACGTAACTTCGAATATCTAATCCATAGCATGATTACCAAGTCCCTAAGTAAGATATATTTCCACTAGATAAGGCTAAGTTCAATTCGTTCAAGTTTCAGAGTGATAAGAACTTTCCTAATTATTGATTCTGCTCTTGGTCTTTCCAAACTTCAACTCAACTTCAGAAATCGTTTCGAATAGGTTGTTGGAAGGTCTTCCTAAAGCAAGTCTCCAGAAAACTAATAGTTCCCCAATTTTACTGAAAATAACTATTAAACATCTTTGAAAATTTTCACCAAAATGACCAAAAATTAGTACATCCGTACCCTTCCTCCTAGACTTGAAATATACTGTCTTGGTGTATAAAGAAGGTAGAAGGGTATGTAAAAATTTCTAAAGATTCAAAATAACAAAAGAAAATAAAAGTGAAACAAAATACAAAGGATAAGGGGTTTCGAATGAAGTCTCAACCGATCGGTGAACAAGTGCAACCTATCGGTTTTCTAACATATCCATCGATCGGTGGGCGACCAACATGCTCACTCGTCTAAGCCAGATTGCTTTCATGGCCTAGTGAGGTTGACTTCGAGGAAAGTCTCTTTGTCGTAATAAGCAAGATAGGACTTCAGACATTCCCCATTAACGGTGAACTCATTTCCTTTCTTTCCCCATTAAAAAATCACGTCGTATGGTTTTACTTCTTTGATAACAAATGGACCGGGCCACCAAGAAAAGTTTCCCAAGTTAAATCTTAAGACGAGAGTTAAAGAGTAATACTTGGTCATTAACGGCAAATTCCTTGTGAACAAGTTTCTTGTCATGCCACACCTTTGTCCGCTCTTTGTAAATACGGTTGTGCTCATATGCATTCATTCGAATCTCGTCGAGTTCGTTCAACTGGATGAGTCCTGGCTTTACTGCCGCTTTGAGGTTAAAGTTCATCTTTCTTGTCGCCCAAAGCGAATTGTACTCTAGCTCGATAGGTACGTGATAAGACTCTCTATACACGAGGTTGAGTTGTTCCAATTAGAGTCTTATACGTTGTTTGATATTCCAACAAAGCCTCATCCAAATTAAGTGACCAATCCTTCCTTCCTTGTTGACCTTCGCGATCTGAAATCTCTGCTTAATCGTTTAACTGGGCATGGTAAGGTCTAGCAACTTTGTGGCGCACTCCGTATTTCTTCTGTAAATTCTCTAGAAGCTCTTAAATGAAGTGAAATCCCTTGTCACTAATAACTACTCGGGGGTACACCAAATCGCGAAAAATGATGCTCTTGAACATATTGATAACATCGCCATAATTGTTTGTTGAACTAGCGATTACTTTCACCCATTTCACCCATTATCAACAGCTAGTAAGATGTAACAGTTACCCAGTGAATTAGAGAATGGTCCCATGAAGTATATCCCCCAACAATCGAAATATTTTATTTCTAGGATGTAGGTTAATGGCGTTTCGCTCCTCCGACCAATAGTCCCTGTCCGTTGACATGAGTCACAGTGTGATACATAGTCGGGCGCATTGCAGAACAATGTAGGCCACCAGAAATCCGCTTGAAGAACCTTTGTAGCAATCTTAAATGAAGAGAAGTTTCCAGAATAGTATGAACTGTGAAAGAGAAAAAGTATGCCGAAACTTCACACTCCGGAACGCATGTGCAGTAGAGATTATTAGAGTATCTCTTGTAGAGGTAATGATCATCCTAGAATTAGTGTTTAACATCTCACAGGAACTCTTTTTCGCGTATCTAGTGAAGTTGGGCAGTTTGATTTGGGGGCACATATAATCGCGAAATCATCTTACCAAGGGAGAACATCATGGACCTTAACCTTGAACTCCTTATCCAGAGACCCATCTATCGAGATGTTGTAAACATTTTCTTCAAGGAGTCTATCGTCAATAGGGATATCTTCTGTAATCTTCGTATGAGGGAGATGATCTTCAACTCCGTTTTATATCCTATTTTTTTTCCTTGATTTCCCATTCAAACTCTTGCAGTAGAAGAATCCAATGTAGCAAACGTGGTTTGGCGTCTTTCTTGGCCATCAAGTATCGCATGACCCAATAATCACCTTTGATCCCACCAAATAAGACCTGAATTTCTCAAAGGCAAAGACAACAATGAGGAGTTCATTTTCTGTTGTAGCATACATCGCATGTGTCTCATCTAAGGTCCGACTAGCATAGTATATCAGACAGCTCAAATGGCAAAATCAAATATTACCTCAAAAGGTAGTGTCCGGTCTGGAGGTTGAATAATAGGGCCTGTCATAAGAGCTTGTTTAAGCGTAGTGAAAGCTTCCTGGCATTCTTTGTTGAAGTCAATCACTACTTCTTTGGACAAGAGACATGAAAGGGGCCTCGAGATCTTGGAAAAATCCTTTATGAATCTTCTGTAAAACCCCGCGTGCCTTAGGAAACCTCGAATATCTTTTACCATTTTTAGTGGTTCCAGACTCGTCATAACTTCGATCTTTGCGTTATCAACTTCAAAACCTTTCTCTAAAATTTGGTGGCCGAGGACTATCCCGTTAGTCACCATAAAGTGGCACTTCTCCCAATTCAGCACAAGATTAGTAGTATCAAATGCAACGCTTCAGCACTTTGCTCAGATTCTCCAAACATGAATCAAACGAAGCAACATACAATATACTGAAAAATCATCCATGATATCTTTTATCATAAAATATACATCATGCATCTCTACAAGGTGACGGAGGTGTTGTAGACCAAACGACATTATTCAATAAATGAAAGTACCATAGGGGCAAGTGAATGTAATCTTCTCCTTATCCTCCGGCTGAATAGGAATCTGGAAGAAGTGCGAGTAGCCATACAAGAAGCATTAGAAGGGATGGTTAGCTAGACGCTCCAGCATTTTGTCAATGAAAGGCAAGGGAAAATGACCCTTCCTTGTAGCACCATTTAGCTTCCTGTAATCAATGCACATTCAGTGCCCAGTCCCTGTCCTAGTAAGGATATGCTTGTTCTTCACATTCGAGACCACAATGACTCCTCCTTTATTTATTACTACATGCACCAGACTTACCCATTTGCTATCAGAGATTGGGTAAATCACACCTGCAGCTAAAATTTTGAGGATCTCCTTTTTCACTACTTCCTTAAGGTTAGGGTTAACTCTCCATTAACCTTCGATGTTTCCTCCATATGTATGAGGTGAATGCAGAATTGTGGTGAGATTCCAGTGAGAGAGTATCCCAAAGTTTTCCTGAACTTCTGCAATTTGCTTAGCAAAATTTTAGGGGGGTGTATTGAACTTAACATTTTAAGAGATTTGGTGGGATTTTAATATTTTAGAATTTTGAGAGATTTGAGTGAATTTTTAGGAGGTTTGGTTAGTTGTCAGAGTTTTTAGGGGATTTTATATTTTATAAATGATTTGAGATTTAGTGAGATTTGGGATTTAACTTTGGGAAATTTTAGGAGATTTTAAAGGCAAAAAAAGGAAACTCCACTTATGATAAAAAAAAGTGAAAGAGAATGTTGCACCAATGTTTGCTTCAAGAACCTCCAACAACAATGGAACCAAAGAAACAAGAAGAGCAAGTCATTCGTACAACGGTGGAACCAAAGACACAAGAAGAGCAAGCCATTCGATCCTTTTAACCATTGTTTGAGAAATCAGATTCAAGGACAAATAGTTGTAAATGAGAAAGAATTTAATCAAAGGAAACAAAACGTTGGTTCTAGATATATAATGAAAAAAAAAAAAGAAAAGAAATTACTCAATATGAAGAAGGTAAACAAATTAAAGATAAATCATAGTAATAGTATTGCATCATGACCCCATATTCATAACATTTGTTCACATGTTTGCCGCTATGGCTGCTCTCCAGTTATTAGCAAGCACTCTTTGTTGTTCTTGAGTACTTGTAAGATGTTCTTCCTCATTACTCTCATCATCATTTCTTTCGTTGATGTCAATTTCTTCGACAACATCTTCTTCCGGAGGAAACAAGTCTAAACGACATTCCCTACGAAGATAATTATGTATAACAACTCCCGTTGTCTAGAAACATCTAAAGGAAATATCTAGACTCCCGCCTAAAATAAACATTATAAACAACCTAGGCGGAGAATATAAGCATCATTCTCAATAAAAACATACATGAATACTCATTAAAACATCTTATTAGAAACCCAAAACCCAATAGAGTATTACTCAAGAATAATTGTAGATAAGCAAGCCAAGATGAAAAACTCTAATTGAATTGCAAATAAAATACAAAAACTAAAATAAAACTCTAAAAGAATATTAAAATGTATTAAAAGTGTTTTTCGCACTCAGAACTGGATGATTAAGGCGTAGGGATGAATCCTATATTTATTATACAAGAGAAAAGCCTTAAAAACGAGAAAAATATAAATTTTCTGAAACCAGCGATTGATCTGTGCAAAGCACAACCTATCTGTTCTTTTTTTGTCTTCCCAACGAATCAGTGTAAAGTGCAATCGATCAGTTGTTAAACCGCCAGCCAATCGGTGCAAAGTCCAACCATTTCATATCCAATTCTCTATATTTCATCCTCAAAGCCCTAATCGTGTGAAACACACAAAAAGACTTGAAAACTAACTTGTTCTCGGTGAAAAGACGCAAGATTAGCCATGAAAAAGACTCTAAAAATCAATAAAAATAGGGGTTAACATAATGTTGAATGTAAGTTTTACCTCAAATAATGTCGCAAGTGTATGATACCACCACAAGTGTACCAAAATGATTACACTATGGATTATGATAATCAAAACTTGGCTAGAGAAATTAATATGGTTTTTACTTTTTCTAACAATAACCTAATATGAACAAGGATAGATAAGTTAGGCAAGGGAATCCTAAGTCAATTCTAAACAAGCAATATATATATTCATAAGAGAAAGCACTATAAACCATTCTCGAACTCAATCATAAACATTAGCTACCCTAATTCCTAAGTGATAACTATTATGCTAACAATCCTAACATAAACTTCTGTTTACTATCAGAATTAAAACAAGAATTAGGTATGGGATTGATAGGTTTATAAAGATCCCTAACACTGTCAGTTGTCTAGGAATACCATGCTCACCTAGGCTACAATCCAACGTTCCATTGCACGGTCAGGTGTCGAGAAACGTTTAAAGACATACTCAGACTTCCGTTTAGAATAAATTAATAACAAACTAGGCAAAAAATCAAAATATCATTCTCAATATAACATGCATAAATACAAATCTAAAACATCCTAACAGAAACCCTAAAATCTAACATAAAATTATTTAAGCATAGTAGAGATATAGCAACACAAATATGAAGGACTCTTAAGCATATTGCTAATCTATTACAAAAAACTATAAACAAAACTCTAAAAAATAAAAGTATTTACAAGGACTTTTTTTGCTCTATGGCTTGTGTGTCTCTTGAGGAGTGGTCAAGCCTCCTTTATATAGTTCAAGAGAGGCAGAAAATGGTAAAACTTCTAAAATTGATAAAATGGAAACTTCACAAAACTGCTCCAACCGATTGTTGCAAGGATGCAACTGATCAGTTCTCCATGCTTCTTCAACCGATAGTGCTGATGTCAACAGATCGGTTCGTGGCTATGAGAACGTCTTTCTTCTGGTCCATTTTTAAGCCCATCAGATCCTCTTGAAACCCGTTTAATCTTCTTGAAGTCCATTTTAGCTCTATTTCTCTGTTTTCTTCCTCGAGCCCATTTTCCCATAAAAACACAAAAGACTCTAAAACTATCTTGTTCTCGGTAAAAAGACACAAGAATAGTTATAAAAGGACCTAATAAAATTAGTAAAAATAGGGGTTAACTAATAGAGTACTTCCGCAAACTGTTCGATGATAGTTATGAGACTTTGGAGGGGATTTGGAAAATGTTTGAGGCGATGAGGATGCCCACCGGGTTTCGTAGAACTTTGAGAAAGATGGAATCTCTAGGGAGATCTGTTCTTTCGGTGACATTGTAAAACATTCTTTTTGAGTGCTCTCTTTGTGACTCTGACGCTTCCTGCAACATTATACTGACAAGCATTGCAAACCTTCACAGGATTACACATCCGCTTCCTTCGCGCATGAGGATGTGCCTTGCTGATAAATTCGTTTGCTACCCCATAAGAGAGCTCCGTAATGTCAATGTTGGCATAGGAGGATGTGACATTGTAGTGGACTTCCAGATATGTGAGTTCCATGGCGACAAACGCGCACAACTCCTTTTTGGTAGAAAGTTATTGACTTCTATTGGATCTATGATGGATTGGAGAACGGGACGAATGTTACATTGACAAGGATGTCTAGTATCATGCTCTCCTTTCTGGTGCTTCTCATTTGCAAATCCGATGTGAGTACTTTGTTTGGGTTCCTTCTCCAAAAGACGAGGAGAACGTCAACGCATCCTTGGAATGATATTGCAAAGTCAGGCTCGAGACTTCTATCAAGCGCTGAATGGGAGACAACCCTTTGGATTTCTATTTCGTTATCTTTAATACATTGTTTATTCTATGTTGGATATTTTTTTTATCTTGGGTTTTTTATTTGAAGAACTTGGATTACTTTAAGTTATTATCTTTGGAATATGATATTTGGCCTTAAAGTGCTTTTGAAGTAGGTGGTAAACGCAGAACATGCGAATTCAAGGAGGGCCAACCGATCGGTTCATGAGTGATATGCTCAAAACTAATACCCTAAAGTATCTAAGCAGTCGTTATAGCAATTTAGGGGTCGAACCACAAAGACTCAAGATAACACTCAATAGATTTAGAAATAAGAACTAAGCTAAGCAGAATGGATGGAATTAAGAAATAACGAAAGCAAGTAAGTCAAGGATATGAAATCAATGGAGGAAAAGCTAGGCTTAGGGAAACTTGCAGGTAAATCAGGATTATCAAATCAAATCAATTGTCAGGAATAGATTAAGCTCCGCTTTCAAACTCGAAACACAGATGTAAAGTAAACCAACTGTCGTTGCGAAAACTATCTATGTCTAAACCTAGAATTCCAAATTCCTTTGCAAATTCATAGAAGTTCAATTGTTCACAAAATCCCTAAACCAAATTCCTTTGCGAATATGGCTTTTGCTCACCAAACACTAGATCAGGCAAATCAATCACACTTCCGTGCCAATTAACAACCTAAGGTCAGATTTTAGTTCGCGAGGCTAAAATCAGCATTAAACTCAAGTCTAGGTGAAAAGCTCTAAAAAATAATCCCTAACAATCAATTCAGATCTAACAATCCATCAATTACCCTTTAGTAACCCTAATCCTAACAAGGAATCTACTCAGACATGGTGAATGCAACAAACACAATGAATAGAATAGATATCATATTATATGAAATAAGAATAACAAAAGGTTCAAGAATTCTTCTCCAAAAATACTCGATTGTCGAAGAACTCTCTCTCCAGAGGTCACAAGGTAAAACTCAATACAATCCGATACCTCTCCTGAGGTTCAAAACCTAATTATATTGTTTCTAAAACGTTTTGGAATCTCTATCGAAAGATAAGGAAAACTTCTGAATAAATCTCGGGCTTGTCACACGTTCTGGTCACGGGCATCGACCGATGCCATAAATGGTATCGATCGATGCTTGGTCTTCTGGTCGTGGAACTCTCAAACGTAGGGTGTCGATCGATGCTTCACAGTGTCGATCGATGCTGAGCTTGTTCCCGAACGGCTTCAACTCCGGATTGCCTCAAAAGCTTCTCAAATTCTCCAATTAGCTCCATAGCGCCTATATCTTGAAAAGAACCTGAAAGACTCTAAAACTAGAGAAAAGACTCGACAAAAAGGACTTATATCATGGCTAAAAACGGGTAAAAACCATGATATATCAATGAGCATATTGCTAACCGATCGGTTGGCAACACATCATCTTTCTCCAACCTTTCATTCACTTGAATTGAACCGAATTAAACCGCTTAAATGCCCTAATACTCGACCCCATCATCTTTTTTCTCCCCCACTTTCCACCATTTTACACACTCAAGTTCTTCAAAACTCATAGCTCTCTCAAATCTAAACTGTTTTAAAAACTTATTGGGGTACATTTACTTTAATTTTCGAGTTCAGTCTGTTTATGCTAGTCCAAGATCGATTTACAAAGGTAAGAGCTATAAAGCTCCCTTTTTCTATCCGATTTTTGTGTATAATAATGGAAGAAGGTGAATTTTCAGTTTCTTGCATGATTAGCTTGGTTAATGGATGGGAATTGATGCCTATGAGGTTCTAGAACGAATTAGGTGGCTAGATTTGGGTAGTTTGAGATTTTTGAGTGAGAATTTGGAATTTTTGGATATTGGTGAATAGTGATTTCGAGTTCTTTAGGCTTGAAATGGGTTTAGGATGGGTTTTTTTTTTGTCACGAAAATCTCAATTTATTTAAAAGGTAAATGGTACACAAGAGCCAACTCAGCGAGAAAATCCACTGTGGCATTATTAGAGCATCATATAAAAGAAGAATCAATACTAGAAAAAAGCTTAGCAAGCTCGCGAATATTTTACAGCACACCAAAGATATCATTATGGCTTTCCTCGGAGTTAATAAGGTTCACAACACTCGACAATCTGAGACAACCACATCGTCATCTAGCCCTTTGTCCTTGAACGCCGTCAACGCTTCTTTTACTTCCCAAGCTTCTGCTGCTAGTGGTGAGCTAACATACTCTCTTGTTGTTGATGTCGAAAATCATGAGAGGACCTGCTTCTAATCACACATGCCGGTCTATACCTAAGTGATGTAGCGTGCCATGCAGCATTCGTATTACAGGTGTACGTGCGCAACTCTTGAGTTGAGCTGGTTTGTTCCTCCACTTGAGGTTTACCTGAATTCTCCTTTGTCTTCATAAGCTCCTGAGCCGCTGACCATGCTTTAGCTTCTTTGATCTATGTTGCAATGACATCAGTAGGGGCAAATACTCTATCTTCAAAGACAAACTTATTCCTTTAGTTCAAATATTCCAACATAACAACGGAAAAATAGTGAAAGCACCAATCGGAGGAAACATGGTCATATCTTTAGACCTCGAAATTAATTCGAAAATCGGTTGAACATAATCTTCATTAGGCGTAACGCGTCCAGACCCCCTTCGCAAACGAGCATCTCAAAAAAACATGAAGGGTTGACTCTTTATCTCCACAGTGTTTACAAATTGCAGACAATATAACTCTCCTATGCACCAGATTTTCTCCAAACGGAAGTGAATTTTTGACCATTTTCCAAAGTAGGTGTCTTACTTTAGGAAGTGTATTCACCTGCTAAATAAGTCTTTGCCAATTAAACTCGCTTTCAGCCTAATCTATATGTACCACATTCCTTAGTCCATAACCAGATTTTGTCGAGTAGATACCATTCTCGCTCGGTAGCCAAGATAACACATCAGCTTGTTTATAAGAACTCACTGGAAGAGTCAGAATAATACCTTCATACTGAGGAATCAACCGTATTATCTTATCCAAACACCATTGATTTATAGAAGTTTCCTTCAAATCACTAACGAAGAGCTCATTCCCCCGTGAGGGAGATGGACCAATAGGCGCCATGGGAGAGTGCATAGATAACCATGGTTCTGTCCATAGATTTAATATGGTTAATCTTTAATTATTCATAATTTTAGAGGAAGAGAATGGTGAGTTTGCTAATTAATTTTCATTAATTTGGATCTATTTTGAAGTTTAGCATAATTTTGCTTAAATATGAAATTTTACATATTAGTTAATTTTAATTCATTTAGGGAAAAATATCAGATTTTAAATTATCGTCGGAATTTACAAATTTTCGGATATTTTTTCTGTATCTGAAATTTCCTAAAGGAATAAGCTTTTCCTTTGCTTTTGCAAACATGGCTCCACGTACCCGAGGCGAGAGCTCACAACCTATTAGACTATGTACATTGGTTTCAATATTACAACACCTTCGTTTTACGTTTTAACACTACACATCATCTTCTCTCTTCCACATCATAATTCAACACCCATTTAATTTTTACCCTTTACAATGGTTTTGGTTAATAAAATTACAACACTCTACCCCACTAATTTTATGTCATGTTTTTAATAGCAATAGTAAAAAAAACTTGATTTTTTCTATGTCCAAAACAAATGAAACAAGTCTCAATATATAGAGAATAAAAATGATGAATTTTGATGTAAAAGTTTTATATATATATATATATATATATATATATATATAACTATTATTTTTATGAGATAATTGGTGTTAAATAATTGAGTTGGAAAAAAAAATGTCAAGAATCTGAGCATTTAATCAATTAGTTCCAAGCGTCTCGATTTATATATTTCTTCCAAGAAAAAAAATGAGGGACCAATAATTTATTTTGCCCTAATCAAAACATGACATGTCACGCAAGAGAAGCCCACATTTTATTTTTCAGGCTGTTGAAATTTATCAACACATCAACTTGCTACATCATTTTTTTTTTACAACAAACCAGCATTTCAACTGTTGTTATAATATAACAACAGTTGATAAAAGTGTCATTGTAAGTAGTCATAGGGAAACACACCCACAGAGCATGGCTGCTCTCTCCTGAGAGATGAGAGATGCAGACAGACCTTGCAGAGCACAGATAGAGATATGCAAACTCCATCCGATGCACTTATTTCAGGATGAGGTACTGGAGGCGCTGAGCCTTAAGGAAAAAGGTCCACTGGCATCATTGGATTTGGTACATTTTATACCAAAATCCCAGGACCTGTACGAGCAACCGGCTCGGGATTTTTTAGCTACAGTGGAGGTGCATTACCCCCACGGCCTTGAAGTGGCTTCTAGGGAATGGATTAGTTTTTTAATTGGAGGGAACCATCACAAGCTATCAATCCCCCAACTCTGTGATATCTTAGGATTGCCTAAGCGCAAGGAGACATGTAGTACTTGCATTGTTTCAGATACTGACGAATTTAGGTCCATCATTGGTTCAGAGACTTATGTTTCTGGGGCATGGAAGCAGGCTTAGATTAGGAGCCCGATGTTGCGAGTTGTTGCTAAGTTCATCAGCAACACCTAGGGATGGCAGACGAGCAGACCCATGACCAAACGGGCCAACTGCAATGGGCCTATTCATTTTCTGGTCTCAAACGGACCAGCCTGCTAAAAGACTATGAGTTGGAATAATGCGCCCATACCCCCTTATAGAACCTAGCAGTTTAACAGACCGGCCTGCAGGCTCTATTCACCAAAAAAAACATCATAGTAGAAACCCTACAATACCAAATACATTACTAATATCTTCGCACAAGAGTACATAGAAATACCAACAACCAGGCCAATGGTTTCCTCCTTTCTTTTTCTATTCTTAGAGTCCTAAAATAGAAATTGAATCTCACAAATGATCGAACATGATATAAAAACAGGTAAAATTAGCACAAAAAAGCTCCTCTTACCACTCCTCTCGTTGTACAAGATCATATGCACAGCTGACACCCATACACCTGCATAAGAGCCTGCACCAAGATCACAATCGAAGAACTAAGTTATAACAAACGAAACTTGAAATTGAAGGATCATCATTAATTAGCAAAACAAATGCAAAGAAGAAACATAATTTATAGTGTGAAACAATGAACAAACTAATAACATGATTGGCTTGGATATGCTCAAAGAGCCTGATACTTTTGGGGATAACGACCGAAACATACGCTTCATCCTTCAGGTGATTAATTGCCATCAAAGGAACAATACAAAACAAAAACGCAGAAAAAGATGGTAAGAGAGCGGGTCACCCGCAAACCCGCCGCCCATACTGGGCATTCCTTGTTTAACCCGCCAATCAAACGGGGTGAGTACACTAGACCCACTTTTTTTGGGCTTCAATTGAAAGGCCCATACCGGCCTTGCTATGTTACTAGATGGGCCATGCTCGTGGGTTTAAGGCCTGAGTTGTGGATGCTTCAAGAAGTAGTTTGGTATATAATATTGAGAGTCCTGAGGATGACGGGTTTGGCGAGCCACATGATGTGGATTTTGGAGTGCTCCTGGCAGCTAAGTTTGTTGCAGCTAGGAGCACTTATCACAGACGATGAGAGCTCTTCTCGAGAATTCTGGTCACTCCTATTCTCGAGGCTCTCGGGTACCCTCTCTCTGCACATCTCCATGGGGAGAGAGAGGAGATTCATTGAAAAAGAGCACATGTACGCCACTTCTATTCTGGTTTTAGACACCTCTATTTTTTAGTTTCAGGACCGTTCCAGCATATACAGGTTCCTGTAGCTACCAATGCTAGCGTTTACGGACATCACTTTGCGCGCTCAGGTAGCTTTCATGCTTCCTACTCCTGCTCTTTGCGCGCGTCCAATTAGGTAGGGGAGAGTTTCTCGATGTCAGGCCAAAGCAGCTAGATAGGCGCGTCCTCTCGCAACCAATTTGTCACAGAGCCTACTTATGGATTTCAATGAGACGGAGTTCCTTTATAAGGATCTCACGTAGTTTGCCAGTGACCATGAGAGGATGCTACACTTACAAGATGTGTTAGAAAGAACAACATAATGCTCTATCTACTTGATAGAGAATAAGTTTTAAAACCCTATTACAACTTAAACACAAGTGTATGGCAAGTCATTGAGCATTTAGAGGTCGAATTCAACAAGGAGTTTAGATTAACACACTAAGAATCCAAGAACCTACTTAATCTAAGCGAATAAGGGTTAAAGGTATAATGCTAGCAACCTAATCGAAATTGAACCAAGCAAGCTATAACAAAGCAAACCAAACTTAAACTAGACAAGAACTAAAACAAGACTAAGCAATAAAACCAACCAAAGCAAGGGATAAACAATGCATAAGACTAGTCAATTTCAAGACTAAACAAGGCAATTTAGCACTAATCAAGACTAATTGGTTCTTAAGCAACAATTAAACAAGCAAATCCTTGGGTAAGGTAATTGATTAAGGCAAATCCAAGCTAATCCATGATGTTTTCAACCTAAAAATGTTAATCCTTAGGTCTTAGAACACTAAGCAAGACTAATCCACTTCCATGGCACTAATCCCTATACTAATCAAGTAATTAACAAAGATTCTCATCCGCAATCACAAGACTAATATGCATTAATATCAAGTCTAACTAACCAATTAGGACCCTAATCATCAATTTCCATAGGCTAGGTACACTAAGCATTCATTAATTTTGTTCAAGCATTTTCACAAACATCTTCCGGTCATGAAATCACCTATGATCTAGACTAATTTGATCAAGGCTAATCTACCATTAGGAACACTTACTGGACAAGGATACTTAACAATCTAAACCTTAAACATCATGAATCAACTTAAACCTACCCTAATCTACCATACCCAAAAATCCTAATAGAACTACTCACTAATCATGACTTAAACACTAAGATCCACAAAGATTAAGTGCTTAATTTTGACGAGAAATTAAATACTTAAAGAAATTCAAGATTAAAAGAAGGAAAATTGCATTAAAACTTCAAATATCATTACAATGTCTTAGTGTGGCTAAGATAATATAAAACAAAGCATAATCCCACAAATTAGGTTTAAGAGTCTTTTTATAATAGAAGGGGCGAATCGGGTCAACCTGGAACAAACCGAGTTTTGACCTGGTTGAGTTGGGTTTTCTGCATAGCTTCAGCGGGCAAGTAAAGTCGATATAGGTGGTCAATATGCGCATATCAACCTTGTGAGGTCGGTATAGGTGGTCGATAAGCGCATATCCACCTTGTGAGGTCAATATAAGTGCCCGCTGTTAACCTTTGAAACTTTCTGGTATTCTGCAGGTCGAGTCTCCATCGTGCAGGTGAGGTTGGTATAGGTGGTGGATAGGCGCATATCGACCTTATGAGGTGGGTATAAGTGCCCGCTAGCCACCAATCAGCTTCACGTGGTCGATACGCAAGGCCGATCCTTCTCTGTGAACGTCTGTCTCTTTCTTAGCTTCCGTTCTCGAGCTCTTCCGCAGCTCCAAGTCCCTCGAGTTCTTAATGCTTGCTCTTATTTGTCCAAATACATATCCTAATCCTCCAAACTCCAAGAACCCTACAAAAATAGATAAAATGCAATGCAAAATGCAAAGAAACTAACCTAAACTTCTAAAATGCAAAACCAAGACCAAGTGACAATTAACTAATGTAAATGTGCTAGAACTATTTAATAAATGAGGTAAAAGCTAAGCTAATGATACCGAAAACTATGCAAAACTCACACATATCAACTCCCTCGAACTTATCTTTTTCTTGTCCCTAGCAAACAACAAAGTATATACCCAAAAAGAAGATTGAAAACAGGGATTCAAAGCCACAAAACTCAAACAAAGAATTCAAAACAATGCCCTTAAATATTGTTTTACAGTGTAAGAAAAAAACATATACTTATTCGTACTTTGCCATGACTAGTTGATATATCATGGGTTTTACCCATTTTAAGCCATGATATAGGTCTTGTTTTTAGAGTTCTTCTAGTGTTTTTGTAGTCTTTTTATGTCTTCTTAGGTTTGAGCACGTTTAGAGCTTAATTGGAGCTTTTGGAGTATTCTGGAGCTTTTTGGCATCTGTTGAATAATTTCCCACTGTTGGATTGAGCTCAAATTTGGATACAAGACAGATCAATGTATTAGCTTTCATTTGGAAGTTGTTTGAGGCCACTCTAACGGTGCGATCAAAAGTTATGCTAGTTTTCGTAAAGACAGTCCAGTCTGGCGAGCACAGAGTCCTGGTGTCGACCGACACCAACCCAGTATCGATCGACACCGACTGCAAGAATAGAAAACACATGATTTTACAAGTTTGAAGATTCTGCAACTTGGCCCAGAAGATTCTATTATTTTACAATTAGGCCTAGAACGTGTTTTAGCATTATATTTAGGGTTTTTAGCCACTTTTAGGGAGGAGACATGATTTTATTCATTATTCGGGTTTTGAGAGAGGGAGAGAAGTCAGAAACTCTTTTCCTGAGAGAGAAGATTTCAAACCCTTGTCACTCTTTACTCTACTCTTTTATGCAATCTATTTTATTCATGATGTTTGCTTCATTCACCATGTATGAGTAGATTCTTTGTTAGGTTTAGGGTTATTCAAAGGTGTTTGATGAATTGTTCGGTTGATCTGAATTGATAGGAGAAATTCAATAGAGTTCTTCATCTAGACTTGTGATTACTGCTTATTCTAGCCTCATGACCTAGAATATGATCTTAGGTTGTTTGATTGGCACGAAAGTGTGATTGATTGCCTGAACTAGTGTTAGATGAGCAAAAGACCTATTCGCAAAGAAATTTGGTTTAGGATTTTGTGAACAATTGAACCTGATCATTAATGCTTGTTTGAATTCATAGGATTTGCAAAGAAATTTGGAATTCAAGGTTTAGACATAGATAATCTTCGCAGCGACGGTTGGTTGATTTTACATTTGTGTTTCAAGTTCAAGGAACAATGCTTAATATCCTCCTGACATTATGTTTGATCTGCAATTCTGATTTACCGGAGAATTTCTGTAGGCCTAGCGTTATTCTTCCATTGAATTTCACAATTTTTATATTCTGCTGTTTTGTTTCCCACATTACTTTGTTCGGTTAGCTTAATTCGAATTCTACATTCTATTGAGTGATTTCTTGAGTATTTGTGGTTCTACCCCTAATATACTGCAGCTACTGCTTAGGTACTCTTAGGGTATTAAATTTAAGCATATCAAATTTTGGCGCCGTTGCCGGGGACTCTCAATTTCACCATTAGATTTTAGCTTAGAATTTCGACTAAGTTCGTCGAGCATCGATCGACACCCATTTGGTATCGATCGATACTCGTCATAATTTTTGTTACTTACGTGCTCTAACTTTTGTGTTTCAGGTGTATGCATAATCGTGAAACCAGAAGGAGCAAGAACAAGCAGCTGACTAATCTATCCAACACGGAACTTGCTGAATTAGAGCGCATAATCAGAAAGCAAAAGAAATAAGCAGAGATGAACAATCCAATTGTGCTCGCTTGCAATGAGACTGGGGTTTTGAGAGATTAGGAAGGTCATCTGTGTAACGAGCAAGGACAGCGGCTTGATGCAGAAGGGAACATCGCTATCCCTGCACTAGTAGCCAATGAGGCTGCCCCTGCGCCTGTGCGCGGGAACGTTGGGAATGCTCTGGTTAATCGCGCCAGGACGCTTGGAGAGTACAACAGACCCGATCAGTTCTATGCCAATCGATCTGCATTTGTATTCCCACCTTTCAGAGGAATGACTTTGAGCTAAAGCCCGCATACTATAGTTTTGTGGGTCAGCACCCTTTTTATGGTCTTTCTCACGAGCACCCAATGGATCACATCGAGAGGTTCGAGGATTTGGTCACTAGTATCAAGTACAATGGAGTGCCCAATGAGTTCCTTTTATGTAAGCTTTTCCCATACTCTCTTGGTGGGGATGCAGCTTACTGGCTGAAGCAGTTGCCTCCCGGATCTTTGAGCACCTGGGAAGAGACAAAGAATGTGTTCCTGAACAACTTTTACGATGATGCAAAATCCGAGGAGTTAAGGAACAAAATTTCCCAATTTTCTCAGGGAGAAATAGAGGCGTTTAAAGCTGCTTGGGTGAGATTCAGATCTTATCAGAGAGATTTTCTGCATCACGGGTTCACACAGGTTCAGTTGCTGGGTATTTTCTTCCGAGGGATCGATTGGAGGTATCAGATGGCTCTAGATGCTGCGAGCAATGGTAATTTCAACACGAGATATCCCGAGGATGCTTATGTGCTGATTGAGAACTTGGCGTCTAGCAATAACACCAAGAATGCAGAATTTGAGCGGAAGAAGCAGGCTGAGAATTTGGATGGATCGTAGATTGCTGAGGTTTAAGCAAAGCTGGATTTAGTGCACAATCTCCCGATGGGTAAGACAAAGAAGGTTGTACACTTTGCTGATGAGGTCAAGCATTTCGAAAAAGATGAAGTGGAAGACGTTAACTACATTCGTGGTGCTGGGTTTCAAGGTCAGAGATTTCAATACCAGCAAAACAACAAACCAGCTGGTTTTGGAATAAATCAGTATCTACAGAAACCGATGCAGAGCAGCGATTACACTCGCACCCACGAGAGTTCATCTTGCCAGACTCCGCCGCCTAAGCCTAAGGAAAGCAAGGTTGAATCCATGCTTGAACAGATTCTTGAGGGACAACAGAAGATGACAGTGAATTTTAATGGGAAGATGGATGCCATGTACACAGATTTGAATGTGAAAATCGAGGCTCTCCACATTCATCAGAAGATGCTGGAAACTCAAATAGCTCAGACTTCAGCAGCTGTCAAGGGAAAGATGGTTCGTGCACATAATGAACACGTCAATGCAATCACCACAAGAGGTGATTTTGAACCTGAATCGTCAGTGTTGACCGACACCAACCCAGTATCGACCAACACCAACCCAGTGTCGACCGACACCACCCCAGTGTCGACCAACACCACCGCAGTGTCGACCATTGTACCGACACCAGTGCATATACTTTCACGGAGCATCTCAAAACTCCGTGTATCAAGCGATACCACTACCTGTGTTGATCGACACCAATCTAGTATCGATCGACACTCCTCTCAAACTGCGCCAGAAACTGTGAAAACACCCAAGATTGTCGAGGAAAGAGTCTACATGCCCAAGATACCTTTCCCTCGACCTTTTAGGAAGACAAAGAAGGAAGTGGAAGACTACAGATGCAAAGCAATGATAGAAAATTTGATTGTTGAGCTTCCTGTTGTTGATGTTATCCAGACTTCACTAGCTCTCAGGAGGTATGCTAAGAGGACGGTTACCAATGGTGTGAGTCCTGAGGAAGCAGCTCTGCTCACAAAGGACATTAGTGAAATTTTCCTGAAAAAGACATTTTCAAGGAAATAGATGAAGGTGAAAATCTTTTAACATGTCAGTGTTATGATTCAGAGTAGGATTCCAGAGAAGCTACCTGATCCAGGAAGCCTTGTAATAGACTGTTCCATCTCAACTAAAAGGTTCCCTCATTCTCTCTGTGGTCTTGGCTCTAGCATTAACCTGATGCCTCTCTCAGTTGCTGAAAGCCTTGGGATGACTGATTTCGTTCCAACAAAGATCTCTCTCATCCTAGCTGATAGATCCAAAAGGACTCCAGAAGGTGTCTTCGAAGATGTTCCACTAATGATCGAAGGCTGTATGATTCTCACAGACTTTGTGGTTTTGGAATATGTTGGAGAACCTCATGATCCTCTTAATTTGAGAAGATCATTTTTGGCAACAGCTGGTGCCATCATTGATGTGAGAAAGGGACATATAGAGCTTGATTTGGGTGATGAAGTCATGAGCTTTAATATGGACAAGTTGAGGAGGAGATCTACCATTGATGGACAGACCTATTCTGTAAAGATTTCCATTGATGAAGACCCAAACACAGAGCTTTCAAAAGACATTACTGTTGGGTATGTCAAGGTGTTAGATGCTACTGAGCAAATGAGCAAGCTGGTTGTTCAAGAAGATTTGGTTCAGAGCTCTAAAAAGAATGATGTACTTAAGGTTTGGAGTGAGGAGTGTCTTTTCAGTACTAGGCTCGAGGCAGAGGCTCCAATTAATGCCAGACTGCTAGAAAATGATGTCTTTACAATGGAGGCAAGGATTGCAGAGCTAAACTACAGAAAAAGTGGTGAAATTCGAGTTTCAGACCTTGCGTCGGTCGACACAGCATTATGTCTGCCAGCTGATTCCAAGCAATAACCCTCACCTCTCATACACTAGACACCTCGGAGAAAGCAAAGGTATGCACCTTCTTTTTCCAATTCCAAACCACCTAATGTCATCAATCATATATTTACATATACTTCACACTTAAGGAAGCCGCGAGATTCTCGTCGAGCGCTAGTTGTTTCTTTTGATGACTGTGCAGGAAAACAAAGTATCCCACCCAATATTCCATCCCGCCCTGATGTTGATCCTCACTTCCTTGGTAGACCACATGCAGTTAATGCTTACACACCACCTTGGATGAGACGTTTGTCACAGATGCATTCACTGTCTCTCTGCGAACCACCCGACGCCTGAACCCTGACTGATCTCCATGTCGAGCTAACGACATTAAACTAGCGCTTGGTGGGAGGCAACCCACTGGTGAGTCTGTATTGATATTTTAATTTCAATTTTATTTCTGATTTTGTGTCTTGTGTCTGCACGAGAAACAGGTCCAGACGAGCAGTATCTATCGACACCAGTCAGTGTTGATCGATACCACATCCATGGAAAAGGAGTCTCTGTCGACAAACACCTGGTATCGCTCGATACCAGGCTGTATCGGTCGATATTGACCATCACACGAACGGTAACTTCTTTGCGTTTCATTCACAGTCTGTTTCTTTGATTTCTTTTGCCAACTCTAGACTAGATAACACTGAGGACAGTGTTCTTTAAGTCTGGGGGAGGTAGTTGCCGACAACGTGTTTGTTTTTCTTAGAGTCAGTCGTTTTTGAGTCAAAACTTGTTGGAGATTATGATATTTTTCTTAAATCTATTGTTCTGACCTTGCTTTTGAGTGACCAGTGTTACAGAATCAGTTCTAGATCGACTAATGAAAAATCCAAAGACTGACCAGTTGACTAGAAGAGACCCATGTCTCCAGCAGAGTCTTTCCAAAGCCTGAGACAAATTATTGCACTTCATTGTTGTGGTTAGTGTTTATAGAGCTTGATTCATCATTCATATCTGACAAAGGAACCCATGTATTTAAAAATAATGGTATACATCTCCCTTAACACACGTTGGTAAATAAGATGCATAAAAGATGAGATGATTTCCGCCGAGTAAAGGGCAAGGAAAATTTCCAGTGATCCCATTATTCTACTTGGATAAGGAATGATCACACAAAGGTTGGAAGCAAGGGATAGGGACATTTCCCGGGACCCCATTATTCGTCTAAAGCCTTTGATCCATTGAGAGGGGAGAACCGAGGATTCGGAGGCAAACACCATCAATACTCGCGTCTCAAACCTTGATTTGTATATGCGAAGCTAAAAAAAATAAAATACAGAGAACATAAAAAAAGATAAGTCTGGAGGAGAGGAAAATAATACCAAAAGTGTGTAATTTGGGTGGTTCTTTTGTCATGATATCGTATGAGGAAGAGTCTAGAAGGTTCTTGAACATTGGCTGCAGTGATGAAACTGGCGATGACAGTGAATTGTTAGATTTAGAAGGTTCTTGAGTAGATTCCTTGTTAGATTTAGGGTTATTCAAAGATGTTTGATGAATTGTTAGGTTGATCTGAATTGATAGGAGAAATTCAATAGAGTTCTTCATCTAGACTTGTGATTACTGCTTATTTGATGTGCTCAAAACTAATACCCTAAAGTATCTAAGCAGTCGCTATAGTAGTGTAGGGGTCGAACCACAAAGACTCAAGATAACACTCAATAGATTCAGAAATAAGAACTAAGCTAAGCAGAATAGATGGAATTAAGAAATAACAAAAACAAGTAAGTCAAAGATATAAAATCAATGGAGGAGAAGCTAGGCTTAGGGAAACTT
>SMJT01000020.1:0-65000 GCA_004349715.1 Crucihimalaya himalaica
TTTTTGTTAACTATCAAATTTGAAAACAGGAAATGTAGAAGCAAGTTTACCTGTAAACCCATATTCTTATTCCTCCAGCGATTAGTTTCTTATAAATGGGCAAAACCGAGGGCTTTGAATCAACCCAATTATCAAAAATATCATCGCTGTTTCATGGAAAACCAATGGAGATTATTTTGGATAAATTATACATATGCAATAATATATATATATATATATATATATATATATATATATAATAAGAGATGTAGTACTTGCAAATGGTCCAATTCTTAAGATGAACACCATCACTTGCATGAAGAGCTTTCTGAACATCTGCTCTGTTGAAGAACACTCTTGAGTAATCATCCAAACACGGGTCAAATCCACCCATCAGCCTCGGCATCTATTGAGAGTTTCAAGTAAGCTTTCGTCGTAACACACAATGTGACATATATTTACATGCGTAATTAACGAGTCTTGGTTACCATTTTGGAATTGACGAGATTAGTCTTGAACCGGGTAGAATCAACAGCGGAATTAAGCGTTGAGTTTTTAATACATGTTGGAGTGTAGAGACTGTACTGATCAATTTGGTGATATTGTTTAAATACTTCATCTACGGCGTCTTTGCATTCTTTAACATCCCAAGTAGTGTTACTACTGAAATTGCAAGTCCTGCTTATGACTCCGTACGTCTCGTCTGATATCACGGCATGACTCCATGCGTAATCCACGTATCCTTTCCAATCTTCAGCGTCCGATGTTTCAGGATTCCCAAGCTAACCACCGAAATACGAAAAATAAGAATATATCATCAAACGAATATCTATCAAAGCCTTTACACATAATGTTGAATATTACTAATAAGAATCCCACATTTGAAGTAAAATAATATATCAATAAATAAAAATGTTTCGAACTTTTATGTTGTTTTTGTATGTTTTATGAGAATCAAAATACCGAATGCTTGAGTTATGATATCTTTTATATATTAATAAACTGAATAATGCAAAATGTAAATTTGTTTAGTGTTATTAAAAGTAAAACGTATTGAAATGTCACATGTCCATAAACATCATTGAGACTTGCTATCGATGTTTATGTATGTAGTAAAAGAAATAAACATACCAAAATACCCTTAAGTTTGATGTGAAATGATGAGTTATTAATGTTCTCGTCATAAACGACCTCTGCAAGCTCGGGTATGTACTTTCCTGCATGCGTTTGCTAATAAATTAAAACCATAGACGATGATATAATGTTTTTAGTACAAATTAGTCCAAACCTGCATAGCTCTCTCCTGCTATATATAAATCGTTTTCTCTTTATGCTGGGAATCTCTCTAACCACTTTTGGATAAAGGCGTATGCGTCTCTTGCTGTTGATCGTGTTATACAAAGTCGTCACGTTCGTCAAGTACATGCATGCCATAATAATATATGATTAGTATTTGGTTAAATACCCTAAAAATTATGCAAAATTTGAAAACTAGACTGACTTATTTTTTTTAAACTTAAAATATTATATTTTGGTTTGATTAAAAAAGTATCCCTCACCATTCAAATTAAACAAATTAATATAATATTGTTATCATCATCTTGAAACGTACTTTTTAGTTCATACATAAATTCATAAATCTACTTTGAAGATAATTGTCAATTTGAAACAATATAAAAACACTTGCTTCGGTTTAGCTATCCAAAAGGGTTTCAACCAATAAAAATTCTCCATTCTCTTTTTACTTTTTATAATTTTTCTATGATAAATAAATTGCAAAAACTAAAATATGAGTCGAAAAACATTGGATATATATAAGGCCAACCTCATCAGAAGGTTTTTAAAGAGTTTTTAAGAGATTCTAACTATTAAAAAAATAAAATAATGATATAGAAGAGAGAGAATAAAAGAGTTTCTCAAATAAGAAACTCTCTAAAAAAAAGTTTAGATACTCTTGATGATGTGTCAATTATTAATTGGTTCAGATTTGTTTTAGTTTTATTATTCAATTATTTAATTAAATTTAATTAAATATATTATTATAATATTACTTAGATATCCAAATTAAGAAACTTACCATTAGAGATGCTCTAAGTTGACAATGTAAATAAGTAAATGGTGTAAAAAAAAAAAATTAAAATATAAATCATTTGTTTCAAAACAGGTTAACTTGAATTAAATTCCAACATAGAATATAAGTCAACAATTCAAGTTAACTTTAGTAATAACACGAAGAAAGTTTCCTCTTGGTATATAACTCAAATATATCTATTCACTGAAAATTTCAACAAATAAATAAATAATTCAACCGTTAGAAAAAATAAAAAACCATTTCAAAGAAAGAAACATTAATAGATAAAAGAATAAATTATTATAGTGTAATTCAATGATTTTATAAATAATTAAATAGTACAACCTCTAATTTTTTTTGAAAGGTTAATAAATAATAACCTTATTTGTTAATCGATATTTTCTACTATATACGTCTGATTAAATAAGTACAGTATATATATATAGATATATATATGATTTGGTAATTTGGTATTTTCACATTAAAATGGCTCTTGTTTCTATTTTTTCTAAAATTAAGTAGATTTTACAGGTTTTCTATAAATATTTAAGTGTATTTAACAAAATTTCTATACATTTGACGTCTAAGATAAGAATGGACAAAATATAGTAATATCTTTTTTTTGATATGTTATAAAACTTTTTTTTTTAAAAGAATTAGGTAACCATAAATTTGCCAACCAAAGCAAGTAATTACTAAAATGTATTAAAAGTAAAGCAAATTATAAATACTAAAATGTGTAAAGATGGATATAAGCTATGCTCTTTTTATGGATCACAAATATCATCATAAAAATTCGGATATCCATTCCATGGTCACACATAATCTAACATAGATTAAACAAAAAAATATATACATACTTACTTACCTGTAAAATCATCACCAAGTTTTTTATAGTCAGTCGTTGTATTTGAATACGAAAACCCAACACCAACGGGAGATTCTAGAAACAACATGTTGGCCTCTGCATCAGCAAATTTAACACATGTATCAACCTTTTTATATTATTAAGAATCTCACACTTAAAAACAAAATGACTATAAATACATTGTTGGTTGATGTAAGATACATCATACATTAAAATAATATGATGAACTTATATTATATATATTTATTAAATAAAAAATCTTGTATACCATGATTCCATGCGTAAGGATTAAATTTAAGACTGTTTCCTTTGTTATCCACAAGAAATGGACCATTTTCTTGTATTGCTCCGTATCCCACAGAAGAACATCCAGGGCCTATACTTAAGTGTATATATATATGTATCAGAAAAAATCATATAAGTCTCCCACTAAATAAAAAAACATTTAAGAAAATTATATGTGCAAGATTTTAACATAATTATGTTTCCTTAGAAGTCAAATGTTGACTTTTATTACCTCCATTAAGCCACAGTACTAAAGGTTTCTGGTTTGGGAGACTCATAGACTCAAAAAACCAATAAAACATAGCCCTCCCATTTGTTTTATCAACAGGGACATAACCTGCATAATGTTTGAAGCTCACATTAGATGCACCAGGCAAATCCGTAACGAGATCTCGCATTGCTTCTTGGTTATCAGATGAAACAAACATGGAAAGTGTGCAAAGACACAACGCAATCAACAAATTGTAAATCTTGATTTTTTGATGACTCATTAGGGAGTGAGGTTTTGAAAAAGAGAGAACAAGAAGTAATGAGGTAGGTGAGAGATAAGGCTTGGATTTTCATCTATTTATACGGAAAATTGTCATTCATTTTTGTCTTTTCCCTTTTATTTTTAAGAAGGAAATAAGCAAATTAGGTAGATATGGAAGAATAAATCTTTTGGGCAATGAATACATTTAATGTCCTAATGTTAGTCAATTATTGATTTTTGAGAAACAAAATTATTTAAAGGGGAATTTTCAAAAATACCACACTTGTAAGTTTTTGTTCAAACAATACCATTACTAGTTTATTTTTTCAATATTACCAAAAATTCAGTATTAAAAATGACTCAAAAAATCTGTTTTTAATGGTGAAATATAAACACTAAATTAGAAATAGGAACCCAACCAATAATATTTATATTATTATTTAGGGTGAACAAATATTTTTACACAAAAGTTTTTGGTATTAATGGAAAAATAAACTAATGTTGGTATTTTTGGAATAAAAACTTTGAAAGTGTGGTATTTTAGAGTATTTCTCTTTTTTAAACGATCTTTAATTTAATATGAATCGAGATATATGTAGTTTAACAATCCTAAGTGGTGAATAAACAAAAAAAATGTTGAATTTATCTTATCCTATACTTTACTACTCAAGCATGAATGCTTATATTTTAACATGAGCATCCAAATTGGAAGACACCACACTTTAAATCCATCGAACAGATTTCTGCGAGAAGGAAGAGAATATCAAATCAATTTACAATGATAAATTGATATACTGCCTATTTATCGATTTTTAACCACTATTTGATATTTTCTTTTAGTAATTTATAGAGTCACAAGAGTGTTTTAATTAGAGTTTTTTTTCTTTTCTTTATCGAGTATTATGATAGAGGGAAGTTTGCTCGATGGAGCAATCAAAGAACAAGCGGGATCAGGGTTTTTTTAATGCGTTACATGTAAGGTGTGCGAGCATTACATGAGTTTATAATTGACCCTACCGTGAACGAAAAGGTAAAACATAAACTTGAATAGTGTATATATGATCATTTTCTGAGTAAATTTATCATCCCTTTTACTATTTTGAATTTGCCACAATTTTAAATTTGCTTCGAACTCTGTCGCAATGAAGGAAGAGGAACCCCATTGAGGAAGGCAGAGAAAAACGCGAGGGCTTCACTCGGTTTAAAGGAAGGCACATCATGTCCTGCTCCTCTGAACGTTGCAAACGTTAGACCTTCGTATTCTTGAAACCATCCACTTACCTAACAATCAAAATATCCTAATTAAATTTTGGTTCATAAACAAATCTTAATATGAAGTAACATTGATTATTAATATGTTGAATGTGATTATCAATTGTGACCTGTTTCTCATGGTACCATGGCCTCCAAGGTGTCTTGATTGGTAATTCCAGTTTATTTATGCAGTACCTTGTCGAGAGTACCGGTACTCTTCCATCAGTATCGCCACTGAGCCACCACATAAAAACTAAAAATGGTTAAGCTGTAATAAATTTTTCCTTGGAACCAAGAAGGTTAAGGAAAAAACATAGAAATACAGTTTGCTTGAGAGACAAGCAAACAAGTTTAGAATGTATGTTTCAGTCCCATTGCTAATATTTATGTTCTTATTGGGGTTGAAGTATTCGAATGTAGTAAACTTATATTATAAATGTATATCAAAAGTTTTGTTTGCCAAAAATGTAACTGAAAACTAACCTGTAAACCCAAACTCTAAATCCTCCGGTGATGAGTTTCTTATATATAGGCAAAACGGATGGCTTTGAATCAGTCCAGTTCCAATGGTTTAGAATATCAGCGCTGTTTCTCGGAATAACAAAAATTAATATTAAATTGGATAAGCTTAATCATATTTTAACTAAGCAAATCAAAGGAGTAATACATACTTGCAAATGGTCCAGTTCTTGAGATGAACACCATCAGTCGCGTGAAGAGCTTTCTGAACATCAGCTCGGTTGTAAAATACTTTTGCGTAATCATCCAAACACGGGTCAAATCCATCGAACAGCCTCGGTATCTTTTTAAGAGTTTCAGGTAAGTTCTTGTAGGCAAAACACACACAATTAATGAATGTATGGTAATATGGTATAATTAGTTCACCGTCTTGGAATTGGCGTAAGAATCATCAAGCTTTGATGAATGATGGATGCATGTAGGAGTGTAGAGGCTGAATTGATCGATCTCTCTGTATTGTTTGAGTATTTCATCTATGCCTTCTTTGCAATCTTTAACGTCCCAAGTAGTGTTACTATTGAAATTGCAACTCATTTTTATGACTCTATATGTCTCGTCTGATATCACTGCGTGGCTCCACGCATAATCCACCCATCCTGTCCAATCTTCCGCATATGATGTCATTGGGTTTCCAAGCTGCGTCCATAAATCAAGAAAAAAGTATCATGTCTTGAATGGAACATAACAATGTGTTTGTTTAGTGTTTATGAGAATTAAATTTTTTATTAAAATGTCCTTAAGCTTCTAACATCAACTCTAGAATATATCCAAAGATGTACATTTGTTTAGTGATATAGGAGATTCAAATAAACTTAATATATCCTTAAAGCTCAAATATCAGGTCTATAATATAACATAGATCGAAATAGAATAATGTTACAACGTCAATTTGATTAGTGTTATACGAATCAAACATATACGAAAAATGTCCTTAAAGTTCAAATCGAACGTTAGATAGAATGTACGATGTTTTTTTTGGTTGTTTTATGAGAACAAAACGTGTGATATACCAAAATGCCCTTGAAATTAATGTGAAGTGACAAGTTGTCGTTGTGTCCTTGTTCTTGTCGTAAATAACCTCTGCAAGCTCGGGTACGTATTTCCCTGTCCACGCGTAATTGTTTACATAACTCAAAACTTACAAAAAAAATAATATATATATATATATATTAGATGATGATGATAATTAAAACCTGCATAGCTCTCTCCTGCGATGAAGAATATGTTTTCTTTGTAAGCTGGGAATCTCACAAACCACTTTTGGAGAAAAGCGTATGTATCTCTAGCTGTTTATTGTTGATAAAAGCAATCAATCCACGTCCAACAACAACAAGAATATAAAACTTTTATACCTTATAGTTGCATAGATTAATAGATATATATAACTTCATATAAAAATACCTGTAAAGCTATCGCCGAGTTTTTTATAATCACTACTTGTGTTTGAATACGAAAACCCAACACCAGCCGGAGATTCAAGAAACAGTACATTAGCCTCTGCATCACCAAATACAACTCAATTCTTGTTTATATACATGTTGTTGATGATGATGGACATAAAATATACAATAACATATATATACCTTTATTCCATGCGTAGGGGTTAAACTTAATACTATCTCCTTTGTTATCCACGAGAAATGGACCAATCTCTTGTGCTGCTCCGTATCCCACAGAAGAACATCCAGGACCTATAAACAATGAAAAATCAAAATGTGTCCCCATACGTCAAATGTTAATGGAAAATTACCTCCATTAAGCCACAGTACTAAAGGCTTCACGTTCGGATGAGTCATAGCTTCGAAGAACCAATAAAACAAAGCCCTCCCACTGAGTTCGTTGACAGTGACATAACCGGCGTAATGTCTAAAGCTCACTTTTGGTTGACCAGGAAAGTTTGTCACGAGATCTCTCATTGCTTCTGGACTATCAGATGAAACAAACGTAAATAGAGTGCATAGACACAAAGCCATAGACACATTGAAATTGTTCATGGTTTGATGATTCAGATTTTGAATGGAGATAGTATAAGAAGTAATGAGATGAGATAGATAAGACATATAGGCTCTCATGTCTTATCTATTTATAAGGAAAGATTGTGACTCTATTTTTTATCAAAGGGTATTTTGTGTATTCTATTATAGGCGAAAATCTAGTAAAAACTTTCAAAGTGACGCTTACTTCCACTTTAACTTTCAAAACCTTTTTACTCCCATAATAAATCTTTACAAGTTTGGTGAATTAAATCCTCAAAGTGGCTCAGTGTTCGCGGACCCATAAAACTTGACGAAAAAGTTAACGGAACAGTAACTTCTGTTAATAATAAATAATTATTTTATTATTAAAAATAAAAAAAACCCAAAAAATAAATTTAAAATCGGAAAAATGCAAAAAAAAATCAAAAAAATCGAAAATTCTAAATAAAATATGAAAATATTAAAATTAAAATAATATTAAAAATTATATTTTCTAAAAAAATTCCAAAAACTTCCAAAAAAATCTAAAATCTTTTTAAAAAATTTAGAAAGAATTTGGTGTATGGATAAACTTCATGGATGATTTTCCATCTAGCTTCTTACAATAGTCATGTATATGTGTGAATTTCCTCTGCATAATGATAATTCATTCAACAAAACATATGTTAATTGATCATGATTAACCGTTCAATTAAGTATTATTTTCATATTAACGGTTAAGATTACAAATTTAAAAGTTATATTTGTTTTACCCCTTTTCTTAGTGACCCGCAATTGGTCATTAAAACTTAAAAGAATTGACGGTTAGATTAGGTTTTCATGTTAGATTAACGGTCACAATTAAAAAGTACAATGGGTTTGCGTGTTTCTTTTAACCGTGATATTTTAAGTTTTAAAATTTAAAATTTTTGGATTTTTTCAATTATTTTTGAAATATTATTGACTTTTTGGAAGTTTTTAGATTTTCTAGAAAATATAATTTTAATACTAATTTATTAAAATGTTTTTTATAATTTTTTGTATTTTTCCGGTTTTTTAAATATTTTTGAATTTTTGAATTTTTGAATAATAAAATAATTATTTATTAACGGAAGTTACTGTTCCGTTAACTTTTCCGTCAATTTTGTGGGTCCGCGAACACAAGAGTCACTTTGGGGTTTAATTCACCAAACTTGCTACATTAGATGATTATTGTGAGAGTAAAAAAAACGTCGAAGTTTAAAGTGGGAGTGGCTGCCATCTTGAATGTTTTTAATGGATTTTCCCATTTTTTCTATGAAAATAAATAAATTTGATGGATATTGGATAATACTATCCTATCACTAACTATTTTTTTCTTTTTATGTAAAAGTTTTATCCTATGTGGAAACTAATGGTTTTAAGTTTTTTTTTTTCTTTTTCTTTTTTTTTGATGAGAAGCCCGTAGTGCAACTCTAAGTGGTTTAGTTTGATCACTAGGTCGAATTATTTCATCAAAACTTTTTTGAAGTATTTTTTCGATCTGATACTGTTGTATTTTCTATCTATTTTTAAAAAAATATTATTTAAAGGTTTTTTACAAACAGGAACAAAAACAAATACAGCGTAATTAATATGTACTTATATAACAAACTTAACATAACTTAAAGCCCAATTGAATCTAGAAAAGAGCCATGGTAGTTGAATAATAATACAGCCTCACACATTTAATGGGAAGCAGTTAATAAGTTGATTGGGACCTTATGATTTGTAAGTGTTAAACCTAAATTTTCTTGTTTAGGTATTCTATCAAAAAATTATCATAAAAATCTACAACTTCACGAAATAGGTTTAATATACATGTTCAGTAATAAGAAAATTTTATGTACTTTTAAATTAAATAATAATTTTTTTACTATTATCGCACTCCCTCCATTTCATAATAGATGATGTTTTCATAAAAAAAAATACTTTATTTCAAATTATATGATGTTTTCAACGTAGTAATTAACAATTATATGTTTCTTTTATGATCCATTATCACATAACAGCAAAATCTTAGGTCAAATTAGTCTTAAGTATTTAATCTAATGAATCTCTTTGAATATATTGGCATGAGTTTTATGGAGCGGATGAAGCACTTTCTCTTTGGTGGGTTTTAATCACGAAATGGCAAAAAAGTAATGCAACTTTTATTGTCTTATTAAACCTGTGAAAGTTACGAGAATTAGTTAGCCCCACAATACCATAACTGCACAAGATAAACCTTAAGTATATAAACCTTAGGTAGTATATACATATATAGTATGTGGAATGTGCGGATGTAAATTTCCGTTTGTTAATCCTTTCTCAAAAAAAGAAAAAAAAGTTTAGCTTTTAATAAAATATTTAACAAACTTTCGTACATTTTTAATCATCATTTTCAAGCATAACATTATACAATTAAGCTCGGAGTCACAAGAGCAACATCTAATAAGATTAAAAATGAAACTATAGCTAGCCAATTTCCTACGAGAAAATAAAAGACATGGCACGTTAATATATCTTTGAACAATACTTGCGAAACAAAAATGAGGTATCATCTATATAATGAGGTATTTATATGGCAAGCCTATAATTTTCTCTATCATTTATTATTATTATACTATTCATTGTCGAACACTTTTCACTCTACTATTTTTATATTTATTATTCTAAAATCCAAAAATCAAATCTTAATGTTAAATAAATTTGCCAAAATTAATATTTTTGATGTTCCAACTATTTGAGAGTATGTACAAAGATTCTTTATGTATCAAATACATTAAATTTTTCAATTCAAAATTTATTGTTTCCTAAATTACTAAAAACAATTAATTTTAAAATTAAAAAATAAAATAAAAAACATTTTATGGCCTTACAACCCTTCTCCTTATTGTGTACATCCATTCAACACAATTATAACTTTTTCCTAAAATTTTATTAAAATGGTTTTTATATATTCCATTATATAACTTATATATTAGTATATTTACGAAAATATATTTTAATTTTTAATAAAAACCTATAAAATATTTCACACACAATCAGACATTCGGACAAATCCAATTCGGAGATTTTGTGACTTAAAAAAGTCCAAATAATTTTAAAGTTGTATTCAAAACATATTATGTTATAACCCAAACACAACCGGTATGTAATTTTCAAACATAATTAAATTCTTAATACATTTATAAATATATATATATATGTTATAAACAAAACTATTCATAATATTAAATGTGTGACTATTTTTAAAATCAAATGGTGTAAGATTCACTCGTACGTGACTGGATTCTTACTTAATGGAGTATATTCTAAAAAATTAAATGGCTATGACAAACGTATATAATTTCGCAAATTACCAAAAGTAAATGGACTTTTTGTCATTTGTGACGAGATTAGTGCGTCTTAATATTTTGAATTAAATTCAATATACTTGTCAATTTAAATTAGTTAATTCAGTGGTAAAGATTAAAGAGAAACAAATACATAATTTTTTTAAAAAAATGGTTATGGCTTATGACATGGAGTTCAACTTACTATTATAAGGAACTAGAGGGAAAGTGACATTTGGCTTTTCCCCAATTAGTCTATATATTTTATATATGGTGGACAAGTAAGATGTATAATTTATCTATTGTGTGAGAGAAAACTGGTTTCAACACTTTAATTTAATGACAACGTATGGTTCATAGGTAGTCTTAAACAATCCTTTCCATATAACCCTTAGTTTAGTTGGTGAATACCCACTAGATTGTAACTTTTTTTTTTCAACAGCATTAGATTAATTGAATGGCTCAATAAACTAAACCGGAGAAATATTATTTACATACATGAGAGAGAATGTCCTTACTCTTCAAAATTTCATCAAGATATATATTAAAGGCCACAAACTCTCTGGGCGTAGACACTTTCTTCACCAAATTAGAGCAGTCTGTCAGAAAATGCACTTCAGTTTATTGTTTTGCATAGAAAATCGAATATATGGTTAACATTTCGTATTTATTGTTTTGATTACGTTCTAAAAATTTTAGAATACGTTTTCTAGTTATTTTTGAAAGATAAAAATATCAAAATCGATTGTAACCTAAAATTTAGTTGATTTGGCTTGAGTTTTTTTTATTATTTATTTCTTTTAAACCGAGATAATTATTTTTGGTTATAATATTTCAATAAATTATTTATTTTGGAACAATTAAATTTAAATTAATCATATATATTTTCCTTTTTTTTACTGTTAAACTTTCTCTTTAATATGAATTTTAATTTTAATTATTGACTAATCTCAAACATAGTTATTTAATTATTATTATCATAACATAGTGAATTAATTTATAATTATCATAAATGTTTGTGTTAAATTCATCATCATCTGAAATTTGAATAAATATCAAAAACAAATTTCATTTATCTATTTTTTCTTTTAATTTGAAAAATTAATTTTAATTTTAATTAATATTTGTTAAAATAATTAATTAAATTATGATGCAAATGTTAAATTAGAGGTTTTAGGTTTGGAAGTTTATTTAAAGTCTTCTTTTCCATATAGAGGTTTAAAGTTATAATTTTAAATTTATTTTTTTGTAGAATTGAGGGTATAATTGAATTTTTATTATTATAAAACTTATTTGACTATAATAATTAATATAGTTAAAATTAAAATCAAAAATTTGATTTAGATCATGTATGTGTAATTTAGTCATTTTATCATTAAACTCATCAAGATGGAGATTTACAAAAATCAAGTAAACAAACAAAAATTTATTCAAATGCTCAATTGAAATAAATATTTGAAAATTGAAACGATATGGAAAATGTAACATTTAGAAGAATCATCTAAACAAAAAATGATAGATGAGCAAACAAACATGGCCAAGATCTTAAGAAAGTAAGCTATTATAACTCACCGGACCAATCACATTGTGATATTACAATGAAGATTTCAAAAGCAAATGCTCCTATATTGTCTTCTTCCATTAATTGTCGATACCTAATTATATAGTCTAAATGGAACCAATAATCAATCGGATCAGCTTTCTATTTTCATATCCCAAACCCCCAAAAGTCTTCTCTAATCTTTCTTTTGCACAAACCTGTAGTCAGTTAAATGAAGAGTCTTTTCCTCCTAAAACTGCACAAAAACTGAAGAAAATCCTATCATATGTACCCGTCCGCATTGGCCAAAAAAGAGCTTGAAGCTCGCTCTCATGAATCCGCCATAAACAGATAGCTCAAGTCCTCTACTGTGAGGTGAGACTGTCGGCTTCCTTTTTCATCTTCTCCAAACGCAGAGGCTACCATCATTCTCTTCTTTTGCTGCATCGACAAAACGTGGTCAAAGATCAAAATTGACATGGCTTGACGCTTATAGACAAATTAATGAGAATTAAATTAACCAATTCACATACCTGAAGGGCCAAAATCCGATCTTCGACTGTATCTTTCACTGTGAAGCGAACCACTGTTACTGGTCGTGTCTGTCCAATACGATGTGCTCTATCAATTGCTTGATCCTCGGTTGTTGGGTTCCACCATAAGTCCAGCATCAGAACATGACAAGCTGCCACCATGTTCAGTCCGAGACTAGCAGCCTTGAGAGACATAATCATCACGGTAACCTGAAAGGTAAAAAAATTGCCGAAAAATATATCAGGGTGATGTTATCATAGACAGCACGTCAACCCAAGTCCTTAAAATTTAATTAGTATGTATGTACCTCAGGAAGAGTGTTGAAATCCTGCACTGCTTTATCTCGAGCAGCAACTGACATTGTTCCATCGAGCCTTCTATACTGTATACGCGAACTTACAAGAGAAGCTTCAAGTAGGTCCAGCATCTTTGTCCATTGGGAAAAAACAATGGCTTTTTCTCCAGCTACCTTAATTGGAACATTAAGGCTAATACCCTCACTCTTAACTGGTATTACAGGAAGACAGGAGTCCTCTCTGTTTTGAGAGATCTGATTCGTATCTGTCAAATCCTGCGATTTGGGCAGTGATTGTAAGATCTGTAGAGCAGCCTTGATTTTAGACGAACCATATGGTAGATCTTCATCAGAACATGGGCCAAGGCTCTCAACATGATTTGAAGTGGCACGATCCTGCATGCCAGGCATAGCATCGTCCAATCTTGTTTTGGAAGACAATGATGAGATGGTGAGTCTGACATTGCAGTTTGCAAAGGGGCAGCGATTAGTATCACCTGTAAGGCGCTCATAAATGCACTGTTTACAGAAAACATGACCACAGACTGAAACAACAGCATCTTCGGGTGCATCCTGTGAATAAAGAAGGGATATAGATTAAGAACTACTTGTCAAGAAAACTATATGATGGTTTGGCAACAAAAAGCGATGTGAAATCAGATAACTCAAGGATCTGTATATAATATGATTTTCAACATCCACCGATGATTTTAATTGCATGTTTTGAATTTTTTAATAATGTTTCAGAAAAAGAGAAAAAGTTGTGAATAATTTAGGAAATAAAAGAATCTTACATTGCAGATACCACAAATTGCCAGTGAAGCTTCTGAGGTAATCTGCTTCTTAGCTAATCCAACCGAGGATTCCCAGGTAAAGCTGTATTCACCATTCACGAGAAGAGGGTGATCACAAGCTTGGCGCAGCCGCAAGAGCATCAACAAGATATTTACATAGTTTTGCTTCACTGTTCCGGCTTCTGCATATTCCTGATATAAAAGAAAAAGAGAATTTTTTATTTTTTGTATATACATACAATGGCAAATGCATACCTACAACCAATATATTCATAGTATATTGCATAATTATAGGGTATATTGAGTCCACATCCATACCCTAAATTGGCTACGAGATTCGGCCTCTAGTTTGGAGTAAAAATCACGTTCCTCCACAGTGAAATCCACTTTTCTCAACTCAATCGACTTCGGAGGTAAAGAGATTATGGGTTTCCCATCAAGAAGTGAACCTAATATGTTTACCAGTTAGAAACCATGCAAACCCTCAGATAAACATTCAGAGCAATTTAGATTCATTATCAGTGGACTGACCTTTAGTTCGGCGAAGCATCACTGTTTTAAGGATAGCCTGCAGCTTCTGATATCCTTTCACTGGGTTCCTAGTTATAGGGTTCTTAATCGTGCTACAGAACAATACGTAGGAAGAATAAGGATCATACTTGAGGAACCGAAAGTAGCTGTAGAGGTCATCGATTGAATTCTGGATTGGAGTGCCAGACAAGCACCACCTCCGTTTAGCACGAAGACCCCAGCATGCTCTTGCAACTTGGGTTTTGTAATTCTTAATGCTCTGTGCCTCATCGAGAACAACTCTAAACCATGAAACTTTTGCAAGAGGACCAGACAGAAATTCAACATGTTTCTTCTTCTTTGAGCCTTTCTTCTTAGAATCGGGAGGATACTTTCTTTTTTTGTTAGAGCAAAAGCCAGTAGTTGCAGTTCCATCATCATGTACCCCACCCTTCTCTTCATCCTCATTATCCACAAGAGGCTGCTTTGGCACTTCCATACTAACGATAGAAAATGTGGTAACAACAACATCATATTTAGCTAACTCATGAGGATCCTTTGTTCTGCTAGACCCATGGTATACCAGAACAGAGAGATTTGCTTCACTAGTCACCTTCTTATGTAACTCATCAGCCCACTGCCGCATAACACTAGTGGGACAGACAACAAGCGTTCCAGCAGCTGGCCTTCCCCTCACTTTACCCACACTATCTCCACCAACTTTGTTTTCGTTGGAAAGCAATTGAGAGTGTTCAAAATGCTCGCTTCTTCCACTGGGTTTTAAAGGTGCACATTCTCCACTCTCGCTTTCTAGGTCAAAAATTTCTTTCTTCGTACTTTCTTCACATGCTTGGGCAGGTTTAGACCGTTCCTTTAAAATAAGAGCTATAGTGGAAACTGTCTTCCCAAGTCCCTGCAAAAGATAATTATATCAGGAAATTTGAGAATGTTTAAGCTAAATGTTTCTTAACTATTGAGAAAAAGATTACAACAGAAGACAAAAATAACCTGATCATCAGCAAGAATCCCTCCCGAACAGGGGAAGCCACTTGTTTCCTTCTGGGCCATCCATGACAATGCAATTCGCTGTTCATGAGTAAGATACAGTCAAGTTGAAACAATAATAATTATATCTATTCACATTAGCCAAAACAATCAATCATTAAGTTGGAAAATCGTATCAACTGAAAGAATTCCATATCTCATTTCGGGGCCAAATCATCTCCGTTAGGCATACAATACATCAATAAAGTACACCACACGTTTCATTTCTACACCTTGTGTCTTGAAGGTTTACAGGGAATGTTTTAATTTTAATTTTTACATACGTACCTGATGTCTCAGAAGCGGGACTGTCAAGACACCATCAGGCGGACATGCTTCAGAATTAGGCTGAGAGAGATCCTGTCAGATCAGACAATGTTATTAGACCTTAATGAGTCTGAAATAAGACCAAGAATAAAGGTTACTATGGAACTGTCATTAAATGCATATCTAACTCATGACACATCCAATAACAGGAGACCATCAGAAACCTTTTAGTCCCATTATAGCCCCATGCAACATTCTCAACTTAATCATGCACAGGGTTACAAATAAGATATTTCGATCCACACAGCAAAAACTATGGTGTTGGACTTTTGGTGCCTGGGAGATACAATGGCAATTGGGAAAACGCCTACTCCCTTATAAGGCTCACAGCCACTAACCTGCAATGCAGCTCGAAAGATCATATTTTCTTTATTTGACTGAAGCTTCAGGCCTCCAGGTTGATTAAAATTATGACCAATTGTAGAATACTCTGAAGAAACGATCGGCTTTTGCATAGCTAGAGGACGATGTGGGATTGCAGATTGACCATTAGTTTCTATTATACAGATGTCAGAATCATCATCACTATCAGATATAAATTCTGAAGAATGACTTTGAACTGATTCAAAGCTGGCATTTGAGAAATTTGAATCCATACTCCACGGTTGAATATGTTCATGGTCGCCTTGTTGTATTTGAAAATCTAAATGCTCATTGGTTTGTGTTACTTGGCTGGGATCTTCTGCAAAATATTGCAAACATGCATTTGAATCATTAAAACTACTGGAGCTTCTGTTGCCAATGTCTTGGCAATGAAAAGCAGTTTGTGATGCCATAGATGAGTATCCTTTTTCGATATCTGTTTGATAGGAGACTGCACAGCTTGATGCACCAGACCACCAATGATTGGTTTCTCCAGGTGCATACAAATTGTCCCTGACACTATAATCCCCGGGAACTGAACTGTAGACCACTTTCTCTGACTCAGCCTCAGGTTTAACAGTCACATGAACAGCTTTATCATCCTGAAAACTGCTTGAGCAATTATCAGGACGGTCAAGGTCATTATCAGCTAAATAACTGTCGAAACTGTTGTATGGTTTGCCACAGGCAGGAGAAACTGAAGGATTACTTTCACACTTGAAAGTGATCCCTCTTGCACTAGAAAAGTCAATAGCACGTTTCCTTTTTAATGATCCATTGTCTACTCTCCCATGTCTATCAAAAATCATCCGGCTGGCCCCATCCAACTGAGACTCACTTACTACATTCTCAACATTATTTACAGCTTCTTCTTTATTGGGAAAGAACTGAAACGCAGAATTCTGGACAAAATTGGGGGTATGTTCTGATAAGGATGCACCACTTGTATTGTAGCAATCTTGTGCAGAAGAGACATAGTTATCGGCACTGTCACTGAGACAATTGGAAGTATGATGGGCTCCCAAACCCGCTCCATATCCAGGCACATTGTCGAAATATGGAGTCATCATTGCGGGGCCGCTCGATGTAACTTCATATTGATGTAACAAAAAATGAGGAATACAGAAATTAGCAACAGATAAATGGATAGTGTCAAATTTTACAAAAAAAAAAATATAACCTGACATTTAGTAGATAAGGTGCATACATTTGGAATCGATTATCTTGTCATCCTGCTTGGACACAGTGTCAACGTCAAAATACACTGGATTGAAGGCCACATTGCCATCATGATCAGAGAAACTAGACGATATACTACAACTGGTCATCTCAGATTGAGATACTCCACATGTTTCCACAGGCTGCTCACCCTGGCTTAACGAAAACCAATCTTTAAGACTTGCAGAGCAAGTATAAGCAGGTGATGGACTCAGCCCGGGGTCCATTTTCACATGGTCATCGAATGAACCTGGCACCCCTGTCCCAGGTTGGGAGACTCTTAAGCTATATGAATCCCAAGAAGGCAACCAATCAACCATCTGTGATCCTAATCAAGAAACATACATAACCATAAAAATCCAAGTGATTGTTAATACAATGTACCTCAAACAGCTCAAGAACTATTACAAGTCTATGTAACAACAACAGAAATGTACCCTTTAAAATTACTAACCATTTTGCAACTGTGAATTCTTGAGCTCGTCAGCAGATGAACCAGCTGGTGATGAATTTTCTTGGCTAGCCTAAAAGTAGTCACCCTCAAGGTTAGATAATAAAATAAATAAAACAATCCTACAATCCAAAACGTAGTGTCAATAGGGGTTAATATAACAACAGAATTGTAAATCACACATACAATATACAAATCCATATATCTTTAGCAGGATTCAATTCCTAGTTCAAATTAACAACGCAACTAATCAAAACCATGTCCTTTGAAACAATTATAAACAAAATTGAAGCTGAATCAAGTAAGTTAGAGAAGCGTGCAATCGAAAATTCTCAAGCTCCCCAAAAGCAAAAAAAAAAACTACCTCAGCAGAATCTGGCTTCTCATCTAGAATCCGGTACATAGTTTCGATATCAATAGAGAGATCCTCGTCATCATCTTCAAACTCAAAAACACCATCACAATCATCAGCCGGTAATTCATCTCCCACGACAAACACTGAACCTTCCTCACCCATCACAAATCCAAAAAAAAAACCTAACCCGAGAAAGACAAAGGAGGATGCAAAAGAGGAAGATTAAACAAACAAACAAACCCTAGATCGGAAAACCCAAAAGTCACGGAATTTACCACCCGAAAAACCCAATAAACCAAATCGAATTCAAAAGTTGGACAAATCACGGGAAGCGTAGATCCAGGGATTTGGGGAAAGTTCGGGTTTGGAGAAGAAGGCTTGTGAATTGGGTTTAGAAGAGAAGGGCACGGAATTTTCCAGGAAAAGGTAGAGAGCAGTTGGGTATCGATAAAAAAAAAACGCGACTTTTCTTGCGACGGTGGCTTCTTTTTATTGCCTTACTTCTCTCTTTCTCTTTTGGCTTTCTCCAAATTGGAAAAGATAAACAAAGAGGAGAGACTTCGGCTTAAATAAGGACCGGTCGAAGCAAATTTGTCATTTTTTCCATTTTCTTTTATTTTTATAGTATTTTTATAATACATAATGCATGGTTATATTATATGCGCCGTCATCTTTATTGTCAAAGCAAATCACAGTTAAACAAAGTAAACAACTTTAACGAGAAGAAATATCAACAGTTTTCAAGTAATGGAGATTTTTTTTTTTCTGGTTTTCGAATCATAATCCAGTCTAATTTATGGTGAGAAAAGTATAAGTTTATATTTGGTATTATTTGTGTAAAAAAAAAATTTTACATTTTTTTGACAACTATTTAAAAAAGAAGTTCGTACTTTCGTACATGAACCTAAATCACAAAAGACAATTCTGAATACTATACGTAGATAAATTTCTACCAGTTAACGACGATTTGGATGATTAATTATGAGATTCAACTCATTAGTAAAAAGAATTTTTAACTATCATCCCAATCAGTTTGATGACGTTAGACAAATATATTTGACTAAAGACATTGATAATATCGTAAAACCTAATATCGTACATGAACCTAAATCACAAAATACAAATTTGTATGCAATCCGTGGAGAAACTTCTAGCACTTAACACTGATTTCGATGATTTATTATAGGATCCAACTCATCAGTAAAAAGAATCTTTAACTATTATCCCAATTAATTTTACAAGGTTAGACAGATATATTTGACTAAAGTCTTTGTTAATGTCGTACATGAACCTAAATCACAAAATACAAATTTGTGTGCGATACGTCGAACAATTTCTACCACTTAACGATGATTTCGATGATTTATCATGAGATCCAACTTATTAGTAAAAAGAATCTTTGACTATCATTCCAATCAATTTACCGAGATTAGACATATATATTTAACTAAAGTCCTTGTTAATGTCGTACATGAACCTAAATTACAAATTACAAATCTGCGTGCGATACGTGGAGAAATTTCTACCACTTAACGATGATTTATCAAGGATTCAGCTCACCAGTAAAAGGAATCTCGACTGTCATCCCAATCAAGTTAGATAGATATATTTGACTAAAAACCTTGTTAATCTCATCGTAATATTTTCCACATTGGAAATATTAATAATATCTAAAACGATAAATTTTCTACACTTACACATAAATTTCCTATATCATATCTATTACTACAAGTGGCGTTGTCATCTGTGCATAATCCTTGAGCACAGAGAGTTCGAATCCATTTCTCCACAAAGAATAAAAAAAGTCCAACCAAAGAAACCAAACCACAACAGACAATGTGAAGCCCACATAGGATAACATAAGATAACACTACAACAAATATGGGTATTGATAGCAGACGATTACCGCTATAATATCGTTTATATAGCGTTTTCATAAATGCTATCAAAACCTCCGCTATAATAGAGTAGTCATATATGATAGCGTTTTTTTGCAAATGCTATTGTAAGGTTACTTATAATAGCGTTAAGGATTTGCTATGTAAGAATTACTAATGGCATAATTGTTGTGCTACATTTGTGTGTATAATAGCGAGTTTATTTTGTTATATATAAGTAAGTCGCAGTTCTTTTCTCATGCTATAAATTAGTTATTAGTAGCGCTACACTAATGTTATTTGTTTCTATTTAGTAGCGTAGGTTTTATGCTGTATGTATCGTTGTGGTAGCTTTTAAATATGGCTATCAATTAAGCATAGTGTGACTTCATTTACATGCTATAATGAATTTGCTCATCTGGATTACAAATTAACCTGTCCTACATGAGTTACGATAGAGTTACAAGAACAAAGAAGAAACCTGAATTCAAATTAATAATCTATTCATAATAGAAAATATCCAACCACACAATATTCAAAGTCATATATAGTAACCAAACCAGGAACGAAACAAGAGTCTTACTCCACGTCAAATGATAACTACTTTGTCTTCAGGCCATGCTATAGTCGTACCAATAGCATCCTCCATACACTCTATTGCAGTTGTAGGCCTCCAAACCCTTGCATCGTTGACCTTCACCACATCAACCCACACACGGACTGCATTCATTATGGCCTAAAGAGACAAAATGCACTAACTGTTCAGGGTTGTTTGAAGACCAACGTCCTTCAGCAACAACCTTATTATGTCCAGCAATGTCAAGCAATATGCATTTCTGATCTTCCTTCACAATCCGTGGAGAACTTTTCTGCACGGTGTAAATAATATGTTAGGGTTAACAAATGCATTAGTAATAGCAATCGTAAATAGTTCACAAGTAATATGACTAGTAAACTATACATAGAAAATTACCTGCTGAGATGAACTTGTAGGGGACTGTAAAAATCTGCTTTAAACTCTTAACAGGAGCTGCAGAGTGGAGTGCTTGTGATTGCATATTGCATACGAGGAGATGCAGTAAGATGGTGTCGCTGCACTTAAATCGTCAACAACAACTCTGCTCGCTGGCCATGCTATGAAAGAACTTCAAAGACTCATGAAGATTGACATTCATTCTAGTAGGCGCCAAGAGAAGGTATCAGGTACCATAACGCGCATCCACAAAAACTTTTATGGCATTTGGTCCAAGAGGAAGGCCATTCACCAAGCTTTGGGATCACGAGTCTGCCAACGGCCTTCTGCAACTGGTTCTTCATCATTTGTTAGCCAATGTAGAAGTACGCACTTGTTCATAGAGTTTATACTTGGGCTCTGTGAAGCAAAAAAAGGCAAACATAGAAGACATATATAACTCAAAATTCCAACACGTATATTTGAAATCCTAACTACATCAATCATTTGACGCATCAACAGTAGGAAACATTACCTTTGGCGGAATGGTCTTCTGGTTCTACCTCTTGGTCAAGTGAAACAACACAATTATGAGGCGATGCAATAGTTTCTCCTACAGCTTGAGCAATATTAAACATATTATGCGCAGGTCTCCAAAGAAAGGCATTCCCATTAACTGCTGTCTCGACCAAAACCTTCACGGAATTGGGCCCCAATGGTACATTGTTGATGAAGTCCATGTGGTCAGAGACAGAATTCGACCTTCAGCTACTTTGGATTCCGAGCCAGACCAATCAAACAGTATACCACTTAGGCTGCTTCTTTTGGTTGACGCTCTACAAAATATTAATGAATATAACACTTAAAATCTTTTTAACTTCCAATATGAAGTGTCAACACTCTCATTAAACACTAATGCTTACACTTGGTGTGAGTTTTCTCCATCTCAGTTTCTGGACGCTGCAAATTGACATATAAATCCCGTTAACATATTACTTAATACCATGAATAAAGACCAGCTATTGAAATAACTTACATGGCTATTAAGTCTTGCAAGAGCTTCTTGTAATACATGGACCTGCTGCTGCAACTGAAAATTGAGTTTGTTGCATTTCAGTCACATACTTGCTCTTTACCTGGAAACAAGAAGCTTGCTCACACTCATTCCTCTACCCATTGCCTCAGGCGTCCAGGATTGTCAGGCCCAGGATCTGAGCAAGAGGGTCTTCTTTTGGGTTTGATGATGACGATGACGGAGCATCAGACTGAATGAACTCATTCGCCTTTTGCTGGTAAATGTCGAAATACGATTTACAGAGTTAAACATAATGGCAAAAAATACAAAGAGAGTGACATTAGTAAAATACTTACTATCTTGGCAGCAGCATCCGTGTTCACTGCTGTCCCATCCTTCTTAGTTCGTGACTTCACCCACACATTCAGTCTGGTAACTTCTGATGGTTCGGAGCTTTGTTTTTTCTAGTTAACGAAAGTAGAGTAGATTTCAGTTAGAGAACATTAAGATTACCATTGCGATTCATACAGAAGTAACAATCTTACCAAATCTTCTGCCAATCTAACCATTCCTCTACGCCTGCAAGTGTGAGGAATCTGCTTACTTCTTCTTTCCTTGTATGAATCACTAACAGCCTATATACAGAGAGTTAGCAAACTGCTAGGAAAGAAAATAAAGGAATTACAAGTAAATACCTTAAACTCTTGGCTAGTCTTCAGTTTCACAAATTTTCTCCACTCTGCGGTGGGAATATTATTTGGCCGTAACTTCATTCTGTCTGTATGGTTTCTGAGCCTTCCTAATCTGATTTACAAGGCGTGATTTAGATGCCCTCCATAAACATCCCATCTGCTTTAAAACAGCCGCCTTCTCGTATTCTCCATCCATATCAAACCGTGTCTGCAACACCTTAATAATAATAAGAAACAAAGGCAAAGTAAGATTAAAAAGAGCACAACTATTTAACAGAAATTACCTGAACCGATTTCCATAGAACTGTCTTCCGCTCTTCACCAATTTTTCTCCAATCATCTATCAAGACAGGAACATGTTCCCGTACCAAGGGTCCTAAGTACGACGACAACTTGACTGATCCTTCTCCACAGGGTTCTCCTAACTCCGTGAACTCTACTCTTATTCTGGTATTAGGATCTTTAGCAATATCCTTCATCTTCGTAGGTCCTCTGTGTTTCTTTGGCTGTGGCTGAACCGTATCAGTAGCTTCTTCGGATACAGCAGCCTGGGAATTTGTCTCTTTCTCGACGTCTTGTTCTGTAGCATCATTATCACCTTCTGACCCAATCATATGGCTATTCAGGACAGTGTGAGCATCTTCAGGCTGTGTTTCATCAGGCAGAGTATCTTGTTGTAGTGTTTCCTCTGGCGTTCCTCCCTCTGTTGGTGAATATATGGTGCCAACAAATTCAGGCTCATCATCAGCTGTCGGGTTCTTCCTTTTTCTTCGTAGCCTTTTTGGTCCTCCCCATCGTACTTGTACTGTAAAACTCAAAAAAGTCAAAAGCGTGAAAAGAATCAACTAAAGACAAAATAAATATAAACTCAAAGCCAAACTGTAAAGAAAACTCAACGCAAACCAAAAGCCAATTATAACAAACAATATCCAAAATAATACAAATTCCATAAAGCAGTCTATGGCTCCAGAATACTAAAAAGAAACAACGCCATCACACATATATTCCTTCACAATCATCTCGGCCATGTTGAGACTCATCGGCCAAATCTTCTAGATTCATGTCAGTAACCGAAGGTAATGGTCCAACATCTGTGCGCACATCTTCCACATTCTCATCACTGTATCTTCTTGATGGACCTCTCATAACTACATACCAACTTGATTCTTCACTTTCCCTACAGTAAAAATATCTGTTTTGCTTGAGAGGCTAAAATGAATGGATCCTTAGCAAAAGAATATGTGTAACTCCTAATTTGACACTAAACAGCATCAACAAAACCCGAGCACCACTCTCATATGCAGGATCAACTCTTGAGTTCATGTAAATCAAGTAGAAGAAGAAGACGGTTTTAATAAACAATGGTCGTTGATCTCAATGCATAAACTGAAAACTTATAAGAATTGTAAATACCTGCATAAATAGACCCATGCCTTGTCCAACATTTTAATGTCTTACACTCAGATTCAGGTTCCTTGCCACAGTTCAAACAAGTATGCATGATTCAAGCAGCAAAGACGAGAAATCAAACATCATAATGTATAACAGCAGCAAAGATTTTCTAACATCATCACAGGGACATAGAAACCTCTGATATAGGGTTACAATATACTAACAAGGCAATTGATGGGTCTAACCTTAGTAGAAATGTGTTTGCTTTTGAATTGTTCACCGATATAACAGAACTTGTACTCCACTTATACGAACACAGACCTGTAAACAAGAAGCTATAATTATATTCAAAATATAACATAAACTGATTTTATTTACTAATTTCTGCGGAATCATCAATTTAGAATAACGAATTTATAGAATTCGTTGATACAAACTTACAATTTGAAAGTTTCTACATGATATGAACCCTAATCATGAGCTACGATAATGAACGATTCAGACAAAAAGAAAAGATGATTCTATTGGTAATATAAACTCACTTTCGTTGGCAGACCAGAAACCTTGTAAATCTGGGATCGAAATCGAATGTGATTAGGGGGGCTGATACGGATTGCGAGACCCAGACCTAGACCAGCCCTAGCGAACACAGAGGGGTTCCGAGCAAAGAACAAAGAACGATTCCAGTCGGCGGAGATGGCGAAGGAATCGCGATTGGAGAAGACGGAGAGAACGAGGTGTTTTTTTTTTAATTTGCTTTTTTTTTGTTTTTTTAATGCTATGGATAGTTTTTCTCTGTGTAATGGATCTCGAAAACACACTTTTTTCTAAGTGTTGGCGCTTAAAGCAATAAGTTGGCGGATAAATGAGTTGTTCATTCCCGCTTATTGAATTTTCAGGTATAGCATCATTGTAATGCTATGAATATATTAATCACCTTCCCATATTACTTTTAACCGCAGTTACGTAAATTGTGCTATTATAATCTGCTATCAATACCCATATTTGTTGTAGTGTAAAGTCAAAGCTAAAAGATAGAGCAATGAGCTCATCACCCCCTTGTATACTTCTGAATCATTTGTTAGCCCTAGAACAAGACTTGTCTTATACGAGATCCCCATTTTGATCACTTGCTTTGTAGAAATGAATCCCTCCGATCCTGCCCACATATAAGTCTATGATTTTGTAGATAGTTTGATGAAAAAGAGATTCTTGTCATGTCTTCAAAATGGTTCCTTTGCCATGTGTTATAAAATGCCTTTGATTATGTAGAATTATTAGTAACCTAAAGAAACCAAATAAAGATTGAGACCCAAGAAGTTCTCATGTAGCTTCTTCACTAAGTTCTTCCAAATCAACTGAAATAAATGTATTTAAAGATAAAGTGGTCCATTGATTCTTTGTTGGTCAACTAGAAGACCTCAAATTGTGCAATCGATCCTTTGTCGTATTGCGGTTCCACACAAACAGCCATGTGCAAGGAAAAAACATGTTTTGTAAGATTGGAAAAACTTATTCTGCATCGGACTTCGATATGTTTATGTCATACATGTGTTACTTAATAATTGGTTTTGAAAGAATATCAATCCAAACATAATCCATAGTTATTTAATTGTTGATTGTAAATTATGCATTAATTTATAATGTTATTGGATCTTATCATGTAGAGATTTTTTAAATTCAGTCTTACAAGGAATATTTTTGGTTATTCAATATTGAAATAGTTCTAGAATCTTTTTGTATTAAACCATTTGGAAATTTATTACATCATATTAGTAAAATTTATTACGTTTGAAATAAGTATGAGCTTTCAAATATTCTGATTGCTTTTGGTTCGGTTTCATTCAGTTTCGGTTCTTTTAGTTCTACGATATAGGATTCAGAGAAAAATTTAAATCCGGTTCGTTTGGTTCTAGATTTTAAAATTTATTTGGGTACTTTTCGCATATTTTTGAAAATTTGTTTCGGGTATATTCAGATACTTTGAATAATTTATAGTATTTTGGTTATTTTCGGTTATTCGGTCTAAAATAACTAATATTTTTGTGTATATAAAGAAATATTTCGGGTTCGGTTTTGGTTCTTTTGATTCACGAATTTATGATACATTCGGGTATTGTAGAATTTTGATTCCATTTCAGTTCGGTTCTTCTTTGTTCGGTTCCGATTAGGTACTTTCGGTTGGGTTAATTTGTCCAGGATTATTCCAAACCATATTATTCGGTTTACAAACCATATAACCAAAGCCATAAAACAAACCGAGTCCCATATTAATTTAAACCGGATCGGTTTTCAACAACGGTTCGTCAACCCGATCTCTTCTCTATCGAAAACCTCAATTTTGTTTTTGTTTGATATAATCAGATTGTGGAATCAGGGAAGAGACTTTCGCAAGCAATCTAGAAGTAATCGATCTTCAAATCTCCGGCTTTTTTGCAAGAATCTTTCACATATAATCGTCACCAGATTCTCCACTTCTCCAGGTACACTTTCCCGGATAATTCTATTCGATTTTCCCGGAAAACAGCCGCCGCATACTATCTCTTTCTTAGAACTACGGTTCTTGTACTGTTTTGGGATCAAAGCTTCAACTTTGATTAAACCCTTAAATTAATCTGGATCTCTATCTGATCGCAAAGTCGATTTCTTTTGAAATTACTCTGATCGGAGTGTTTTCTTTTTTTTCACTTGGAACAGGTAATAATTTGTATTGAGTGGATTAGATTTCAAGATGGGAGCCACAATGGCGTGCTAATGTCATTGTTTCGGATTTTTATTAATCAGCTTGAAGAAGACGACGAAGAAATGGTAATTTAGATTCTTATGAGTCTGTTCTTGTGTACTTTAATCCAAATTGATGATGGATTTACTGGAAAGATTGAATCTTTATGCACTTTGTTTGGCCTAATTTTACTGTGGCTTGTCACAGGCTACTTCGAAGAAAGTGATTACACGTGAAGAATGGGAAAAGAAACTAAATGCTGTAAAGCTTAGGAAGGAAGATATGAATACTCTGGTGATGAATTTTCTTGTGACTGAAGGATATGTAGAAGCTGCTGAGAAATTCCAAAGGGAGTCTGGAACCAAACGTATTCTTTTTTTTTTTTATTCTGGTTTTGAGTTTTTTTGTGTGTGTGTGGAATTGGTGTGTTAGATGTTTAGGTTATCTACTCCTTTTTGAATTTCCTTATGGAGAAACAGCAGAGATAGATCTTGCGACCATCACAGATCGAATGGCTGTTAAAAAGGCCGTTCAAAACGGAAATGTCGAGGATGCTATTGAAAAAGTGAATGATTTGAATCCTGAGGTACAATGCTTCTTCATATTCATATGTTTCTCTTCTTGTGTGAACGGTTGCAATTCACTTTTCCTATATATTAAAGAGTCAAAATCTGATTTTTTTTTCCTTTGAACCCGTGCTTGCAGATACTAGACACGAATCCCGAGCTGTTTTTTCATCTTCAGCAGCAAAGGTTGATCGAACTTATTCGACAAGGGAGGACAGAAGAGGCCTTGGAGTTTGCTCAGGAGGAACTTGCACCACGTGGCGAAGAAAACGTAAGTCTTTGTATTTCACTTTGTGTCTGTATTTTTACTTGGATTTCTGTCATTGAAGATTGTTTTTTCCATGGGAAACATCTATAATACATTATTGCTCATTGACTGCGCAAAGTACTTGGTTTTAAATCTTCTTGTTGATGTTCAAATACGATTCATTCAATTTGTTATAACTTTCTGCAGCAAGCGTTTCTGGAAGAATTGGAAAAAACTGTAGCCCTACTTGTTTTTGAAGACGCTGCTACCTGCCCGGTTAAAGAGCTTCTTGACATTTCCCACCGCCTTAAGACCGCAAGTGAAGTGAATGCAGCAATTCTTACTAGCCAGAGCCATGAAAAAGGTAGCTTTCGATTTTATACTGGTTATATTTTAGTAGCCACAAAATGATAGTATCTTGAGCATCATTCATTTCCAGTCTAAAGATTCAGAGTCTATATAGAAGGTTTATTCTTCTCTATATAACAACTAGAATGTTTCATTTATAACTTCACCTGCGACATGTATCATCCATATTCTTCCTGAAACTTTCCACTTTCCTCAATGGTTGATATACCAACTCAATGTTTGTGAACAAACAGATCCTAAACTTCCAAGCTTGTTGAAGATGCTGATTTGGGCTCAAAATCAACTGGATGAGAAAGCAGTGTATCCGCACATAAATGATTTGTCTACTGGTCAGCTCGAAGACCCGTCAGTATGATTCCGTACTTCTTTCAGCAATTGAAAAATAGCAGCGAAAAGGAACAATGAATGGTGCCCTTCTCTTCCCTACAATCTCAATAACTAAGATTCATATGCTTTCTGCTTTCCCTTTTCTTCTGCATCGGAATTTGTTGGACCTGCAATCGTTAGGATATGTGGAGGCGGGGGGGGGGGGAACGTAAGCTGTTGTAGGCAATATATTACTCTAGTCAAATGTTCTTATTGTCATCCACATATTACATGACTCATTGCATATGTGCATTTGATTTGAATGAAGTTATCGACCTTGTTTAGATCTTTGTGTGTTCGTTTCGAGGAATTTTTTTTGTTCGGAAAGGTTCAAATTTGTAAACAAGTGAGATGGCTTATTCATCACATGTATTTGTTAGATGAATCAACGAATCAACTTGGCAAGGTTCCTACTTACCTTGAAAGCTACATGGCCTATTGAAAGGAGTGATATTACAATCGAGATGGAGATTCTCTGAAGATGTTCTCCTCCTCAATTCTCAAAGTTCAGTGAGTAGCTCAAAAGATAGTACTGAAACGTCATCTGATTTTTACTCTTTCTTTGCAAAATATTCTTTTGGTAATGACACAGCTTTGAAACCCCCCTCCAATACAATCTCATCACTCAGCAAAAGGGTGGATATTCTGAAAACGAAGGAAATGAAGAGAAAGATCCAAACTTTATGAGCTAACAGCAAATTTATACATATAAAATAGGAAACCAAATAGAATATATAATGAGCAAGATTTTTGTTGAAGCCATGACATTAGAAAATAGAGAGGATCACGAGAAAGGAGATAGATTACAGAGGAAGAGATAACTCAAGAAGCTTTGGGCAATCAGCCAAACACATCACTTAGGACTCCTTTTTAAGTGAAATAAACAAAACAACCAGTTTCAGTGAACACCAAACACATGAAATACAGCAAATCATAACACCAATCATACTCCACACAACTCAAAAACTTATGCTGACTCTAGCCACTTCGATTCTGCCTGACATTGTCTTCCGAATCATAGGGCTCGTCCTCGGATGCGGGTTGGTTCCAATGGCTATGTCCGCAGTCGACATTTGTAGACTCTTCAAATACGAGCGGCAGCTTTCCCTTGGTACTGCTAAGTTTGGCCTCTACCTTCTCAGCTTCATCTACTACATCTGAAACATGACAGAGGATCCATCCGCAGTTCGCAGCACGAACACCTTCGCGCAACTCCTCGCGTAGCCCTTTCTGGAACAGACATGCCAGCTCCTCTTCATCACACTCTCTTTCGAAGATCCTGCTCTTCTGAAGGAACTCTTCACGGTACTCACGCACTGTCTTGGTTCCTTGCTTCACGTCCACCAGCTCAGACTCATTGAAGTCTGCGTTCTGAGAAGCTTCTCCGGGTATGCTACACTTCTGTCGACGCCTTCTGAGACCTACAACTGGAACTGGGCACTCAGAGTTTGTTTCGACACCAGATTTCTTGGTCTGACTGCGAGTCAATAATTCATTGAGTTTATATTTAATTATTTATATTTAATAATTTTTTAAAAAAATATAAAAACATGGATATTTTAAGTCACTTATATATATATCACTTAATTTATTATATATTTCAATCGTAAATTCACATTAAAATTCTATCAAGTTATGAATATTCTGGATTATAAAATACAGGAACAAAATGTGATAGATGTAGAATAAACTATAGTTGGATTACAAATTTGTTTTAGCTAATAATTTTGTATCGTAAGTCAACTAAAAAACCAAACTAAATTTAATGAAACATAATTTATACGAAACTTATGTATAAAGAGATGACTCGAAATGGAACATATATAATTTTAATCAATCATAAAGTCAAGCAAGCGATCTGTGTTTAAAATTATTTTTTGATTGAATTTTAAATATTCTAAACAAAAGAAAAGATTGATGTCTTAAAAAAAAAAAAAAGATTTTCTATTTGACTCACAAAATAGATTCCGAGTTTCCGAGTTTCTACTAATGATTTTTAAGGCATAACTACCCTAAAATATTATTTGGATATGCGGTTTTCAGATCTGATCGAACGGTTGATTTAAATTTCGAAATTCTGAATTTTGATCATGGTATTTTACAAACTTTAATGCTTTTACAAAGTTAAAAATCCTAAATTACTAATCTGAAAACGAAACGATTGAAAATACTATATTTCTTGTTGCATTTTTTTTTCAAAATCATCATTTTCAAAATAGAAAAATGAAAATCTCTAAGAACTTACAAATTAAGATTACTTCTTCCATTAGTCATATTGAAGAATGAACCAGTAAGAAATATGGGAATGAAGCTCTTAAATTAAGTCCCACCAATTGTCTATGACTTTGGTTAATTCTCAATATGGGATATCATTGCTTTATATTATTCTTTTTAATTAACTTGTTTCATATATTTTATATAAACTTGCCTAAGATTTAGGCGCGTGAATTTCAAATCTATGCATCCGCACGCAAGTCAATGAAAAATTAGATATAGAAATATAATAATTTTTAGATATTATAATTGCGGTTTTAATATAGATTTGGTAGTTTATATTAAATCAATTAATAGTTCATTTCCCATTTAATAGTATCATACATTTCATGTGATAGATATATTAACTTATTGTCTATGAAAAAAAAAACTAGCCTTGCAAAATATAATAATTACTACAAAATGATTATCTGTGAAATAAGGTTCGAGTTAAAACAAAAATATTATGAAAATGCAATTATTACATGTAGATTAAATACACAGTAGAAAATATCAATATTTTTGTAATGATTTATATTTTGGTTTTAGTTTTAAAAGTTTTCAATAAATTTTATCATTTTAGTCTAAAGGTTTTTTAACCTGATATATATTTGTTATATATAATCAATAAATTTTTTTGTAATGAATAATGCTTTGGAAAGTAAATTTCAAGTGTTGATTATTGCTATGCAACATTGTTGGTCTAAAGGTTATAAGCGTATCTATTTTGAAGAGATAATAAAGGGCTTTTGGAGTTGATTCATGGCAACAAGCGAAATTTTGGAATGTATAACTGGTTAAGAGAAGTTCGCTTCTAGTTAAATAAGTTTGAAATGGTTAGATTTACTTGGATAAAGAGAGATTGCAACCAGCCTGCTGATAGTTTAGCTAAGCAAGGAATACCGAATTCTCAGTCTTTTGTCTTTCATTTTTATGTCCCTATTGTAATTGTTAATGCTTTACATTGTGATCACTCGTTTTATTATTAATATATTAAAGTTGTCGTTAAAAAAAAAAATTTTTATCATTTTAGTATTTTCACTATTCTACATTTCTTTTTGTTCAACTTTTCTAATATGGTAACTTTGCGAAAAAATAAATTCAATACAAAGGTTGACTTTTTAAGTCTATTTACATTTTCATTAACTATGTTTCCAAAATAGTTTTATATGATATATATTTAAATAATATTTATTATTTCAAAGATATCAAACTCCATTTTATTAAAATCTACGAATTAACTTATTTTGTGCAATAGCATGGGTCTATAGAGTATATACGATGTATATAATCCAATATCTTAATCAGCTCCACTATTGTGATTGTAATCTTATCATATCTCTCTCTCGATCTTCTATCTCCCTGTATAAATAACGATGTACTATGTTCATAAGAAATAAGAGAAGAAATACATTAACCTACATGGTATCAAGAGCTAATTGATCCTAAAATACCTAAATTTTTTTTAAAAACGATGCCGAGTGTCTCCTCTCAATCCTCTGCTTCTGCCGAAGTCATCAATTCCGGCAATGCCTTACAAAATCTTGTTGTCGTTAACATGGTTAACGTCACCAAACCCTCCTCCAAAATTACCTTACTTGGAGTCTCCAAGTCAAATCTCTCCTCCGTAGTTATGATTTACTCAAATTCATTGATGGCTCTTATCCTGCACCTGATGAAACCATCACCGTTGAGGGCCAAACAACGCCAAACACTGAGTACACTATTTGGTTACGCCAAGATAGTCTCCTCTACAGTGCCTTAATGGGTGCTATTGAAGTCGCCAACCAGCCGCTAATCGCCGCCGCGACCTCTGCTCATGTAGCCTGGAACACCCTCGCCACCACTTATGAAAAACCGTCTCGAGGACATCTCAAACAATTGAGAAACCAATTGAAACAGAGTGTCAAAGGGACACAAACAATCGATGAGTATATGCAGCTCATACGTACACAAGCCGATTCACTTGCCTTGCTTGGTGATCCTTACCCCATGAAGACTCACAGACGTCATTCTTGGAGGGCTAACGGAAGAGTACAGAGCTGTTGTGGAAGCTGTTAACAGTCGTGATTCACCCATCTCCTTTGCCGAGTTACATGAGAAACTCATTAATCGGGAAACTGCAATTCTCAGCCACTCACGGATGCAACCAACATTTCCCGTCACGGCCAATGCAGCGTACAACCGTCAACAGCCCTGGAAACACACGAACCAAAACAATACTTCCTCGCGCCAACACAACTCTGGCCAACACCAAGCTCGCTCCAACAACTTCACTCTGTTTTATCTTGGCAAATTTCAAACGTGTGGAGTTCTAGGGCATACGGCTCAACGTTGCTCTGTGTTTGGTTCTCTTCTGGTCAACAATTGTCCTCACAAGGTCATGTTCCTCCGCAACCTCAAGCCCATTATGTCGTGCAATCTCACAATCTCGCAATCTCATAATCTCACAATTATGTCCATCTTGGCTTGTGGACAGTGGCGCTTCCCACCACATCACCTCCGATTTTGCAAACCTCTCTCTTCACTCTCCTTACAATAGAAGTGAAGAAGTGGTGATTGGTGATGGCAATAGTCTTGCCATAACACACACGGGTTCTACTCAACTACCTTCCTCTACTCGCTCACTTACTTTATTAAGCGATTATGCACTGACAATCATGTTTCGGTGGAATTTTTCTCCGATGAATTTCAGGTGAAGGATCTCAACTCGGGGGCGCCAGTTCTAAGAGGCCAGTCTAAGGGAGGTGGATATGAATGGCCGATTCAAGTCACTAGAACTCCACACGTTTGACCTTACAGCAAACACAAACTTGATCGTCGGTCAGCTGCTTGTGTCTTTCTTGGCTACTCTCTTACTCAAAGTGCTTTTTTATATCTTGATCTTGTTAGAATTTATGGGTCGCGTCATGTCGAATTTGTTGATAATTTGTTTCTTTTTTCTAAGCTCACATCGAGTCCTCCTCAAACAAGTTCTGTGTCTTCTTCAATTTGGTATCCACCAGTTACAATCCTTTGGACACAACCATCATCTCTGCCTCCGGACGTTGAGCCCCCATGTTCAAATTCTTCGCCACAACAATCGCTTGATGCTGGTACGTCTTCACACTCAAGTTTACCGGTTAATATTACTAATGCAGCTTTGCCTCCAATTTAGCAGCCTTTGCCTTCTAGTGATGATGCTTTGGTTACTCCGAGACCATCATCCTAGCCACCGGCGAACTCAATTACTTCAGCCTATTTGCCAGTTTCGTCGCACTTGGAAGATGCTCCCTCTACTCCTGATCCTCTTTCGCCGCCCACAGGTTTGGTCGAGGTTGTCCCTCTTGCCATGTCTCCGTGTCCTGGCAACATTCATCCAATGGTGACACGTGGGAAGAACAATATTATTAAACCAACAACAAAGTTCTCGATGCTTGCTACGTCCATTGTCAAGAAAATAGAACCATCCACAGTTCCGCAAGCACTCAAAGACTCACGTTGAAGAGGTGCTATGAGTGAAGAGTCTGATTCTCAAATTCGTAATCACACGTGGTATTTAGTCCCTCCTGATGTTGCGGCCAATCTTGTAGGCAATAAGTGGGTTTTTCGGATTAAGCGACTCCCCGACGGCTCCATTGACAGATTCTAAGCCCGACTCGTTGCCAAAGGGTTTTTCATCAACGCCCGAGTATAGACTTCTATGAGATATCTAGTCCTGTCGTCAAACCTCTGATCATTCGTTTAGTTCTTGGACTAACAGTGTCTAATGATTGGCCTTTTCGCCAATTGGACGTTAATAACGCTTTTTTACAAGGCACACTCACTGAATATATCTATATGGCGCAGCCGATTGGTTTTGTTGACAAAGATAAAACCACTCACATTTGTAAGCTTCAGAAAGCTCTCTACGGACTCAAGCAAGCGCCTCGTGCTTGGTACATGGAGCTTAAGACCTTCCTCCAAGAATCTGGATTTGTAAACACTTTGTCTAACACTTCGATCTTCGTACTTATATTGGGTGATGTTACTATCTTCATCTTGGTCTATGATGATGATATAGTTGTCACGGGCAACCATCCAGATCATGTTGAAGCGTTTATTACTCGTCTTAGCAATCGGTTTTTTCTAAAGGATCAAGGTGCCCTCAGCTACTTCTTGGGGATTGAAGTTGTTCGATCAGCATCCGATTTGCATCTCTCCCAGCGGAAGTATATCAATGATTTGTTGGCTACCTAAGGTACACCTCTAATTGATGGCTCCAAATATAGAATTGTAATTAACTTGTTGAAGTTTGTTGTTATGGACTGAAGATAGTTTTGTCTATACTCGTTCTAACAACTTCTCATTCTGTTTTTGGGCTTAGGGTTAACATGTGCTAGAGAAAGACCCGTGTAATCTCTCATGACTGATAAATCGATCAAGCTCATACATCATGTGTGCCTAGCTTATTTTATTACAGAGAAGTCAAGAAGAGAAGCTGGTGATCACAATGTGAGCTGCAAATTCTTGGAGAGAGGTGTCTTGAGATATGGAGTTTGAGTTTCATTTAGGGGTTTAAAGTGAAAGAGTTATGTCAGATTCTTTCTTAGTTCAGGGATGGGTTTAAGATGAAAGATTTATATCAAATTCTTTCTTAATCAGAGATCTTTTTTAAATGATGTATGTCCTTAAACCAATCAGGTTTACAATCTAAAATAATGATTTGGGCTTTTTATTGATTGTACCACTTATTGGAATACTTCTTTTCAATTGTACCATAAGACACCTTCTCTTTCCACTAGTACCACTTTCGTGTGGTAGAGTAAAAAAAATTGGACCATCTTGCCCCTCTTCTATTAGCCAGGTCGTTGGCGGAAATATGTTTTTGTGTAAACATCATGGGATGGGATGATGTTTTTTGTGTCAGACAAACAGACAAACAATATTAATATAATATTTGGGATGATGCTTTCGAAGGTCTTTTCTTACTTATCGATGGACAAGTTTGTCGGATAAAAATTTGGAGGACAAGTTTTCCGAATAAGCATGTGGTGGACAAGTATACGAAGCATTTGGTGAACAAGTTTTCCAGATATATAGCATTTCCAAACGGGTGATCAAAAATTATAGTTGATGGACAAATTTTCTGGATAAACATTTGGTGGACAAAAACGTCTGCGATATATAGATATGTTTTATATCATTGATAGTTATCGTCCACGATGCTTTGTAGAATTGTCCACCAAATACTTAGTAAACTTTTCCACCAGATGCTTTGTAGACTTGTCCACGAAATGTTTCTTGAACACTAAACATGAAACTTTGAGTGGAAATTATTAAATAAAAATAGTAAACGAGTATTCGAGAATAACAACATAAAATGGTGGACAATAAAAATATTTGGATACAAGTATTATGGTGGACATTATTCAATGAAAAATAGTAAACTTCAAAAAGTATGTCCGTTGAAAGACAATAATAATAGATCTGAGGGAGAGAGAAAAGAGAAGAGAGAGAAATGAGAAAGAAATGAGAGAGACGAGAGAGAAAAGAGAAATGAGAAGAGAGCGATAAAGAGAGAAGCATGAGAGAAAAGGAAAAAGTAGATCTAAGGGTAAAAATATCTTTGACATGTCTACTTGTGGTATATTAAAAAATGTTTTAAGATTATGGTAGATTAGAAAATGTTTTTGAAATAAAGTGGTAAATCTCATAGTTTCCCCTAATGATTTTACCATAGTTGTGCATATATTTGAACAATATCACAATTACTATATATACACACACATTCGTAAATGCATTTTACGTATTGATTGTCAGAGTTTTTTACGCTCTTGCACATCAATTAAAACCCGATGTGCAAAACTACCTCAATCATAAGGTATGTCATTGAAGCACTTAGGGTATCGAATCCACAGGGACTAAGGATTACACACCAAAGATACGAGAAACAAACTAAGCTAGAGCAAAACGTTTTTATTGGTTTTTATGTTTTTATCGAAATGTAAAAGAAATGCAAGAAAGAAAACAAAAGACAAAGCTCTGGATCATGGATTAAACTATCAAAGAGATGATTAACAATCAAACAATGAATCAATTGGAAGCATTAAACACTATCCTAGAACATGGAACACACATAAATAGATTAATCCACTCCCGTGGTATCAATCCCTACATCAATCATCGAAATGACAAGAACTCCCGTTCGCAATTCAATAATCAATGAGCATATATCACAAGTCCAATTAGTTCACTAATCACCCTACTCATCAACTCCCGTTGGGTAGGATGTGAGAAGCTCACAAAAGATTCGGTTCAAGCAATTCATCTAACTCCTTCCGGGTGTGAAATGCCTAAGCTCAAGAATCGAATATGAAACAAACCTAATCTAGCACTAACACCGTTTACTCGAATCTCATATCTAAAGCATGGGATGAGTCCAAAAATCATCTAATCTAAGGTGTAGCTCTAGTTCGGTTTGTCACGCCAAACAAGAACTACCTAATCTAGTGCAGTTTTAGGTTTCGGTTCGTCATGTCAAAAACTAGCATTAAGAATCAACCTAAGTGAAGGATTTCTCCACAAGATCATCCTAAATCATCATTATTTAACCATCAAGACAATTGACCAATGATGCATAAACATTCAATTCACATTCATTCTTATGACATGGAACACTCAAGTAGATTAGCTCATTCCCAGATGCTAATCTATTTACAAATCAACTAGTTTGGCTATTTGTCACCCAACAACCAATTGCAACTAGATGATCTATACCATTAAGTATGAGTCCATATAAGTCAACAATTCATCGGTGAAGAGTGAAATGCATGCTTGGAAATTTTCTAGACAATTTATCAAAACACCTTGTGAGCAATAAATGTCATAAGTTCTAGAATTGGGTGATCAAGTCATTTCTAGCATAGAGATCTTTCCTAGCATGAGAACAAATGTTTATCTAAGTCTAAACTCAACAATCAATCATCAAATCAAGTAATCCAAAAACCCAGAAAAGTCAACTCACAAATATATCAAGAACACAAAAGTAAAAGACATGAAAATGAAGACAAGAACAAATAAAACATATATATAGATAGGGTGAAGAAATCTTCTCTAAAGTGGCATGAATCTTGAAGACAATACAAATCTCATGAGGAGAGAGTTTGGGTCGAAACCCACTCTAAAAAGAAGAAGACTTAATGAGAAAATAGGTTTATGAACCATTTATACAAAGGAAAACGGACTGGTCAACTCTGGTCAACTCTATTTCTGGGTGCGTATCGACCTGTATGGGGTCGGTACCTCGGACATACCGACCTGGTTTTGGCCGGTACGTGGGCGGTATGACTCTCGGGAATACCCAGTTTTGGTCTTCAGAATTATCGACCCGTTTGGGGTCGATATGCCGGTCGATACCGCACTAAAACGCCCATATCTTTTGAACCACAACTCCAAATGCTCTGAAACCACCTCCATTGGAAAGCTAACTCAATTTCCTATGACTTCATGAAGATTACATAAGCTAAATCCAAAGGAAAGACATTCTTCTGACTCGATCTTTCAAGCATGTTGGATTGACTCTGCATTTGACATTTCCTAACTTTGGTCCAAAATTTGCATCCTTCATTTTCCTTATATTTCTATGCATATCTTTGATCCAATCCACTCCTAAACATCTGAATAAACACAAAAAGAACAAAAAAGAAGACACAAACAACCTAGGACATCTAAAATGCAAGAAACACTGAATAAGACTTTAATGCATGAAAACATCCTAAAAATGTACAAAGTGGGATTTAAACATATGAAAACTAGGCTTTAAAAAATGTAAAATATACACTTATCACGTATGTATACAATGGAGATGAGTATGATGATGATGATGATGATGATGATGATGATGATGATGATGATGATGATGATGATGATGATGATGATGATGATGATGATGATGATGATGATGATGGTGGTGGATGACGATGATGATTATTAATTATGATAAATATTATGATAGTTATTAATTAATTATGATAAAAAAATTATTCCATTAATTCTATGGGTCAACTCATTTAATCCATTAATCCATTAATTTAAATGAGTCATGAGTTGATCCAAACCATTTATTAATTGAGTTGGGTTAACTCATAAATCATTTAAGCTTTAATTCATTGGGTTATGATGAGTTGGTTTGTGTTGGTTTACCAATTTTGACACCCCTAAATATATCTATTGTAAAATATTTTTTTGATGGATCATGGCTAATTATAACACATCATAGTTAATTTAGTTAACCAATTCTAATTCTTTTTTTTTTTTTTGCTTTAACCAAAATTTGGGCAGCCATAATATGCATATGGTTGAAACACATTATAAAATTGAGAAAAGTAATCTTAAAACATTTATCCAAAACAAAGAGGACTTAAAAATGAAAATACAAAGAAAGATTTAGCTCTCATGTAGAGTACTTGCTTCCATTGATGACGAAATCGAAAGCCATGCAAATTTCTATTCGAAATGAAGACTTTGTCTCGGAGGTTCAATCCAAACAGTTCGAGAAATGGTCTTCTTCGTATCCCAAGGAATAATAGATGAATCACTCATAATATACATTCCTTTTTCAAAGGAATAAGTAACAATCTCAGGGTGATATGAGTCCGAAAAGAGAAACTTGTTTTTCATGTTGGTCTCAATGCCATATCTACACTTGGCTTCACGAAAATCCCCGTAAATTAACAACCCTTCGTCAATTCTACCAGTCTCTTCCCAAATCGAATCCTTATCGCGACATAACTTAAACACTCGTAACTTGTCACCCACAATGTTTAGAAGGAATATGTCTCCTTTATTCTCTACCAAGTAAGTTCCATAAAACTTTATTGTCCAAGGTATGCTACATTTTGGGTGGTGAATGTTCCAAATTTGCTTGTATGGATCAAAAACTGCTAACGAGCCTAATTTGCCAAGGCAATAAAACATACCTTCCGAGAAGACAATTTTGCTGTTAGTAGCAAAGTAATGCTCAGGACTCATGAAGTGATTAGTGTTCCACTTGGTTTCGCCAAATCTGAAAGTGTTGATGGCGACATGATTGTTGTTGTAATCAGTGTTTGTTAACCCAATAACCAAACAACTAGTGGATGTAGGAGTGCAAGTGAAAGCAGCACATAGGTTATAATTCTGACACTTAGGCAAACAGATAAGTGTACGAGTAAACGGATTGAAGAAGGATAACTTAGAGGAAAGACATTTTCCCATAAGCAACCAACCATCTTTCGAGTAATAAACCGTCATTCCTACCATTTCGGAAAACTCAGTCATGTATGTCTTATCCTGTAAATGATCATACAATTCACAAGGCTCCTGCTTTGAGGAATAAGGATATCTCATAAGCCATAGATGTCGATCTTTCATCCGAATAGATGCACTAGCTTTATACCATCCTTTACAAACTACAGAAGCACGAATGTTGTCTTTCACAATGAGGAGAGACATTATTAATTGCAAAAGTTCTGGAAGAAGAATCGACCAATCTTTCTTTTTAGCATTTTCACTTTCACCCTTGTTCGTCATCCTAATGAAATGTTCCAACACAAACGAAATTAGTTTGTCATTTCACAATAAAATATTCAAATTAATTATTATATCTTAGAAACTAATATCCAATAAATTTGAAATTATGAAAGACCAAACTTGAATGGTTGGTTTACTTAAGATATATATATATAACACACAACATAGATTATAATGACAAAATGAATGTCTAAACATGCTAAGTTCTAACCAAAAGGCTAAACATCTCTATTAATTTATACAGTGTTTTAAAACCAAATTGAAAGGTAAACTAAAATTTCTTTTTAAATCACCATATTGCTTGATCCGTCACTCTGAATGTGGGTCAAGAAATATGGAATATTCTAGACTATTAGACTATCCTAATTAATCTAAAATATTTTAAATTAAAAATTACATTAAATATTCTATATAGAAGATCAATCGTAAAGTCAAACAAAATTGATCAATATTTCTAATATAAAAAAATTTAAATGTTCTAATAAAAATTAAAGTCTGATTTGGCTCACAAATGATCAGTTGTTGATATATTACGAGTCATTTAACTGTTTAACGGTTTTAATCAAACAAATTCCAACTTTAAAGGCATAACCAGCTTGGTTATATCTTCGGGTTATATATGGATTCAAAAGACTCATGCTTTTTATTTACAAAAATAAAAATTCTAAATTACTAATCTGAAAACGATGATCAAGAATAGATTTGTTCAATGGAAAATAGAAAATAAGAGTTTTTAAGAACTTACAAATTGAGGTTAGGTTTTCCATCAGTCATTATGAAGATGAACAAATGAGTAAAATGGGAATCAAGCTCTGGAAGTGAATTCCACCAAATAATGTATGCTTTTATTGTTTTTTTTTTCATCAACTAGATTCATATGTCTTATATAAACTTGTTTAAGATCCGCGCGCGCAAATTTAAATTTGTATGCCCGCACACGCAATTTGGTAACAAATTAAACATAGAAATACAAAACAGTTTGACTATAATAAATATTTTCAATCTAAAATTTATAGTAAATTATTAAAATATTTCATTCACTCAATTTATAAAATTTCATTTTTTATAATTTTTAATATGGTATATTTGTTCCCAAAGATTAAAAAGAATTATAACTACACTTACCATTTTAAAAAAAAATTAATACGGAGGTTGACTTTGTAATTCTATTTACATTCATTAATTTGTTTCCAAAATAGTTATATATATGGTATATATTTCAAATATATTGTATAAAATAGAAATCTAATTCCATTAAGCCTTTTTGTAGATCTTGCATCCTTTGACTACTCTGATATAGTAAAATATTTATGTTTTTCCATATGCAACGAAGGATCCGCAATGGAAATTGTCTTGTTGCTGGTGGAAGATTGGTAATTTGGTATTGTAACGACATTCCCGAAATTTTGGCCCAGATGACACATATGGATCAATTAAGTCCATGTAAAGGCATCTCTAATAGGTCTCTTCGTGTTGAGGAAAGCAAATCTTTAAAACTTTGAGGGTGGATTGTCGGGTCGTCAGGGTGTAGTCCCCTAAAAACTTTGCGTTAAGTCTGTAACCACCCGTTTTTAAAAACAATATTTAGCCCCCTAAAAAGTTCAATTTCGAGTTGTAACCCTCTTTCGTTAATTTTTTGGTTGACTTTGATGACTGTACAGCTGACTAGACGCCACTGTGCAGCTGATTAGGTGTCATTGTGCAGCTGACTAGATGCCACTGTGCAGCTGACGTGGCAAATAAAACAAAAAAATAGAATTCAATAGGTCTGGACGATCGGGTATTCGGATCGGGTATGTTCGGGTTTGGGTTTACGTGTTTAGAAATTTAGGACCCGTTCGAGTATTTTTAAATTCCAGGTTCGGATATTTTCAGGTTCAGGTTTACCCATATATTTAAAACTCTGAAATTTTGTATCCAAATCTAACCAAACTATTTGAAAACAACTAAAAACTCGAGTATTTTTACGTAAATCTATCCAAAAATAACTAAAATACCCGAATCTGAACCCGATCCAAAATTTAAAAATATTCGAACGGGTCTTAAATTTATTAGTATTAATAAAAAAATTCTAATGAAATGAATATTTAAAAACAATAAAAAAATACATGAATAAATTGTGGTACAAAATAATGATGTTATTGTTTTTATAAAGCCATAAAGGTAATTGTTAGTGGTTTTGTGATTCACAACGTAGCAACCATTATACTTTTTATGGTTATAATAAGAGTTGCTAATCAAAGGTTGATATTGTCAGTTTTGTTTGCAATTGAATTTCACTCAAGAGAATTATAGAGAGTCGTCGCGATGTATCCCCCTAAAATCTAATATATTATTAGATATGCTCTAAACGGCTTAAAAATCTAGTAACTTTGGGTTTTCGTGTATAGAAATTTAAGACCCGTACGAGAATTTATAAATTTTGGGTCGGATTCAGGTTCGGGTATTTTAGTTATTTTTGTATAGATTTATGTAAAAATACCCGACCCGAATACGACCCGAATACCCGAACTTTCAGGCCTAATAAATTCGTTTTTTTTATTTGCCACGTCAGCTGCACAGTGACTTCTAATCAGCTACACAGTCATCAAAGTCAACCAAAAAGTTAACAAGATGGGGTTACAACTCGAGATGAAACTTTTTAGGGGGTTAAACATTGTTTTTTAAAAACGGGTGGTTACAGACTTAACGCAAAGTTTTTAGGGGGCTACACCCCGACGACCCGTGGATTGCCTAACAACGAAACCTCTAAAAAATCCTTAAAATTTTATTAATTTGTAATAAAGTCCTCTATATTAACAAAAGTTATTAATAATAATAAAACTTCATAAATAAATATGAAACATACATTTAATATATTATACGAAACACATTACATGTAATTTGGTACTAATATTTACAAATACTAGTATTTTGGTACCACTTGTAATATCTTATATAATAAAGTAGGGTTCGTGTAACCACAGACTGACACGTGTCATCTCTTATTTTAACTATTTTTTATTTTATCTTTTGATATTTTTATTTCTAAAAAACATATTTAAAAATAATAACTTCTCTTAATTACATATTTAAAATCAATTAGTACAATTTTGACCAAAACTTAATCCATTAATCTATTTGAAAGAAACTCAAACAACATAATTGCATAATTGACTATAACCTTTTAACATGTATTTTTTTAATTTTTCTTTATTGTACCACTTGATATTCTCATTCATAAAAAAACGTATACAAAAAATAATAACTTCTCTTATTTTATCTTTTGATATTTTTATTTCTAAAAAAAATATTTAAAAATAATAACTTCTCTTAATTACATATACAAAAAATTCTATTTTATATATTTATTTTTAAATTTATCAAAAACTATTAAATATCAATTTCATATTTAATATTAGAATTTTTCCATCTTCTATAATAAAGTAGGGTTCGCTTAACCACAATCTGACATGTGTCATCTCTTATTTTAACTATTTCTCTATTTTATCTTTTAATATTCTCATTTCTAAAAAAAACATATATAATAACAATAATTTCTCTTAATTGCATGTTTAAAATCAATTAATGCAATTTGACTATAACTTAATTCATTAAAACATTTGAAAGAATCTCAAACAACATAATTGACTATAACCTTTTAACATGTGTTTTTTCAATTTTTCGTTATTGTACCACATGACATTCTTATATAATAAAGTAGGGTTCTTTTAACCACAGATTGACATATGTCATCTCTTATTTTAACTATTTTTTTATTTTATCTTTTGATATTTTTATTTCTAAAAAACATATTTAAAAATTATAACTTCTCTTAATTGCATGTTTAAAATCAATTAATGCAATTTGACCATAACTTAATTCATTAAAACATTTGAAAGAATCTCAAACATCATAATTGACTATAACCTTTTAACATGTGTTTTTTCAATTTTTCTTTATTGTACCACTTGATATTCTCATTCATAAAAAAAACGTATACAAAAAATAATAATTTCTCTTATTTTATCTTTTGATATTTTTATTTCTAAAAAACATATTTAAAAATAATAACTTCTCTTAATTACATATACAAAAATTTTTATTATATATATATATATATATTTATATTTATCAAAAACTGTTAAATATCTATTTCATATTTAATTTTAGAATTTTTTCATCTTATATAATAAAGTAGGGTTTGTTTCACCACAGTCTGACATGTGTCATCTCTTATTTTAACTATTTCTCTATTTTATCTTTTAATATTCTCATTTCTAAAATAAACATAAATAATAACAATAATTTCTCTTAATTGCATGTTTAAAATTAATTAATGCAATTTGACCATAAATATTTGAAAGAACTTCAAACAACATAATTGACAAAAACATTTAACATGTGTTTTTCAATTTTTCTTTATTGTACCACTTGATATTCTCATTGACAAAAAAATTGTGTCTTGAAAAATTGTCCCCCAAAACTTGGAGGAACTTAAGAGGTAAAAATGCAATAATTGCCCACTTAAATGCATTAATTAGTCTTCCCTTAAAAAAATTTGGATTTAAAAACCAACTTTAAATTATTGTCTAAGTGGAAGTGATAACAATTGTAAAAATTGTTTATTTTAATACGTTAGTCTTTCAACCAACGAAATTTCGTAATTAACGCCCACTAATTCAAATGCATTAATTGATGATTCCATAACATACAACTATTAATTAGTATTAATTCAGAATATTGAACCAAAATCATCAAATTCTATATATGTTTTCATGTTTTATTTTGGGTAAACGGCTCCAAATTTTATATGCTCCTGAATTCGAGAGTCTCAATGTCTACCTATAAATAGAAAAACACACATTTCATTATTCATCATATTTCAAGTAATACATAATTTTGTAAATTCTATTTCAATTTTTTTTCTACAACTAATAGAGTTCAAATTGTTTTCTTATGTCAACTTTGTAAGTTTGTACACAAGTTGTGATTTCGATGTTGAATCAGCCTTTAACTGCTATCGTCGAACCAACAAGTGAAAAATTATTTTTACTAAGAAAATGTTTTTGAATAGTGTTAAAGAACAACAATGTTCTATTGGTTTTGAATTTTTGTTTTTCCAGATTTTTTATGTTTATTGAGTTGAATGATATGAGAGACAATGGTGAAGAGTAACTAGGTAACAAATTATGTTTTTATTGTGCTTTTGTTTCGATGGTACTTACTCGAATTAAAAAAACTATGTTCGATTAAAAATATTTATTTGTTAAATAAAATGGACTCTTTAACAAATTAAATTACTTAAAAAATATTAGAGGAAAAAATATCAAAAAAATTAATGACAAAAAGAGAAACAATATTTTTTACTGTTATTATTTTCAAACCAATTATCAATGTTTTGACAAACATAACCAAAATAACCGGTTTAATAAAATAATTATGGATTTGTTTCCATCCACTTTATCAAATTGTAGTGTAAAACTAATTTAACACACTGTAATATAATACAATAAATGGGAAAATTATAATATTAAATATGAAATATATATTTTAAAAGTTTTAATAAATTTAAAGATAAAAATGTAAGAAAGAATAATATATTTATCTAATAGATTTTTAGAAAAAATCAATGATCAAATCTATTTTAACACATAACCCACGCAACACGTGGGAAACTACCTAGTATGTAATATTTATGTGTTTCATGTAATTCGTCTTTAATTTGTGTTAAGAGTGTTTAATGTATTTTTATTTTGTTTTAAATTTTCATTTTTAATGTATTTTTATTTTGTGTGAACTTTGTTTTTAATGTTATGTAACATTTTTCTTATTTTATTGTATTTTATGTACTTAAGTTATAATAAATCAAGTTTAGTATAATTATTTGTGAAAAACATAATTATAGGGACCAAAAAAATCTAGGGCGAATTGCTAAAAATAGACCCAAAATTGAGTTTGAAAGCAAAACTAGACCCCAAATTGAAACAAATGCAAAACTAGACTTTTGGGATATGGAAATTACATTAACCCCCTTATTTGCAAACAAAAAAACAGAAACCGCAATTACAGTTCTAACCTCCGTGCGAAGTAGATTTCTTGAACGAAGTCTCACAGTAGACTTCGTAGACTTCTTGAACGAAGTCTCACAGTAGACTTCTTGAACGAAGACATCCATGAAGTCTGAACCGTAATTAAACCTTAGATTTAAATTAGGAAAATAATAAAAAATATTTTCAATGAAATTTCTTCTAAAGAAAATAAGATTATCTAAAATATGAACTTTATAAATAAAAATTTCCGAAACTTTTATAAATTTTAAGCATGTAAGGTTGATTATGTTCTAAAATACCATAAACAGTCGCAGACTTCGACCATGAAGTCTGAACCGTAATTAAATGTGAAATTTTAATTAAAAAATGAAAAAAAAATATTTCGATCAAAATTTTTGAAAGATAAATTATTTTAAATCAAATCGAATAGGTTTAAATAAAAAAATTCATAAAACTAAGTCATTTGATGTAAACCATGTGAGGCATATAGGTTAGAGGTTACCAATGGATAAGAATCCATGCATATATCTTTAGGTTTAGACTTAGATTGATATGTTTTTGATATAAAATGGCGATCCTTCGTATAGTTGTTAGATTTTGAACATATTATACTATTTTGATGTCAAATGTTAGTATTTGTTAACAAAAAGTGAATTAAACGTTCGAAATTTAGAGTTTAGGGCTTACAAGACTTCCGAGTTTCGGTGAAGTACATCACGGCAGACTTCGCATGTGATGTCTGTAAGATTTTGTTATCGTAGACTTCTTTGTAGAAGTCTGATGAAATTCCAAATGAATCCAAAATTTTGAAATGTTTCGCAAAAAATTGTGGGGGAAAATTTACATTTACTACAAGATAAAACTGAAATTGCAATAGTTAATCTGGTAAAAAAATTAAAAATTTCCATCGCTCTTTTTCTTCTTCGACTTCGAATCACCAAACGTCGCCGGAAATCTCTAAACGCCGACACACTTTCTCCTCTTTCGCCGTAAGTTATCGATATTCTTTCTCCTCTTTCTCCTCTCTCGCTGGAAAATCTAATCCCATCTTTTATTTGATTCGCAGATCTGGGAATCACAACCGTCTATTCATATCTTCAAAGCTATTCTGTTTCCGTCTTCGCATATCAGATGAGTAGCAGGCGGTCGGTGAGAGAGCATTGCTTCTAGATGACGATGAAAGATGAAGATGAAGATGAAGATGAAGATCCAGATGAAGATGAAGATCCCGATGAAGATGAAGAAGAAGAATCAGATGAAAGAGAAGAAATGTGAGACCGGATAGATTTACCGGATGTGATTATCAGCCAGATACAAATGACGGTTGGGTGCGGATGATGCCATACTGGTATGAAAAATGGGGCGTTGTTAATGTGAAGAGTGAGGATGAAGAAAGAAGATGGTGATACTAATATGATGACTTGTACGTACCATTATCGCGGTTGTTCAAGAAAAGAATAACTAATTTTAGAGGAGAGATCCTGGAAAGTAGAGATGGTGAGATTGTTTTCGAAGACAAGAAGAGAGTACGCGGATTTGGTCGAAAAAGAGCGAATGATGAAGATGAAGATCCCGATGAAGATGAAGAAGAAGATGAAGATCCAGATGAAGATGAAGATCCAAATGAAGATGAAGATCCCGATGAAGATGAAGAAGAAGAATCAGATGAAACTCACATTTACTAATCCAGACCCAGAGATGCCAATGCAAAATTTTGTCGACCTGGTGAAGGAGTACTTCACCAGATCGACAAAATTTTGCTTGACATGTCAGGGTCTGGGTTAGTAAGTGTGAGTTTCATCTGATTCTTCTTTTTCATCTTCATCGGGCTCTTTCTTCTTCATATTAGACAACAAAACACAATATTTATTTTTATTTCTTTTGAAATGGATTGGAACTTTATTTCTTAAGTTTTATGTTAATTATATTTAATTTCTCTAATTATGTTAATTATCTATCGGAACCTTTGATTTCTTATTATGTTGATTATCTTTAATTTCCTTTAACTTCGGAACCTTATTATATAAGTAATTATCGTGAATTACTCTTTTTTAAAATCACCTGAAATTTGGAATTAAATCGTTGAAGGGTAATACAACAAGTTGATTAGCCAACCACGGTGGCTTAGAATACACATTGACATGACAAAAATAACTGGTCATACAATTAAAACCACTTATAAAAGCATAATTTATATAAGTAAAAAAGTTGTAGACGTCATCTTCGTAGAAACCCTAATTTTAGACATCAATGGAAGACTTCTTCCACAAGACTACAACAGAAGACTTCATCTGCATACTGAACATCTGATTATAAACTTCTACGGGAGACTTCAAATACAGACTTCTTCTGAAGACTTCGTATGCGTCCTGAACTAACTTCTATGGAAGACTTCAAGAGCAGACTTCTACTTTCCTTCAACCTTGAAACGCTACGTAACAAAAAAAAAAAAAAACAGAGTCCTCTTAAAAACAGAGTCCTCTTAAAAACAGAGTCCCCTCAAAACAGAGCCCCTCAAAACAAAGATTTTAACTTACACAGTTAGCGCGAGTATGTCCAGACTGTCTGCATTTTGAACAAATATATTGCTTGTGAGCCTTCCGCGGTTTTGGCGTAGTCTTTCTGGCGATTTCAAGCCACGTTTGCCACCTTGACTTCTTCTGCCTTCCAAGAGGACGCCGGATGAGTGGAGGGAAAACCTTGGCAAACTCGGGCTCTTTGATATCGACGGTTTTGGGGAAATGTTGCCTGCATACGTCGAATACAAAATATTTCTTTGTGTATGACGGGCATACGAGGGCGACAACATCCATTTTAAGCTCAGGAGCAGCATCAATAGCATGCGAGCAAGGTATTTTCTCAACATCATACACTCCACATTCACATGTTCGATGTTGGAAACACAACGATACAATCTCTATGTCCTCCCTTCACGTGAAATCGCCATCCGTCTATGCGTTCGACAGTAATCTGGTCAGCGTAATGCTGACGAATAGTTAGCAAATATTCAACACCCTTGCTATGTTTGGTTGTGAGACTGATAGCGTCTTCTCGCCTTTTAAAAAACCATCTTCCTAGCTTCTCTCGTATGAATTCCAAAGAAAGGGTATGGAAAATCCTCGAGCTGGCTCTAAGTGCAGAGTTTATCGATTCAGCAATGTTGCTCGTTTGTATGTTGTATCGTTCTCCTGGAAAGTGAACGTGGGCCCATAGTTTCACATCTGCGTCCTCCAAGTAAGCTGCAAAGATCGGGTTTCGTCTCACGTAAGGCGTCCATGTATCTGTTAAAATCATAATGCGTATATGCATACGCAGCCCCTCTGACCAAGTAACATAAGTTGCTTTCCCTTGTACTTCGTGATTATGTTATTATGTAGGTGATAATAACATACCCTCTTGTTGCCCATGGCATAACAATTTCAATGGCATTCTTATCGAGGCGTGCCTGTCGGACACTATAACCAAAGGAAATTGATCGGAGACACATCCACTCAACTTGGTGAAAAACCATTGCCATGATTCATCATTTTCAGAGTCTACAATAGCAAAAGCTAACGGAATATTTGAAAATTCCCGTCCTGGCCGCAAGCCACTAGCATTACTCCACCATACTTCCCCGGTAGATGACACCCATCCACCACCATAACTCTTCTCAGAAACTGAAAACCGGTAATAGAGGCTCCAAGAGCCATAAACAGAATATTTGAATCTGTTTTGATCATCAACCACAAGATCAGTGACAGTTCCGGGATTGGCTAGCCCGATGCGATAGAGATAAGACGGCAGCTGCTCATATCCACTTCCGCTGTTCCCCTCACCAAGTGTTGTGCAAATATTAAAGCTCTATAGGAAGTGGTATATTATTCATCTGCATACCATATTTTATTCTTCATTGCAGATCTATCATCTTCGGCGTTACTCCATCGATTGTTCCCCATTCATCATAAAAAGTTTAGCAATATATCTCGGAGGATGACGTTTGCGCAGAGAAATTCGGTCTGCAACATTGCAAGTATGATCTTTTTTGTACAAGGTAACCCAACACCTTTTTGGTTCATTTTTCACAGCCGCTCTAATCCTCCAATTGCATCCTTTCCACACGCAGATGGCTACAAACAACTTTTGTGTAGACTTATGCACTTTGAACGTGAATTTCGACATTATAGCCGTCAACCGCAGCTCGGATAACAAGCGCATCCTTTGTAGGAAAACTCGCAGTCGTATAGATAACGTCTGACCATGTCATGTTGGATCTTGGGCCTTACCAACAAAAGCCACCTTCCGCAACAAGACACGTATTATCCTCATCATCATTTTCACTACCATCCTCATCCTCAACTTTCCCATACACAGTATAATCCTCAAGGTATTCTTCTTTAACCTCACCAGCATGAGATTCTTCCGCATCATCATCATCATCATCATCACCATCGTCGTTGACGTTAACCTCACCACCATCAGATATATCCATATCTTCGTCTTCAAACTCTTCTACATCATGAAGGTCTTCGTCAACACTTTCACCAGCAACCTCATTGCCACTAGCCATACCAAAACGACTCGAGACGCAAAGGCGTACAGCAGCGTTTTACATAACTCACACCAAGGACCGCACTTGTCTATCATTTGAGACATGCATAGGTGGTGTAAGACAATCCGTGTCCGTTAGTTGCAACATTGAATTCGGCAACCGAGTAAGTTAACTCGACGAAGTCGTTTTGTCCAGCTCATAGTCTACTAGTGCCATCTCAATGAGTTCACAGTGTGTACAAGAATCACTCAAGAAAAACATTCTCCCTCCTTTGGATGATCCACCTCAAAATGCCACTTACAGTCTCTCATCACCATTCTCCAAAGACAGCAGGTACATGAACCATTTTCTGAAAGACATTTGAAACAACACAAAGGCAAACTGTTAGTTTGTTTCATAGTAGACTTCAAAGGTGAAGTCTGTTGAAAATAATTATCAGAAATTCGTAAAATCGATTTAAGATAGAATATAAGACATTGAGATGTGAAATTCATACATAAACAACAACAATAACTAATACACATGTAAAAAAATTTAAAATCTCAAAAAATGCATATTATATATGATACAAATCTATTTTTTTAAAAGATAGTGCAAGAGACTCTCGAACGAAGTCTACGCACAGACATCCTCTGTGAAGTCTAAATTTATACCAAACACCTAATAAGTTTAGAAAAAATATATAAAAATATATGCGATTAAATAGTTCAAATTCTAAAACATCAAAAGCCATACGTAACAAACATGTTAGGACAAGAAAAAAAAAAACTAATTACAAATAGGCTAAAATTGCATTTTTACTGAAATTATCATTAGAGACTTCACAGGCTAAGTCTCTTAGTAGACTTATTTGATGAAGTCTGCTCTGCTATCCGGAAGCAGACTTCGCCCGTGATGTCTAAATTTATAACCTAAACACCTAATAAGTTCAGAAAAAATATAAAAAAATAATTATGCGATTAAAATAGTTCAAATTTCTAAAACATACAAAAGCTATAGGTAACACACATGTTAGGCAAAGAAAAAAAAAACTAATTACAAATAGGCTAAAATTGCATTTTTACTAAAATTATCATTAGAGACTTCACAGGCGAAGTCTCTTAGTAGACTTCTTTGATGAAGTCTGCTTTGCTATCTGAAGCAGACTTCGCCCGTGAAGTCTAAAGCACGGGTCTAATTTTGCAATTGACCAGATTTTGACTTTTTGAGCAGACTTCACATGCGAAGTCTGCTACACAAAGGAGATTTCGTCAAAGAAGTCTATACCAGTTTGGGGTCTAGTTTTGCAATTGACCACAGTTTTGACTTTTTTAGTAGACTTCATCTAGGAAGTCTTTTGGTAATAGACTTCATCTAGGAAGTCTAAAACGTAATTAGACTTCCTCGATGAAGTCTTTTTGCCTTCAGAGACTTCTTCGGCGAAAGTCTACCATAAAGTAGGGTATAGTTTTGCAATTGACCAGAGTTTGACTTTTACATGAAACTTCGTCTGAGAAATCTATTTAGAAAAAGGTTACTTTTGCAATTGACCAAAAAAATTTCTTTTTAAATTCCAGAATTACCGATGGTTGTAGACTTCATACGAGAAGTCTACCAATAGTCAATGTTTCAGAATTTTGGTCAAATGCAAAACTAACCCTTTTTCACGCAGACTTCTCAGATGAAGTCTCGATAAAAAGTCTTCGTTCCCGGTCAATTTGTAAAACTAACGCTTTTTCGCAGACTTCACAGAAAGAAGTCTTTGTACAAAGTCAGACTTAACGGTCTATTGCAAAACTAGACCCCTTTGTAACCAGACTTCGACGGTGAAGTCTAAACACCGTTTTTTGTTTTCAAAGGAGAACTTCAGACTTCATCGTGGTTCAATCGTGAAGTCTGAGCCCAAAAAGTCAATTGCAAAACTAACCCCCAATTGACTATTGAGACTTCACCCATGAAGTCTGCCTTCTGGAAAATCGGAGAAAATGAAGCAAAAATTACCAAGATTCGGTTGAGCTTGTGTTTAGCTTCTTAAACGGCCAAGAACTTATCAACTGTTGTTACTTCTCGGTTGATCACCATACTGTTATGTTTATGTACGTCGGGCAATGCGCGTAGTCTCTTTCTGTGTGCCTGCGAAGATCGCGAAGTCGCAACTTGTATATTTGTATGTCTTATTAATCTAATTGCAACGAATACCCAAGCAACGCCAAGCGTATAATGCTCGAAATCTTAGTAAATCGCAAGATATATGGATGGTAAATATTGAAAACGATATTATAGAGTTAAATGGTTGAAATGAGAGAGGAGATCGACAAAAATGGAGTTTTTAACTCAGTTTTAAAGCATTAACATCACTTAATTCGGTTGTTTGAAGCATTGAGAGCTCAATTTTGTTTGGTAAGTGTGGTTGGGAACTATTGAAGACGATGACATTTTCGTTATTACGTGAGAATCTTTGGGTTATTTTTTTTTAAATCCATCTACCAGACTTCACAGGAGAAGTCTGCGCTAGGTATTTTTGTGAAAAAAAAGCTGGGAAGAGTATTTTAAGGCATTTTGAAAAGAAAAGGAAGAGGGGTCTAGTTTTGGAATTGACTTCAAATAAGGGTCTAGTTTAGCAAGAAGTCCAAAAATCTAAATAGTACTTTTGAATGAAAATTTGAGTAATTGTTGAAGTGGTCAAAACCTCAAAATTTGAAGATTCGAGGGCTTGTTAGAGATGACCGAAGGTACTTGAGCTCCTCTTCGTATTGGTTGGACATATGAACAGTTCGATAACATATGTTCCACCGATTCAACTTTATTATAGCAACGACGACAGTGTGCATAGATGAATATTATTATCTATTTTAAGTTTTTTACTGATGCATGAAATAGTTGTATGAGCGCCACTTTTTTTTAGTAATTGTATCAATCGCAAAACATCCCACAGAGGTTTGAATAGGGTTGGGGTTTACTAATCCAATAACTCTGTTATCTCTAAAGATTGTGTTTGTTTAAAAGACTGCAACTTTCTCAGCGAATCAATATGTGTTTTTATTAGAAAAGTACATTCCTATCATTTGATTAGAAAAAACAAAAAAAAAAATTGTGCAAAAGGAAAAAAAATAACTAATTCTTTTTATAAAAATTAGCACCCTTTTTGCATATAAAATAATATAAATTTTAACTAACATTTGATATCTAAAAATTATGAATTTTAAAGATAATTTTAAGCTCCAAAAATTTAAATAATTATTTCGTATTTTTTTAAAACTAATAACCCTCAGCTAGTAAGGTAAATAAGCATGTACTGTTACTATTTTTGAATTACTTGACTTTTTTTTTTGTCATACACTTAACTTTTTTATTAAATAAATTTAATGAGATCACAAATTCTATTCATATTAGAAAGAGTTTAAAATCCTGACGTTTGTTGTCATTAGTATATTTCACGAAAAGCTGTTCAATAAAGGGAAAACATGTGTATCCCCATAAGGCCAAAACAATTTAATTAAAATTATATTCAAACCCCAAAACTTTCACATTCTCCAACCTTAACCCCCACATTGCTCTTTTCTCTTCTACTTCCTCTGACCTCTCTCTCGCCAATCTCCATGGCTAAGCTAAGCCAATAACGAAAAACATATAGTGAATACAACTAAACGATAACATTCACACAAGAAAAAAAAAGAACGACATGAGAGAGCTAGAGGAGAGCTTCAAAGCTACATTGAAGCAGAACCATCAATGGCCGCCGGTGGAAGCCCCGACGAATCTCCGGCGAGAGGAGCCGTGGAGATCTCAGTTAGACGACTCGATCAATGCTGTTTCCTTCGGTTTCGTTGCCACTGCAGTTCTCATCTCATTGTTCCTCATCATGGCCATTTTCGAGAGACTGATTCGAACCACTACTACTAACTCAGATTCTTCTCCGGGTCGGGTTCTTCCGGGTCTGGATTCTCGGGTCCGGTTCAATGGCTCTGCTTCTTCTAAACTTGGTTACCAATCTCCCAAAGTTAGTATTTTTATTTCTCAGTTCTTTATGTCTCGCAATTTTGGAGTATTTTTATTGAAAGTTTAAATTTTTGTGTTGAATGGTGCATATTTGGTATCAAAAGTTTTAAACTTTGTGGTGAATTAGCAAAAAAGAGCACATTTTTTTTTTCCTCCTTTGTATTTGATCTTTTATGTGATAGAGATGTGTTCCAAATAGTTCTTTTAATTGATTTGAACACTTTCTTTTGTCCCAAAAGAAAAACAAGAAAACATTACAGGGTTCGTGTACTCATTGGTATTGAAACTGACCCACACACATGCTTTAGCATCATCACAATTAAAACTTTCTCATACGCTTTGTCACACATACACACGGATACTTATGGTGATGCATTCATTGATATCATTAGTCATCATATCTGTTTTTTCTTTCCATAATGACGAAAGAGGAGGAGAAAAAGGGTAAAATAGAAATGTGATTTTGTATGGGGATTGATTGGTAAGTATTTATGAGTGAGAGTAAAAAGCGGATTCTATGCGTGTGGAGATAGAGGATGTGGTCTCTACTCTACTACTATTTTGGCTTGCATTTCCTAGGAACACAACATGTCCCACTGGCTTTGTCCCTTTGTTTAATTGAGATTAGTGAGTGTCCTCATCTTTTTCATGTTCGTGGGAGTAATGATATAGTTTCATAGAGATTATAGATTCCCTTTTGTCTCTCTTTCTCTTCAAGTTTTAATTTTAAGCATTAGCTTAACTGAATAAGGTGATTAGGATTTGATAATATCGAAAATTCGAATGAATCTAGATCGACATGCTTTAGGAGAGGATTTAGTTCCTGAAATGTCAAATCTCAGTCAAAAATACGAACTTGAGTTTGATCTTGAAAGTGGGTTTTGTTGGATGTGAAATCATGATCCCATTGTCTTGATTAGCGATTGGGAATGATTTTGTCTTTGGTTAGGAGTTGTCATTTGGGGGTTAGAAATTAATAGGCATGTGACATTTACACAAAGAACCTACCATGTGAACATCACTAGAATCATTCAAACATGGGAGGACCCATACAATGTAAATCTTTAAGTCCTCTTTCAAAGTAAGAGGTTTAGATCAACTTCATTTTTGTGTGACATTGTGCTAACATCATATTTTATTTTGGGGAACATAACACATTTCATTTGTCCAACACAATAGAGGTTTAGATATGTTCTTGTCTTCTCAATAAAACTGTTTGGATATCAATTCCTTTGATTGGAGACTGATTTTGTGGCGTTTATATTGATTTGCAGATTGATGTGTACTCAAAAGGGGTCTCGGTGTTGATGCCAGGAGACCATATACCTACATTCATCGCCTACCCTGCAACTGCACCCACACTTGGAGAATCTAACAATCGAACTTCAAGTCCAAACTCCATTCAAGAATGTTAAAAGTTCGATTTTTGCATTGTTCCATGCTTTATGCTCCTGCGGTTAACTTTTTCTTTACCCTGATTCGCCTTCTGATTTCAACTTCATTGCTGAGATTTTTGATAAGGTTTGTTATGTTTTTTTTTTTTGTATATATAATTAGAGGAACCAAACTGCAAAAGCCCTGGCTTAAGTATATATGTATTCAAGATTTGCCAGATGTTCTTATTGTTGAGTTTAATTTTCTTAGTAGAAGGAAATGAATTGAAAAGAATGTGTTCCGCTGCCAGGAATTGTAGTGGTCATGAATATGCTATTGTCGGCTTTCCCAATCTTTAAGCCCGACCCTATAAGCAATCAATTGTTTAGAGTATTGTACAATGTGGTTGTGAATTGTGATTGGTAACATGTGTTCAAAGTTCACGGAATACACCACGCTGTGTCCCCGAGATGAACAGGTATTGTCAATACTTTTGTCATTTTGAGGTTCAAATTTTACCATTTCCGTAAATACACATTTTACCATTACCGTTTTTTCTGTATCATTCATAAATTATAGTTTGTAGTAGTGCGGACCAAGAAAAATAGAAAAATCTGCCACGAACCAACTAGGGATCGTTTTTAGATTTGGTCAACGGCAAATTGTTGTCCGCCCTAAAACTAAAGTGATCTAGTCCGCTAACAGATTATTCCGCCGCCCACGATTACCCCATAATATATTTTATAGCAAACTGAAATATAACTTACGTACAATATCGGCTAAATATTATGGATGGTGTCGGACCTGTCGGTGGTACTAGTAGAAACATCTAAACTATAATCTCCGGTCATGTAATTCTGACTTTTATTGCGTGTTATAGTTAATTCACTTTAATCGATACCTATGTATATAATCTTGTATCAGTGTATGCAACGTACGTAGTATAAGCAAGGTCTTGTTCCCAAAGAAAACTAGATCTAGTCGTTAGATTCGTCTTATGTTATGATATCTCTGACATATATAACCTTTATCTCCCACCTCCTTCATTATTATCATTGCTTGAAATAAAACAAACATTCTCTTTTTATAATCAGGTCCTCCAAAAACTATAAATCGGTGTGTCAGCACTTTCATGAATTATATTGTTACAGAACTAAACTATCATCTGCTTTCGTGGAGCTTTAGTTTTGTCAATATGTTTGATGGAGCATAAGCATCATCATCAGTAACTAATAAATTTATTCCCTGATGGAGCATAAGCATCATCATCAGTAACTAATAAATTTATTCCCTGGAAGCTTAAGGATGTTTACAAAATAAATTAATAAATGTTTAAGGACAATGATTTTTGTAAGGAAATGAACTCTTTGGGGGCTTGTTTAGATCTGTAGCCATTTTTATGCATGTGAGTCATGTGACTATAAAAAAAAATTTAGACCTTTTTTAAAGAAATCTACAATATTTTTTTTATATTTTGGATCCAATCAAATTTGAAAGGATGTAACTGTAAATGGATCTCAGCAAAATATTCACTGTCTTTTCATATTTATTTTTTGTTCATTTATCTCTCTCGACAAAAAATCCATTAGTAAAGCCTTCCAAACGAAAAATAATTGGTCTAGGGAAAAATAAGTAATTACATCACTTTTTTTTTATACCAAAAAAAAGTCACTATTTTTTGTTGTTGTCGCAAGTACATACACCTCATCTTGTGCAAAGTTTAATTTTCTTGTCTAAAAAGTTATCATAACTTTATTAACGTCATTATATCAAGAAAATTGAAATTTGCATGGGGTTTAGGTTTATTCACAGACACAATTACTATTGAAATCATTATAAATTAAAGACACTTTAGGGTAGTTGTAATATTATTATTTTTACCCATTATTATCAACTGTCCCAAAACATTAAGTCATTAACAATAAATACTCACTTCATCACAATCATCCTCAGCTGTCACCACATTCACACACACACAACCAAAGAGTACTACTCTCTAATCTCCGATCAAACCACGTCGTCTCTTCTCTCTCTCTCTCTCTCTTTAATGGGTAATTGCTGCGTCAGCTCCGGTACCACTGATCGGGAAAACGAAAACGTTTCCGACAAGAATACAACCATTGTCGAAGAAGAAACAGTCGTTAAAGAAGTCTTGTCGGAGACAACTTTGTTCAGTACTTCCTCTAATCTCGTCACTTCGACAGTCAAAGATCCGGTGAAGACCAAGATCCGAGAAGATGAGGAGAAAAAACCCGGTTTCTTGAAAATGGCTTCAGACCCGGTTACGATCCGACCCGGTTCGATTGATCCGGAAGAAGGATCAGAAGTTTCGGAAATTTGTAGCTTGAGTTTGAGTGAGAGTGTATCTTCAACGGTTGTGATGAATGGTTACGATGAGGAAGACGTGATGATGAAGCAGAGGAAGTCTCAGAGATCTCCGGCGAAATCTCGGATCCGGGTCATAGGTAATAATTACCCGACCCGGAGAACCGATCAATCTCCTCGTAAAAGAAACAACGGTACGTGTAATGGAGCGAGATACGGGTCGGGTGTTAGAGACCCGGGTGAAAGATCCGGAAGAAGGTCGAGATCGCCGGCGACGAATAGATCGGTGATAGATTCGAATCAGAGTTGTCGGGTGGGTGGGGCGAGGACTAGGAAGAATAATCAGTCTCCGGGTCGGGTCAGGATAGATCCGAATAAAAACGGGTTGAATCAGGAGCAGCATCAGAATTACGGTTATACCACTGAGGAATTGTTAGAGAACCCGCTTGTTTCTTTAGAGTGTTTCATATTTCTCTGAAAAAACGATATTCTCATTTTGACGTTGGATTGTAAAATTCGTAAAGCTACTAAATTACGTTACCTCTGTAATTCAATTGTGTGTTATACTTTTTCTGCTGATAATTAATTGTAATTTCGGTTGAATGATGTAATTTTCGTGTAACGAGAATTTAAAATTTGAATGAATATGGTTTTTTTTTTGGTTAAATCTTAGGAGATACGAGTTTTAAATACCAAGTAGATTATATCCAAATGAATTATGACTAATTTTTATTTTTCTTAATTCCGGAGTTAGATGTTAGTAATGTTCGTTATAGATCTTTTATTAGATATATAACCGTTGCTATTGAGTAAGAAAATTTGTAATTTGGTTGAATTCGAATAATTCTCTCAAACGGTATAATTTAAATTAGTACTAAACTTTATAAAATTGAACTTTCTCATCCTATTTAAGATCGTCATTTAGGTCACCAGCAATGAAAATGGAATACTTTTTTCTGTCGCACGAAAGTGGAATCACTTTAACGCTCATATTGAAATTTTAAAGGTTTTTATTTCAAGAGAAAATAATTACATTCAAAAGTTTTTGCTTTTCTAGTTTCTACATGATTTCAATATATAACTTTGCTTCTTTTATATAACTTTTCTCTATTTTATTGACTCCCTTTTTTTTTTTTGATCGAACATGATTTTAATCTAAGGGATTTGAATTCTACATTATATAGTTTTCTTTTTCTTTTTCAACTAAAGAAAATAATCATTTGAATTGTAGCGACTTGAACCAATTGGAAATCACTCATATAAACATCTTGCAAAACTAAACAATATGTCACGGCCTATTTACTTGGACGCTTATACACAGGCCGGACAATGAAGATTACCTACCAACAGTTATCACATTTTATTCATTTAGGGAGTTGAACATTTTCTAGAAGGATCTAGAAGATTTGGAACAATTATGAAAAGATTTGTAGTATATTTTTCAAGACTTTATCCCCAAAAAATATCCCTATAAATCCGCCTACATTTATTAGTATCATTGTAATTAAGGTCATATCTTTAGTATCGACCGTTAGATCGCTCCACCATCCATTTAGAAGGTGTTTTTGTATAAATGGGGGAGAGCTCCCTCATTTGTAATCATCTACCATTTTTCTATCAATATCAGAGCAATTCAGTATTCTCTTGTCTTTCTCGAGTTTTTCATATTTTCCGAGTTCTTTTCTCACAAAGGATCGGATTTCTTAGAGAGTTAGGTTGCCTAGTCTATTTGCTCGAGGCAAAGAGAGGCTAGGGCCGCACGGTTTGATCCCAAAAGATAAAGTCGGTGACACGTGGTATCAGAGCCAGGTTCGATCAAAGGCGGGTGAGTTGCTGAGAGATGGCGGGTCACGTTGACAACGAAGTTATCAAGGTTGATGCTAAGGTGGCGGCAATCACTGAATGGGAAGCTCCAACCAAGGTACCCGAATTGTGCTCTTCCCTTGGACTCGTTAACTACTATCGACGGTTCATCGAAGGATACTCACGAAAAGTCGCGCCATTGATCGATTTACTCAAGAAGGGGAAGACATGGGAGTGGTCGGATCGGTGTAGAGAAGCATTCGAAGAGCTGGAAATTGCGGTTAGCCGAGAACTCGTACTCGTCCTACCCGAATTCCGCCAATCATTTGAGGTACAAACCGATGCTTCTGATTTTGCTATTGGTGGAGTTCTTATGCAGGACAAACATTCAATAGCATTCGAAAGCCAAAAGCTGAATGAGACGGAGAGGCGTTATACAGTTCAGGAGAAGAAAATGACAATTATTGTCCATTGCTTGCGTGTGTGACGACACTACCTATTGGGGTCACATTTTTCCATCAAAACAGACAATGTGGCAACGAGCTATTTCTAAACCCAGAAGAAGAAATTATCACCGAAGCAGGCTTAGTGGCAAGATTTCTTTGCGGAGTTCGACTTTATCTTGGAGTACAAACCGAAAAAGGCAAATGTCGTGGTAGATGCTAAGTCGGAGGGCGGAACTCGCATCCATAAGTCAAGTCGAGGGTGCATTCATGGATTGGGTACGGGAGAGAATCGATCATGATAATAGCGTGGGTGTAGTTGGCATTGGAGGGAAAAAATCTTCGCTTTTGGATGGAGCACGTCCTACTTTACACCGAGGGTAGGCGTCCTACCTTAGACCTTGAGGGTCTGCAGCGTTTGTTCGCGATACTTCACATTCTCATGGAAAATTAGGTCCTAGAGGGAAGAAGTGTATCTTTATAAGATATTCTGAGCATTCTAAAGGTTATGTGCTCATTGGTGAACAATCAGATGGAAGTGTAACATAAATTGAATCACGAGATGTCACGTTCTTGGAAAATGATTTTCCTCGAAGGGGAGAGATTGATAGGGAATTCCATCTTCAAGAAATGGATGACCTAACTAGTGCTTCTCCTATTAACCAATATGTGGAAGTTGGAGAAAGTTCTCGAGAACTATCTCAACTTAGTGGGAGAAAGACATTGGTTGATGATTCTCTTAGAAGACAATCACAAGAGTCTGAAGTGCGTAAAATTAAACATGAGAAAGTTCCTCGTCATCGTTTTGAAATCGAGTAGGAATCTTTCATGGTTGCTCAGCATGATGACTTAGAGCCCAAATAAGTACATGAGGGTTATGGGGCTCTCTCTTGCCCAAAATCGGATGAATGGAACAGTGCAATAGGAGAAGAACTTGAACCTATGAGGGTTATGCATGTATGGGACTTGGTTGATCTTCCGGCTGAACGTCGAGCGATCAGAAACAAATGGGTTTTCAAGATCAAACGAAAGGCGGATGGATCTATAGATAAGTATAAGGCTCGCTTAGTAGCGAAAGGATATACCCAACAAGAGGGTATATACTATGAGGAAACCCTTTCACCTGTGGTAAGGTTTGCCTCAATTTGCCTTATTTTATCCTTAGTCGCTGGATTGGATTTAGAATTACATCAGATGGACGTTACGACTGCGTTTCTTAACGGAGAACTAGAAGAAGAAATTTACATGGAACAACCTGCTGGTTTCGTTGTGAAGGGCCAGGAGAGCAAAGTTTGCAAACTCCAACGTTCGATATATGGCCTTAAGCAATCTTCTAGACAGTGATATCTTCGTTTTCATCAAGCTATAATATCTTATGAGTTTACGATGATTAGTGAAAACCATTGTATCTATATGAAGAGCATCGGACAATCATTTGTAATTCTATCTCTTTATGTTGATGACTTCTTGTTGGCTGGGAATGATATGGAGCTTCTTATATCCGTTAAGCAATGGTTATCATCTCATTTTGAGATGAATGATATGGAAGAGGCTAATTATGTACTTGGTGTTAAGATACACCGAGACCGATCAAGGAAATTGTTAGCTCTTTCACAAGAATCATACATTCGTACAATACTTGAAAGGTTTAAGATGCGTGATAGTAATCCTATTTATACTCTAATCACAAAAGGCGGTGGCCTAAGCCTCAAGTGTGCCCTCATACCAATGATGAAAAAAAAGAGATTGAAAGAGTACCATACGCTAGTGTTGTGGGTTTGGTAAGTCGTTACCAGTCAAACTCTAGGAAAAAACACTGGATGGCAGTGAAGAGGATCCCTAGATACTTGAAGGGAACTATGGACTATTCCTTGTGTTATCAAGGAAGTGATTTTCGCCTAACAGGGTATACAGATGCCGACTGGGGTGGCAATCTGGATGAGCGTAAATCAACTTCAGGATATACTTTCTTTCTTAATAATGGTGTTATCACTTGGAGTAGCAAGAAACAATCTTGTGCGGCTCTTTTTATGATGAAGGCTGAGTTCATTGCATGTTCATCATCAGTTCAAGAAGCTGTATGGCTGAGAAGATTTTAGAAAGCTTACAGATCACTCCAGAGGCGTAGTGTCCTGTGTATATTAATTGTGATAGTCAAGCTTGTATTGCTTTCTTGAAATATCCTAAGTGTCATGGAAGGACCACGCACATTGCAATCAAAACTAATTTCATGAGAGATATTGTGGCAAATAAAGAGGTGGTCGTTAAGTACATGTCTACGCATAGAAGTGTAGCTGATCCATTTACCAAACCTATCCCAAGAGATGTTTATCTCGCCATGTTGGAGCTTTAGGTCTGTGTAGAATTTGATGTATGTACTAACATAAATTTGCCATTTGACGTTGTATTTGTATTTGATATTTTAATATATTAAGTGATATTTTTACCATCGTATACAACGGTCAAATTTTTTTTTATGTGTTTTGCATGCTTACACACAAATATTAAGATGTGTCACCAAGTAGGATATTGGTTCACTCACATGAACAATCGCCTCAGATTTCTTTGTGAAATGCTGAGATGAGACATGGTGAGTTTGGCGCTAGTAGGAGCTTGCCTCAGAAGGCTAGGCATTGTCGCCTTGATAAAGAGTCAAGATGAGATATGCAAATTGAGATATCGATCATTATTGACCCAGAATAATGAATACTTGGAAGAGTTGGATAAGTACATGATCGGGCGCTAGAAAGTAAGCTGGTAGTAGCTTGATCCACATAGTAGTGTTTGGTTTAACCAGTTGACTTATTCTCTTAAAGAAAGAGTTAACTACTATGACATGTGAGTCATACCACATGTGCTAGCACGACCATATATGAAGCGAGTGATAATCTATTTATAATCTCTATCTGTCACAATGTGAGTTCGTATAAACCTAACTACGGTTTTAAGTGTTACCCTTGAACTTTTGTCAATTTTCTTGAAGGGATGAGCTAATGTTCGCTATTTTAGTGTTTTGCGATGGTGATGGAATGATTAGCCTTATGGGACATGCTAGGAAAGCGTTTAGTCTGGAACCGATGGATATGAGTACATAAAGGAACTTTTGTTTTGTTTTTACATTGACATATGTGTTTGTTGGCCAGCCACTATATTGCTTAATTGAAGTTTGAATATAGTGAACACATGATGTGAAATGTCTAACATATGCTAAAGGGATAAGATATGTTGAGATTGATGTCAAAGACAAATGAGTTTGGGGAACAACGAGACATGCTGAAATGCAAATATTTTATTTAGGGTTGTAGCAGTTATGTATTCCTAACAGGTGCATAGTTTAGCTCCCAAGTGCAGATGTACTCGCAGGATCGCACGGTTCATTTGCCGTATGATTTTCGTGTTATGATTCTTTACCTTAATCTCTAAGATTTCTCTAGTACTTATTATGCTCCATATCATGTGCGAGTGGAAGATATTAGTTTATGGCGGGTTTGCGCCCATGATTTGGCGGTATACCGAACCGGTTATTTGAAAAGTTAATTCTCAAAAAGATATGAGAGACATTTGTGTCTCTTCATGAATTTCTTGCTTTTGTCTACAAAAGGAAGATTGCACAGAGACATGAACATAAGTTTGTGACCATTGACATAAAAAAAATAATTCTAAAGAGAAAGAAAATGTTTTAGAGAGAGAAAGCTTCAAGAGATCAACCGGAAGGGCATTTGAACGGTGGTTTGTGGTTGATTTCAACTCCGATATCTTTCCATCAATTCTCAAACGATTTCGTGCCAAATTCGACACTAAACCGACCAAGGTATATGTTCGGATTTAACGCTTCCGCATAAACAACTTACAATAACAACCTTCACGGTTCTCTTGGGTTCTTGTTGGGCGACTGTCTACAAAGTTGGAGACTCCGACGGATGGGTTGCCAAATAAGACGTATACGATTGGGGCAAAGATAAGATATTCTACGTGGGAGATTCTTTTGTCTTTGGATACGATCGCAACGTCAATGACGTCACTCAAGTCTCTGGCTCGTTGGAGTACGCATTCTGCGACTCTTCTTCTCCCAAAGCCGTCTACAACACATGACATGATGTCGTAACCCTCACGGAACCATGATATCACTACTTTATCAGCTCAAACCTTGATCAATGCGCACTGGGACAGAGGCTCGACGATCTTGTCGTCCATGACCTGTCACGTCCCATTCCTCCACTACCTGCACCTAGCAAGAACCATCCTTTCGGAAAAATATACAGAGTTGGATGGTGCGTTTATCATGAGACTGAATACTTTTACACGTGGAGTGAGAAGAAGCAGTTTAATGTTGGAGACAGTCTGCTTTTCGAATATGGCGACG